>JAVIAB010000050.1:66518716-66911216 GCA_032433765.1 Megaustenia siamemsis
ACTGTTTCTGTAGGGTGTTGATTGTAGGTACATCCGCCTTTTCCCAACTAAGCACTCCAGATCGACCATACCCCTTTCCCACATTCAGAATCATCAGTCTCTCAATGCATACATCTTTATCCCAAACATCCTCCTCCTACGCTCCGAAGGAATGAAGAACATTTTTGACGATATCCTCTTTGTCCAGATTCAGGCCACACTCAGTGCCAGAGTTGCTAGGAGCTTATCACATAACAACGTACCCCGGACACTACCCCCAGGTTAACGCGCACACTTCCATGCCATCATAGAGCTGCATGAGAAGCGTAGCTAGAAATTTCTGCGGCCGGGGACAGTCGGTTTTGGCGCCACATTCTAGTACCCCTCGTGACAAGGCGTGAGCCGTAAGGATATCTCGATATCTCTGCCAGTCTTTCGTGGACATTTTTTAGTTTTAGAATATGAAAACCTGTATTTAAAACAAAAAAATCTGCATTTAGAAGATGAAAACCTGTATTTAAAACAAAAAAATCTGTATTTAGAAGATGAAAATCTGTATTTAAAACATAAAAATCTGCATTTAGAATATGAAAACCTGCATTTAAAACATAAAAATCTACATTTAGAATATGAAAACCTGCATTTAAACATAAAAATCTGCATTTAGAAGATGAAAACCTGCATTTAAAACATAAAAATCTGTATTTAGAAGATGAAAATCTGCATTTAGAACATGAAACCTGCATTTAGAAAATGAAAAGTTGCATTTAGAACATGAAAACCTGCATTTAGAAGATGAAAACGTGCATTTAGAACATGAAAACCTGTATTTAGAACATGAAAACCTGCATTTAGAAGATGAAAACCTGCTCTTGGAAGATGAAAACCTGCACTTAGAGCATGAAAACGTGCATTTAGAACATGAAAACCTGTATTTAGAACATGAAACCTGCATTTAGAAGATGAAAACCTGCTCTTGGACGATGAAAACCTGCACTTAGAGCATGAAAACGTGCATTTAGAATATGAAAACCTGTATTTAGAAGATGAAAACCTGCTCTTGGAAGATGAAAACCTGCAGTTAGAGCATGAAAACCTGCATTTAGAATATGAAAACCTGTATTTAGAACATGAAAACCTGCATTTAGAAGATGAAAACCTGCTCTTGGAAGATGAAAACCTGCAGTTAGAGCATGAAAACTTGCATTTAGAACATGAAAACTTGCATTTTGTGGATTAGGGTATGAAGAGGATGAAACAAGTAAAATAATGAAGGCGACAATTGTAATTTTGGTGCCCCTATATGTTGCGCCCCTCTTGCCCCCTTCCCTCGCCCCTCTTCCCGCCCCCTCACCCTACTCTTAGCTACACCACTGGCATCACCCCTGCCTCAGAGATTATCAGTCTACCGTAGCATATTTTCGGATGCATCGTTAGCTAAGCGCTATTTATGCTTCTTGTTTTATGTTCTTTTAATTTAAACCTATTATGTTTTGTTGCATAAAAACATTTTAGAAAGGGCAACCTTTTAATAAATAAAGAAACACGGCATGCGTCGAGTGTAATGTTATAAAGCAAAATACGAATGTGGTGCTAATGTACATATATAATTACGTACGTTATTTTTTTTTTTACAATTAATAGTTTTTTTATATTTTAAATTTTGCTTTTTGTTCCATGTTTTTTTTTCTATTTTCTGTGTTGGTCTTTTATTATATTCTAAGTTCTAACACAACAACCATATATCATTTAGTATCGCATTGAATCATTTTGTAACGAATTGTATCACAATACAGAGGTGACCATACCTCTCTTTTCTCCTATATTTTCTTTTTCATTTCTCCTTTCAGATTTAGAAACAGAGGTCTGACGTTAAGACGCTGTTCGTAGACAAATTACTGATAATTTTGGAAGATCTAGAAATCAACTACTAGGTTCATTGAGACAACTCAATCTTTGTTTAACCTAACTAAAATTAGAAATTTAACAATACGAAGAACAAAAAGAAAAATAATGAAGAAGAAGAGGAAGAACAGGAAAAAGAAGAAGAGGAAAACAAAAAGAAGAAGAAAAAAAAAGAAAAGCAGAAGAGAAAAAAAGAAAGAAAAGAAAACGAAGAGAGAAGAAAAAAGAAGGAAGAAAAAAGAAGAAAGAAAAAAGCAGAAGAAGAAGAGGAAGATGGTGATGATGATGACGATGATGAATGAAGAAAACAAAAAGAAGGTAGTAGAAGAAGAAAACAAAAAAGGAACGAAGAAAGAAGAGAAGAAGAAGAAGAGAAGAGGAAGAAGAGAAGAGGAAGAAGAGAGGAAGAAGAGAAAGGAAGAAGAGAAGAGGAAGTAGAGAAGAAGAAGAGAAAAAAGAGGAGAAGAGGAAGAGAAGAAGAAGAAGAATGAGAAGAGGAAGAGAAGAAGAAGAAGAATGAGAAGAGGAAGAGAAGAAGAAGAAGAGAAGAGGAAGAATATAAAGAAAAGATTAAACTTGTTAATTTGCCAATTATTCTATTTTAATACGTGCGCTCGTTATGCGCTCTCTTACAATCCCCGACAAGTTTTAGCCGACTAATTGCAATCAGAAATCAGTTCAGAGAAACTGTGATTCCAGGAACTACAATTGTAATAACATTGGCAGGAGGTAGCCGCAATACAATAGTCATATTTTGTTTCATGTTGACATCGTTATTTTTAAATAAGGCTTTTGTTCTTGGAGAATTTTAACGAGTTGGTCGAATGCGAGAGATGCAGAGTATCTTTAAAACGTGACGTTTGGTAGGATTAACAGTGTTCTATGAACAGAAGTAAGCTCTTTTCTGTCATTTCTATAAATGGACTTAAATAAAGTCAGTAACAACGTTCTGTTTGTCAATTCCAAAACCCTTTGTGTGTGTTTGTATGTGGGTAAGTATGTGTGTGTACATAACGTAGTTTTTATTTTTTCGTTTGCCAGTTTTTTACCTCTGACGAAGTCCCTAGAGACTAGGAAATGAATTTTGCGTGTTAATCTTTTTTTCCTTGTCAGCCGTGTGCACAGTGGTCCCTCGCTGCACAGGCAGATAACTTCATCACGGAGGTACTCATATTTTTTTCCGTCCACGAGTAAGTGACGTTTCATGCCGGGCCTCGCTGCTGAGACCAGGGGTGGTTGCCGCAGAGAGAAATCGTAAAAAAAATCCAAACTGGTGCAGCCGGGACTTGAACCCACAACCTCTATATCTCGAGGCCGGCATCTTGCCTCGATACCAACATTCCCCTATATAATGTAGTAACTAGTTATTTTATTTAAAAATTGTTGGCCATATAATCTAAACATTTACAAGTGGGTGTGCCAGATTGTGCTGTCAACGTATTTGTGTGCAACATTTCAGCTCCAGCCATTCAGCGCCGATTTCTATAACCCAACACCACCTCTCCCCACCCCACTTATAATCCACCCCAACCACCCTCCTTCCTTATCGTCCTCATCGTCTGCCCTTAAAAAGGAGGTTCAATAGGCGTAGATATGTTGTTTTGTCGATTAAGTCAAGCCACTATATTTTGTAGGTTTCGACCATTAACTTCCAGCTTCTGCCGGGAGGTTTTGATACCTAATTGCCTTCTATCTACAATTTCTACTCGCCTTCCAAACTGGCTAATCCGTTTTCTGACTAATCTCTCGGAGAAGTGTTATGGAGTTTTGGTCAACTATGTTTCACTGATCCTGCCATGTCAGCTATGAGTCCAAGCGCTGCTGTACGTCTGGGATTTCAACTTCTTCAATCAGTCACATGATTTGTTAACATTAACTTCTATCATATAATCACATACATATTAACAATATTCGGTGACTATGTTTGTGTGTGTGTAGAATAATTAACTTTCAGAGGAATAATTCTCCCTATAATGAACAGCAAAAATCTATCTATCTATCAATCAATCTATCAATCAATCAATCTATCTATCTATCTATCTATCTATCTATCTATCTATCTATCTATCTATCTATCTATCTATCTATCTATCTATCTATCTATCTATCTATCTATCTATCTATCTATCTATCTATCTATCTATCTATCTATCTATCCATCCATCCATCTATCCATCATCCATCCATCTATCCATCATCTATCCATCTATCCATCCATCCATCTATCCATCTATCCATCTATCTATCTATCTATCTATCTATCTATCTATCTATCTATCTATCTATCTATCTATCTATCTATCTATCTATCTATCTATCTATCTATCTATCTATCTATCTATCTATCTATCTATCTATTGTCCTTTCAAGCCGAAGACGGCACATAGGGCAGAACCACAATTTCAAGAACAGAAACCTTGCGTATTAAATGGGCACATATTGCAGAGGAACAGCAGCACAAATACTCAGTTGATAATCTTATAAAATGCCAGAGTCTAAGTAAGCGTTCTTCAGATAGAATAGACGTACCAGTGACGATAATATTCACCCACTTTATGCTGGCTTTTTTAAGAATTCCCCGATAGACCCCAGTCGTTATGTAAAGACTCTCCACACCTTAAGGCATATTTTATAGATCACGTGATCGGCATCCAGCCAGACTTCTCTACTTGCTCAGAACAAATCTGTTGTTCGTATTATCTGAGACTGTGATCATCCGAACTGTGTCTGTTCTCTCGCCCTCTCCCCCCCCCCCCCCCAATAAAAAAAAAAATAATAAATAATAAAAAAAAAACCCAGAATTGGGATAAATCCCGAAAAGACATTATATACTGAGCAAACACATACACATATCGATATAAAACGTATGGCATCCACTAATGCATCAAAGCGTAAACACCATTCTCTCTAATCTTCAATATTTTCATCTGCCATTGCACTGCCCTAGATGTGTCTCACAGTTTCATATTTAGCTTAAAAGAATTTCCGTGATTTGATATTTCATAAAGAAGCACACGCACGTTTTAGAAAATATATATAAAAAAACAAAATCTATTAAATATTCTCTCCTGCATTTTTCTCTATATTAATCTATCTTTTAACCCACGCTCCTGGAGTGAGATCGTATATTATTTTATGTCAATCATTTTTTTTTAGGATCTAAGATTTCAGTTGGAAACGTTTGGCTATGACAGCTTTTACTTGAGATGTTTGATTAGTTGATATACAATTATCTTTTTTCCCTTATAATATATATATATATATATATATATATATATATATATATATATATATTGCTGTTATATCAATAATTATTAATTATCAAGCTGGGGAGATGAGGAATAAATTATTATATTTATGGAGAATTTACATTTTGGTTGCAATGCAGAAATTGAAATGAAATGATGGGATATGGTGACAAGATAACTTAATATTATATCAAGACATCATTTTCATTTACAGGAACAGCTGTTTCTCATAACGGTAGAATATTTCAGATGATAAACTATGATGTAGAAAGCCGTTTTAATTAACAAGATAAACATATGATACGATGGTCAAAGGATGATAAAATAATATTTTAAGCACCCAAAACAAATTTGACTAAACTAACCTATGTAAATAATGTGATAAAATAAGAAGCTAAAAGATTATTTAAAAACAGTTCGTGTGGTTTTTGCGTTGGTCTACTGATCAAATAAGCTGTGGTTTATGTCTCAAATTTATCGGACTTTCAGTTTCATGGGTCACAAAACATCTTAAAATTATACCGGGGGATTTTATTTAAGGATGTGAGTGACCGGCAAAATGAAAACTTTTGAAATGTAAATTTATAGAAGAATAAGAATTGGATGGAAAGAGAAGAGAACAAACGATGTAATTTTAAAAATGAAAAGAAAAACTACTATTAAACACGATTTGAAAAAGACAAATGAGATTTTTGAGGCATGTTAAAAGACACAGACGCCTACAAAAAGTAATCTTGGAAGGGAATATACAAGGTACAAGAGGCTAAGGCAGACCAAGACTAACATGGACGAGTAACGTCAAAAGATGGACAAGTCAGCATATGGCAACCTGCAAGAGACAGAGCGGAATGGTGCCTCATGGTATCCAACCTTGCATGCATGCGGAGACGGCACTCAATGATGATGATGAAGCGACCTGGCGTGATGCTAACCACATCACGTATAAATATGTCGACGATCATGACAAAAACATATAGGTTCTATCATCATATTACACATTCACCGCAAAGATTTCACGTTTACGTTTATACATTTGAGGTGGACAACGACAGGAAGTTGACAAAACACAATCATGAGAAATAACAATGACAGAAGTTATGAAAACTTCATTTAATTTTTTTTCCCCGCATTCTCATCTGCCTTTAAGCGTCGAGTGAAGAGATTATCTACTGTCTTTTACTCATTGGTTGGTCTCTGATACTTAGTTCTCATAGTGCTTTTATTGCGTCTATTTGTTTTATTTGAAGGATGTTCTCTAGGTTTTATGTTTGTGTAGAGTTTGTCCATCGCTTCTTTCCAATTTTGGTTTCTCTGATTTAATTGCACAGAGAAAGCACAATCGAGAAAGCAGAGAAATGAATTTGGATTAGGTTAACAGAACAAAGCCTTAATTCGTGTAACGAGAAAATGAAAGGAAAGGGACCATCTGTCTTGAATAAACTCGCGTTATAAAAACATACTTTGCCGTCCTTCACTACTAGAAGTACTTGTATCGACGCTGGTCAAGATATTGCCAGAAACATAATTATTTTGTTTCCTCGCTTCCTGCTTGCGATAAATCTCATGTTAATTAATCATTCCATCGCGTTTAGAGGACCAAATAATTCAGCAGCAGCTTTCAGGTACTTGCTGCTGTGATGTCTGATAAGGTAACAAACGCGAAATTAATCACAATATAGGACACAATGAAATTGGAGCTGATTTCTTTAAGGCGGTGGTTCCCAAAGTGTATGCAGTTGCTCCCAGGGACGCTGTCAAACTTTGGCAAGAGCACCGCTGTTAGAATATTGTCGTGTGCCTAACCAGTGGCTAGGTGTGCCTAATCAGTAGCTAGGTGTGCCTAACCAGTGGCTAGGTGTGCCTAACCAGTGGCTAGGTGTGCCTAACCTGTGGCTAGGTGTGCCTAATTAGTGGCTTGGTGTATCTAATCAGTGGCTAGGTGTGCCTAACCAGTGGCTAGATGTGCCTAACCAGTGGCTAGGTGTGCCTAATCAGTGGCTAGGTGTGCCTAACCAGTGGCTAGGTGTGCCTAATCAGTGGCTAGATGTCCCTAATCAGTGTCTATGTGTGCCTAATCAGTGGCTAGGTCTGCCTAATCAGTAGCTAGGTGTGCCTAATCAGTGGCTAGGTGTGCCTAATAAGTGGCTAGAAATCATCAAATGACATCTACATATGTTAGGCTTAATCAGAGTTTAAGTGACCTATGCGACCGTATGGAGCAATGAGAGAAAATATATGGAAAAAAAAACTGTATGGTTACCGCTTTGCGTAATAAGTGGACAACACAAATTAGAACAATGTTTCAGTTCAATAGGCCTTCAGCAGGAACAAACAACAAACACAGATATGTATTTATAAAATTTAAACAATTTTAAAAATAATATTTTCTAACCAGAATGAGAAATAAAAATAAAAATAGGAATAACATGACTTCCCTGTAAACTTCGTTACGGACAGAATGAAAATAAACGTTACTGCGCACGGGACACGTGAGCGATGCACACAAGAATACATGTATGCAATTCTTTGCTTTGACCCCATGCGACGTAACTGACATGAGAACACCGCCGGTATACGATCAGTAAAGGCAGCCGCGGAGAGTTTGGGAACCACTGATTTAAGGATATGTCAGAACGATCATATGGAATTTATCAAACTCTTAAGTCACTGTGGACTTTTTCTAATCTTTTTATATCTTTTAGGGTCAGGGACCATGGATTGTTTAGATCAGTAAAGTGTAGTATAGCTTCTGCAGAGTTCTTACCGTCGTGCAATTAGATGCTATACAATGAAAGAAAAACATATTGGTTAGTTATTACGAAACTAGCGTTGAAATCTTATGTCATATTTCTATTAGTTTTGCGTTGGTACGATCGTATCAATGGTTGTAATGAAATAGTCTATTATGTTTCAACTAGTGTTGAGGTTTTCTGCTTTATTTCTCATTGTACTGCTGCTGTTGAATTCTTCTTGTGTCATATTTCTAATTGTCCTGCTTCTATTGAATTCTTCTTGTGTCATATTTCTCATTGTATTGCTGTTGTTGAATTCTTCTTGTGTCATATTTCTAATTGTCCTGCTGCTATTGAATTCTTCTTGTGTCATATTTCTAATTGTACTGTTGCTGTTGAATTCTTCTTGTGTCATATTTCTAATTGTACTGCTGCTGTCGAATTCTTCTTGTGTCATATTTCTAATTGTCCTGCTGCTGTTGAATTCTTCTTGTGTCATATTTCTAATTGTACTGCTGCTATTGGATTCTTCTTGTGTCATATTTCTAATTGTACTGCTGCTATTGAATTCTACTTGTGTCATATTTATAATTGTATCGTTGCTTTTAAAGTCTTCTTTTGACATTTTTTCTAATGGTACCGCTGCTATCTAAGTCTTTTATTATATTACAACTGGGTATTCAGGTCTTGTCATCCTATCATTGTGTGCATTAAAATCAACTGTCATGTCTCTACTGAAGTTGAAGTCAACTAAGAATATCTAACTCTGTCATATATTGGGCAAGATGATATTGTAATTAATTATATTATAATATTGAAACTTTTTGATCACACCTCTACTGGTGGTGTATCGTTTAACCATTTTTCGCAAGAGCATAAAAAGCTCAAATGTAGAACGTTTTTTTGGTAGATTTTATTAATGATTTGTATGCTGAATATGATGGCATTTCATTGCACTGTGCGCTGCCTTAGTGCTGGAAATTGTCTTGAACATTTTTGGGGGCTTGGGAATGAAATTACCCCGTTCTTAAAAATGAAAATATTGGAAATGAATATGTAGATAAGCTGAAATACAAGAATTTATATAAATGCCATGATTCCTAACTAACTTAACATCTCGTCTGAATGTTCTAGATCCATCTGAAATTGCACAGCAGAAATCAAAATATCTCTCAGCTATTTTGGCATATTGAAGGATTTCGTAGAAAACTTTCAGTCGTGGAAAATGCATTTAAAGGAAATGATAAAGCAGACTTCGCATCTTGCTAGCAGTTAAAGGAGGAAGGAACACAAGTTAGTGAGTTTCATGAAATAATATGTGAAATAAAGGAGGAATTTCAGGCAAGATTCAAGGATTGTCATGTTCTGAGGTTGCAGCTTTCACTGTTTAACAATCCGTGGAAAGTGAAGTGAGCCAACCTCGAACCTTCAAATTGAGATTTGTGATCTTCAGGCAGATCGGAATTTTTTCAAGTCAAAATTTGTGACATTCCTGAGGACTTTTGCACAATCTGATAAAACAAACGTTTTCCCAAATTCAATTGACATATCCTTATTTGGTTGCACATATGTATGTGTATATATGAAGTGATTGCCTGAGCCCCCTTGCAGTATGTTCTGTTTTGCCCTCGGGCGACCAAAGGTTGGACCACACTGCCTTAAATGCTCACTGAGAGCAGACTTATCTTCAATAAATGATGACTATTTACTAGACTTTCTACTGAGGCAGACTTATCTTCAATAAATGATGACTATTTACTAGACTTTCTACTGACACAGACTTATCTTCAATAAATGATGACTATTTACTAGACTTTCTACTGACACAGACCTATCTTCAATAAATGATGACTATTTACTAGACTTTCTACTGACACAGACTTATCTTCAATAAATGATGACTATTTACTAGACTTTCTACTGACACAGACTTATCTTCAATAAATGATGACTATTTACTAGACTTTCTACTGACACAGACTTATCTTCAATAAATGATGACTATTTACTAGACTTTCTACTGACACAGACTTATCTTCAATAAATGATGACTATTTACTAGACTTTCTACTGACGCAGACTTATCTTCAATAAATGATGACTATTTACTAGACTTTCTACTGACGCAGACTTATCTTCAATAAATGATGACTATTTACTAGACTTTCTACTGACACAGACTTATCTTCAATAAATGATGACTATTTACTAGACTTTCTACTGACACAGACTTATCTTCAATAAATGATGACTATTTACTAGACTTTCTACTGACGCAGACTTGTGGATCCTCAACATTGTCTGGCTATTACTTTAGAAAGTAAAAATGTAGAGTACCCCGTCACGCCAAGTGGCGTATAGGGAATATGGTGTTAGTGACCATACATTTTGCAGACCTTCGTCACATGATTTTTGGGGTAATATGGTCAGTATTACGCCCGTGCCGCTTTACTTTCCCAGAAAAAAATCCGGTACCTATTAAAGACTGGGTGAACCGGTGGCCGTCGGTTGGGATCGAACCCTACCTCTTGTCCTTTGTAGTCCAGTTCACTAACCACTGAGCTATCGCGGCTTCCGTGGCTATTGCTTTAGCTGTAAGAAGATAGTGGTCTGACCTCTTTCCTTTTCCTTCTTTATCGTCAACCTTGAAAGGGACATTACATCGACGTAGATGAGTTGTGGTTTTCAGAAGCCACATTATTTGCGTCTTTTGTCCCATACAACCGACTTCAGCATGACACTTTTCTGTTTGGTCGCAACTTCTTCGAAGCCTACTCTCTTGGCCAGACTGGTTAGTCTGTTACCAGGGGTACCACGTAGAGGCGGAGTAGGATCTAGATCGTTATGTTTCATATGTCCTGGCGTAAACTTTGAGCCATTCATCTATTTCAGCCTTAGTGATGACAGCCACTTTCGCTCCTTCCTTTCCCCGTAAGATATAGTCAACATTGTAAGTTTTAATCACAGAGCCAAGCACATGATGAACATCATCATCATCAAGTACCAGGCCTGCTGGTGTAGGTGATCATGTATCTCCCCAAATTTCGATTTTGATAGTTATTTATCATTTCTGTTGTTGACCTTCTGCCAAGCCATTCTCTTAAGCTGTCTGGTATTTTTTCTCTTTGCTTCCCTCTTTCTCTTCGACCCTCAATTTTTCCAGTTTTTACAAAATATTCCAGTTGTTCTCTTCTCATTACATGGCCAAAAAATGATGATTGTTTCTTCCTAATATTGGTAACAAGCTCACTTTTTGCTTTGACCTCACTCAGAACATTTTCATTACTCTTCTTAGCTGTCCTTAGTACTCTCAAAATTCTTCTGTAAAACCATATTTCTACAGACTCCAGTGATTTTCTTGTCTATTGTCCTATTGCCCATGATTCACATCTATATGTTAAGACTGGCTCTACATAACATTTAAGAACTTTTAAATCAACAGAATTACACGATGAACAGATAACTCTAAACAGATTTCATTTCTCAATCAGGGTGAGACTACTCCTGCAACACTTACACTTACAAGTAATTAATTGCTAATAACGGACTGCTACGTCAGAATCACAGAACCACAAATGGTAAGAACCGTACAGTGTCTCCTCGTCGCTGGCTTCAGAACTAATCAACCATTTTGATCAAGCGATAAGAAAAGATCAATGAATGAAAACAATCCGATACTTAAATATATCATCTGAAGTCGGATGTATTGGGTCGAAAGGCGCAGTTAAAGCACTTTGCTGTAAATTACAACATGCTTTTACCGTCCCCTTTATAGGGCACATTATTGAGAAGAGTAGTCAATGGGCGAACATAAAAGAAGTACATTTCATAGAACAGCTATATAGAGTTGCCAACTACTTAAAAACATAAACACCTTTTCTATGCAATAAAAACGAACTGGTATTGGAAGGTGTACGCATAGAACTAACAATAATGTATTATTAGTGGTGGTAGTAGTAGTAGTAGTAGTAGTTGTAGTAGTAGTAGTAGTTGTAGTGGTAGTTGTAGTAGTAGTAGTAGTAGTAGTAGTAGTAGTTTGTTTGCTTGTTTGTTTGTCTTCGCCAACTTTCATATATTTAGCAAAGTCCAGACGGACTGAATTTTGCTTGTATATCACTTTTTCATATTTTTCACATTGGCAGCCGTGTGGTCAGGGGCCCCCCGCCATACAGGCAGATATTCTACGATTTCAGAGGTACTCTTATTGTTATATTATTGTTATATTATTGCTATATTATTGTTATATTATTGCTATATTATTGCTATATTTTTGTTATATTATTGTTATATTATTGTTACATTATTGCTATATTATTGTTATATCATTGCTATATTATTGTTATATTATTGTTACATTATTGTTATATTATTGCTATACTATTGTTATATTATTGGTATATTATTGTTATATTATTGCTATATTATTCCTATATTATTGATACATTATTGTTATATTATTGCTATATTTTTGTTATATTATTGTTATATTATTGTTACATTATTGCTATATTATTGTTATATCATTGCTATATTATTGTTTTTTTATTGCTACATTATTGTTATATTATTGCTATATTATTGTTATATTATTGCTATATTATTGTTATATTATTGCTATATTATTGTTATATTATTGCTATATTTTTGTTATATTATTGCTATATTTTTGTTATATTATTGTTATATTATTGCTATATTATTGTTATATTATTCCTATATTATTGTTATATTATTGTTATATTATTGCTATATTATTGTTATATTATTGCAATCATCATCATCATCAAGTACCGTGCCTACTGGCGTAGGCGATCATGTCCCACCACAATTTTCGATCTCGGCAGCTATTTATCATTTCTGTTGTTAACCTTCTGCCAAGCCATTCTCTTAAGCTGTTTGTTATTTTTTCTCTTTGTTTCCCTCTATGTCTTCGTCCCTCAATTTGTCCAGTTGTTACAATATATTCCAGTTGTTCTCTTCTCATTACATGGCCAAAAAATGATGATTGTCTCTTCCTGAATATTGGAAATTAGCATTTTTTTGCTTTGACCTCACACAGAACATCTTCATTACTCTTCATAGCTGTCCATGGTACTCTAAACAGTCTTCTGTAAAACCACATTTCTACAGACTTCAGTGATTTTCTTGTCTGTTGTCCTATTCGTCCATGATTCGCATCCATATGTTAAGACTGGCTCTACATACCATTTATGAACTCTTTTCCTTGTTTCTATTGTCAAAAATGGATTGCATAGTATCTTCCATTATTGCTATATTATTGCTATTTTATTGTTATATTTTGTTATATTATTGTTATAGTCGAGAATGTTAACGTTTTGGGTGCATATTTCCCATTAATTTTGACCGGGCAGCGACCATTTTTAACCTACAGTCTTCGATTTCCTACTGCCAAGGGGTTTTTAACGTGCGCAGAATGCACACGGGACCTCCAGTTTTTTGCCGTTTTTCGAGTGGAGTAGACATCGAACCTCACTACCAAGAGACCAGGAGTGGGTAAAGCCAAGGATTCGATTTTATTTATTTATTTAAATTTTCTACCGCCGGTTGTGAGAAACGAAATCGGGACCTTCTTGTCTATAGGCCGATGTCTTACTTCTAGACCACCCTGTTTCATCCCCCCCCTCCACAGTACTAGTTTTAGTAGTAGTAATATTAATAGTAGTAATGGTAGTAGTGTAGTTATAATGATAATAGTAGTAATTTTAGTAGAAGTAATAGAAGTAGTCGCCCGTGCACTGCATGGGGCCCGAAAGGGGAGTAAAGAATTGTAACGCTGTCCCCTCCCTTCTAGTCATGTTCATAAGAGGCGACTGAAAGTTTTTTTTATGAGACTGGCTATCCTGTACTGTAAAAAATAAGCCGCAAAAACTTCACAAAGATTGACAGGTCAAAGAGACAAAAGTAAATCCGTCATCCAGAAAAGATACGGGCTGAATGATGTATGACGCAATCCGGAGAAAGCCGCAAGGAGTCCGGGTCGCTGACTCACCTTTTGTCAACCAGGAAATCTTCCAGAATTGGCACCTGGAATGTACGTACTCTAAATAAACATGCAAAAGCTGCTCATGTGGCAGCAGAAATGGCAAACTACAAAACAGATATTTTAGGAAAGTGCGGAACAAGATGGTTAGAAATAAAAAGGATAAAACTAAATACATGAGAGATGATTTTATCCTCAGGACACCATGAACCTGGAGCACAACATATTGAAGGAGTGGCTGTAATGTTATGAATGGAAACAGAAAGCACTGATAGTAGGATCATGATTAATAACAGCAACATTTAAAAAAAATAAAAAATGAAAATACATCTTATCCAATGCTACGCACCAAACAATAAAAAGGAAGACTTAGTTCAAGAAAAATTCTTTAAATATTTGCAATGTAAGATGGATGGAAGGCCAGTCAAAAATATTATAATCTTGAGGGGAGATCTAATCGCATAAGTTGGAACAGACAACAGAGTTTTCGAAGAGATCGTGGGAAAGCATGGTGAGAGTGGAGAAATATTCCTGAACTTCTGTGCTCTTAATCAAATTAACATAGAAGAGCCTTTATTCCCACATAAAAGAATACATAAAGCTACACGGGTGTCACAAGATCATAGAACGGAGAATTAAATTGCCCACATATGTATTAATACAAAGTTTTAGTAATCCTTGCATGATGTAAATGTATATAGAGGAGCAAATTTGGCTTCAGATCATCATATTCTGTTAGCCAAGCTTAAACCTAAACTGAAGAGATATACTGCCAAACGTAAGGGTCAACAGTATTTCAATGCAGGGTTTCTTAAAGAGCGATGGATTAAAGATAAATTTACAGTCACAGTATCAAACAAATACCAAGTCCTTCAACAACTACAAAATACAATATATATAGAAGAAGATCATTGGAAACAGGTAAAGGATATGTGGAATGAGACATGTGAGGAAACCTGGGTAAAAAAGACAACGCCACAAAAAGGCATGGATGACAACTGAGACACTGGAAAAAATTAAAGAATGGAAGAATAAGAAAGCAGACATAAATAAAAGCAAAATGAGAAATTCTAAAGCCAAGACCCGGGAAAGTTACACAGAGGTGAGCAAACAAGTGAGAAGATGCATTAAAAGGATAAGAGGAAATATATAATTGAACTAGCTAAAGAGGCAGAAGAAACGGCAAGTAAAGACAATATGAAAGAACTGCACAACACACAAAGAAATCAAGCGGACCATAGGAATAGATCAATGCCTTTATTAAAGATAAGAAAGGAAATCTCCTTAGTAATATAAGGGAACAAATGGAGAGATAGAAAGAGTACATTGAAAAACTCTTGAACAGACCCTGCCCAAGTAACCCACCCGATATACTACCAGCAGAAGAAGAGTTAAACGTGAACTGGAAAGCCAAGCAGGGAAGAAATAATGAAAGGCTTCAAGCTATTAACAAATGGTAAAGCCTAAAGACCAGATGAGATTCCTTTAGAATCCATCAGATACTAACACCTCTACCAAGATGTTACATAATATTATATATAGAATATAAGGACGATCGCACTCTAATCAATGAAAGACGGAGTGGGGTATCGAACATGACTTGTCAGCATCGGTGAGACTCCCGGAGGTTCGTCTTAGTTATGAGGGACTTACAGTGTGTTGTTTGATGTGTGATGGTGATGGTCTAATGACCAACTAATAACTACATCACGCTTGGGCAGATGGGGCTCGTAAACCTGGGAGGGCCGACCATCTAAGGGTAGATTCCCCTACAGAAAAGACAATCTGCCGCCTTGCAGGAAGATTGGGGACAATCAAAGGCTAAGGAAAACAAACCTGAATAAAATGCTGGCTGAAATCGGATGCACTGGGCCACTGGCGCAGAACACAGTGCAACGTTTTAACAGGTATTCAATCGGAATGGATCTAACTATGTTTACAACTTTTGGATGACAGACGGGTCACTAAAGTATTGCAACAAGCGGAGAAATATAGAAAGCTCCTTAGCCACCCCATGCACCAAAGAATAACTGGTTTCGGAATTGTACGACTAAAGAGGAGCAACTTCGCTGCAATCGCCAATGAACTAACTACTGGAGACACAGTACTTTCACAAACGATACCGAAACCCTTGGGCCCATCTGATATGTCTCCTCATGGGAAACATAAAATACCAGAACTTAAGGAAAATATAACAGGAATCATGAAAAAGGGCATCCAATCAGACACAGAAAGAAAACACGTTGCTGAAAAACACATACACGATACCTACCCACAGGACTCTTGGTCCCACATATACACAGATGGCTCTGCTACAAATGCCACCAGAAATGGAGGGTCTGGTGTGTTCTTGACGCTGAATAACCAGGACGAGATCACCAAGTCAATAGCTGCTGGGAAATTCTCAAACAACTTTAAAGCAGAAACTGAGGCCCTCAGAGATGCTGCAACACTGGCCACTCAGCACAAAAATAACATGCACAATAAATTGGTGATTCTGACTGATGCACTGTCAGTACTATCAGCTCTAAAAATCCCCGAGAACAATGAACTAATGACTTGAGAACAGCCCTGGACCAACTATGCAATAACTTCCAGAGAGTAGTCATTCAGTGGATACCATCACAAAGTAATATACACGGGAACGAACGCGCAGACAAATTAGCTAAAGAGGGAGGGAGATTACCACAAGAGAACCATCCGTTCTGTTATCTTCTTTCTTTCTTCTTTTCTCTTTCACTTGTACCTAAATGTGTCGTGGTTTATATCATTTGTCGTTCTTGTGCTGCTCGAATTGTCTGAATTAGTGATTTTCCTTTGTTGTTACATGTCTCTGTCACTGCATCTATCCATCTTCTTCTTGGTCTTCCTCTTGGTCTTTTTCCATGCATTCTCGAGAAGAACGCCTTGATGGTGATTGGTGAGGATTCATTCTGACCAGGTAGCCAAACCATTTAAGTTGTTGTTGTTCTATATATTCTTTGCAGGGTTTTGTTCCTACTATTTTTCTTATGGTTTCATTTGGTATTCTATCTCTTCTTGTGTTGTTTGTTACTTTTCTCAAGCAACGCATCTCACATGTATTGATCTTTGTTAAATGTGATTTAGTAAGGGTCCATGTTTGACTATCATAGCACAAAGTTGGTATGAAGATGCTATTTATCATTTGTTGTTTAGCTGGCATAGAAATGTTTGGATGTCTTAGCAATGGTGAAAGCTGGTATGTGACAGCATTTGCTTTTTGTATTCTCATGTCAATTTCTCTGTCTAGTTTTCCATCTTCTGTGAACATTGTGCCTAAGTACTTGAATTCCTCTACTTGTTTTATTTCTTTATCTTTGATCTTGATGTTTAATGGGTTTCTTAATTTGCTTATTCTTATAGCCTCTGTTTTTGCTGTGTTAATTTTCAGACTGTAGTTTGTGCAGCTTTTGTCTAGAGATGTTAAATGCTGTTGTAGCAGGTTTTCATCCTCATATATTAGGAGGCATTGGTCATCTGCGAAGAGTAGCTCATTGATGTTGGAGTTTTCTACCTCTATGTTATAATGTGATTTGTCCTTATTGATGGTTGCTTCCTGATTTATTTTGTCCATGTATACGATGAAGAGGAGTGGTGAGAGGACACATCCTTGTCTTACTCCTGTTGTAACCTGAAACCATTCTGACAGACCTTTCGATGTTCTAACGGCACTTTGACTGTTTTTATATAACGCCATTATATTATCTAGTAGTTGTCCTGCTACCCCGTAGGTTTCTAAAGTTTGCCAAAGTTTATTCCTGTCCACACGATCAAACGCTTTTTCCTGATCTATAAACACTATATTTAGGTTTCTGTCATATTCTATTGTTTTCTCACATACTTGTCTCAATGTAAATTCCGTTCTGTTATGATGAAGCCAAATCCATCCTCAAAGGTCAGTACCGTGAAAAATGGAAACGAGAACACCCAAATCATAACGAGAGGGACCGATACCATCAACTATCAAGGAGGGACCAAGTCATCATACTTCGCCTACGCACTGTCCACAATAGAATGAGAATTCACATGTTCACCAAATTCAAAATAGGTATAACCAGCCTATGCCACTGTACACTGGACAATATGACTACAAAACATGTTCTACAGGATAGCCCACAGTACACAGACCTGAGAAGAGCAATGTGGTCAACACCCACCTCTCTATATATATAAAATGCGGAAGAAGGAAGAAGTACCTAATAAATACTGGAAAGAAAGTTATATGATCAAACTAGCAAAGAAAGGAAGTTTACTGGAGTGCACAAATTATAGGAGAATTGTGCTACAATCAGTGCCAGGAAAAATACTAAGCAGAATCATTCTTAAGAGACTAAAAGAGGCCATAGATAGACATTTGAAAAATGAACAAGCAGGTTTTAGGAAAAAGAGATCATGCACTGATCTGACTTGACTACCTTATGTATGAGAGTTAAACAAAGCTTACAACTGCAGTACCCACTTTATATCCGGTTATAGATTGCAAAAAGGCATTTGATACTTTAGACAGAGGAATGCTTTGGAAGTTGCTGAGTCATTACGGAATAAAGTTTATTAAACTGATAAAAACAATGTATAAAGGAATGAAATGTAGTGTGGTGCATGAAGGGCAGCTTACAGAAGCATTTGAAATAAAAACAGGAGTAAGGCAGGGATGCCGTCTATCTCCATTTCTCTTTCTACTGGCCATAGATTGGATTATGAAAATAACTCAAAACAACAGAAACGGAATCCAGTGGTCACTGGCCAAGCAACTTCATGATTTAGACTTTGCTAATGACGCAGCTCTCCCATCACATAATCATCAACAAATGCAAGATAAAATGAGCATACTTGATGAGAGATCATAACAGCTAGGACTGAAAATAGAGACAAGACCAAAGATAAAATGAGCATACTTGATGAGAGATCATAACAGCCGAGACTGAAAATAGAGACAAGACCAAAGATAAAATGAGCATACTTGATGAGAGATCATAACAGCTAGGACTGAAAATAGAGACAAGACCAAAGATAAAATGAGCATACTTGATGAGAGATCATAACAGCCGAGACTGAAAATAGAGACAAGACCAACATTATGAGAATTAATGCAGTTGGCAATAACCAAATAACAATAGGAGAAAAACCTCTACCAGACATACAATTTACATATATCTGGGCAGTAATATAGAGAAAGAAGGTGGAACAGAAAATGATACTAAAATAAGGATACACAAAACAAACGGAGCATTCGTTGCATTTGGAAATATGAAAATCCAAAGAAGTTAGGTTAAATACATCAATACAAATGCTCACCTCCAATGTTAAGTCAGGTCTATTATATGGATGTGAAAATTGGAGAACAACAAAAATGGCAATTGTAAAATTACAGACCTTCATTAATGGATGCTTACGCAGAATAAAAGGATGGAAATGGCAGGACAAAATCATTAACATAGAATTATGGAAATGTACCAGTCAAATACCAGTGGATAAAGAGATACAGAGAAAACGACGGCGCTGGATAAAACACACAATGCGGAAGCCAACTGAGAGTATTACACAACAGACTCTTTTTTTTTTAATCCGCAGGGGAAAAGACAAAGAGAAAGACCAAAATATTCTTGGAGAAGACAGATAGAAGCACAGATGAAGATGATGGGGAAGACATGGAATGATCTTAAAAGATTGGTAGGAAACAGAACGGCTTGGAAAGTGTTTGTTGAAGACATATATTCCACAGGGAGCTGAAAGTGTTTGTTGAAGACATATATTCCACAGGGAGCTGAAAGTGTTTGTTGAAGACATATATTCCACAGGGAGCTGAAAGTGTTTGTTGAAGACATATATTCCACAGGGAGCTGAAACTGTTTGTTGAAGACTTATATTCCACAGGGAGCTGAAAGTGTTTGTTGAAGACTTATATTCCACAGGGAGCTGAAAGTGTTTGTTGAAGACTTATATTCCACAGGGAGCTGAAACTGTTTGTTGAAGACTTATATTCCACAGGGAGCTGAAAGTGTTTGTTGAAGACTTATATTCCACAGGGAGCTGAAAGTGTTTGTTGAAGACTTATATTCCACAGGGAGCTGAAAGTGTTTGTTGAAGACTTATATTCCACAGGGAGCTGAAAGTGTTTGTTGAAGACTTATATTCCACAGGGAGCTGAAAGTGTTTGTTGAAGACTTATATTCCACAGGGAGCTGAAACTGTTTGTTGAAGACTTATATTCCACAGGGAGCTGAAAGGTAGAGGAAGAAGAAGAATAGAAAAAGTAGCAGCAGTGAAAGTAAAGTAAAGTGTCTCCGTCACGCCAAGTGGCGTTTAGGAAATATGGTGTTAGTGACTTATAATTTCTACAGACCTTCGGCACATGATATTTTGAGGTAATGTGGTCGGTATTACGCCAGTGCGACTTTACTTTCTCAGAAAAAATCGGTATCTATTTAAGGCTGGGTGAACCCGGAAGCCGTCGGTCAGGATCGAACCCTATCTCTTGTCCTTAAGTAGTAGCAGTAATTAGTTTTAGTCACGGTAATTGTAGTAGTTGTACTAGTAGTAGTATAATTAGTAGTTAAGTGGTACTATAAAGTACTGTCGTAATACTATTATAAACAGAAGAAGAACCCAAAGAAGTAGGAAAGAAGATATTACTACTACGTCTTTCTTTAACTACAATTTAAATATTTAGTCTTCGACCCCAGTTCTGCTCAGTCGTTAATTTTTGTTCTCTCTTCATCGTTATTTGATCGACTTTATGTAAAAAAACTAATCAGTTTGAGTAATCTGTCGTCAGCTGTCGTCACTTTTAATTAGAAAGTGAACAAAATAATGAGATGGTGCTATCTGATTCTGTTTTCTGGCGTCTCCAAATGCTGTCAGTGACCAAAAATGCGATCTTTATATTAGTCTCTTCTATTACTGCACCAGTGTGGATAATATCAAGACAATTTAACAATTATCATGAAGATCATTTAACAAATATCATAAATATAATTTAACAAATATCATCAAGATAATTTAACAAATATCATAAATATAATTTAACAAATATCATGAAGATCATTTAACAAATATCACAAATATAATTTAACAAATATCATCAAGAAAATTTAACAAATATCATAAATGTAATTTAACAAATATCATGAAGATCATTTAACAAATATCATAAATATAATTTAACAAATATCATCAAGATAATTTAACAAATAACATAAATATAATTTAACAAATATCATCAAGATAATTTAACACATATCATAATGATAATTTAACAAATATAATAAAAACGTAATAGGAAACTCTTTGTACAGATTTTCGCAGCAGGAGGCAATCTGATCATCAGAAGAGAGGATCCCATCCCCCCCCCCCGCCCCCGCCCCCCGGTCGAGCAAGTGTTTCGGCCCATTAGCTTGTTGACACTCTAGGGAAGGTGGGCTAGCCTGGGTCATGATTCCTTGACGTCGATTTAGTTTATCAATTAAAAACACTTTTCACAGACTGTTAAAATCTCAGAAATAAAACTTTTGATAATTTAACTACAACACACGTCAGGAAATTTAATATTTCAGAAATGGAATTTAGCGAAAATGTAACTGTTATACATCTGAAATTGTTACAATTTCTTTTCTTTTTTTTTAAATTAACAAAAATTTACCAATTAAATAATTTTGAGCCTGTTAAAATGTCAGAAATGTTACGAATATTTTACGGTTGTATGTTTCTGATGATACTTCTTTCGACGGTATCACGTTTATCTTCCAATAACCACCACCACAGCTTTACAATCATAAAGAACATAACATGAATCTTAGTATGAATCGCCCTTAATTTGGCCATAAATCTCTGTATCAAAACCACTAACAACAATAATCTTTCCATTAGTCACGCATAAGACTTTGTCAACCGCAGGCACAGTTCTAGAATCTTGCGATTAGTCACCAGAACCGACCCTTTCCTCCCACTTTTCCCTTTACAATCACGTGTAATATATCAACCCCTCCTCATTTCTCTGAACAATTTCAATACAAACCTGATGCATTAGCCAATTGAACAACAGCTGCTAACTGGGCACCTAGCATTTCTACACATTACACGACCACCACAGACACGCTTTAACAGCTTCTACACGACAACAGCATTGAGCAACGCAGCGGGAATTAGTCACCCAATATTTTTGTTATTTCCATTTCTAGTTTTTTTTTTACAACGCTCCTACAATAAAACCCGCCTTAATTTATGCACATAAAAGATGACGCTCGCCTCATAGATCCACTTCTAAACAAAGCCTCAAACTTCATTGAGCTGTGTACGGTCGTTTGTCAAATGTGTGCAGTTGCTGTTGTAACGGACATTCAATTAATCGTCAGCGTTTCCCATTAATCATCGCGTCTTCCACTTTTTGGAAACCTGTGTGTTTGTGGGTCATGTAACCGGGTCATACGATCAAACAATGTGTTTTCAATTTTTTTTTTTAAATATTTTTTTTGAAGGTCAAAATGCTGCTGTTGAGAGGAGAAGGACTTTTGTAGGTCATTGACAATTTCTTGGAACGAGAGTAGAATGGTGGTAATATATGATGACTTGATTGATAAAGTGAGAGGATATCCCTTCCTCTACTTCTACTTCTTCTACTTCTACTTCTTCTACTTCTATTTCTTTTTCTAATTCTTCTTCCTCTTCGTATTCTTTTACTCCTTATTCTTCTTCTTCCTCTTCTACCTCTTCTTCATACTCTTCTCCTTATTCTTCTACTTCTGTTTCTTCTTCTTCTTCCTCTACTTCTTCTTCTTCCTCTTTTTTTCGTCTTCTTCTTCTTCTTCTATTTCTTCTTTGTCTTCGTCTTCTTCTTCTTATTATTATTCTTATTATTATTCTTCTTCTCCTTCTTCTTCTTCCATCTACATCTCTTGATATTAATGTTGATAAATTCCCAGAAATCGTTGTCAGCTCCATGTTAATGAGACAGCTTGCGACGGTCCGGTACTGGTGCTGGCCTCAAGAGCCTTCTCTGTTCATCAAATGTTGAACATGATTGTAACAGGCGTTCAGCAGTTAAGTGTATTTCTTCTATACAGGCAACATCCATTTGTTCCTTGTACAGACGATGTTGTATGTGAATTTTCTTATTACCCATTCTGCATTCCACTTTATAAAATAAATTTAGTGTAATCCCAGTTTTGCGCTCTTGGTCGACCCAGCTTAAAAAATAAATGGGTACCTGAACATGTAAAATAAACATACAAGTGAAGTGAGCAGCTAAACTATATAGTAGAGGGATTAGACAAACTACGACGTTTCAACAGGTACAAAACAATAAAAAATAAATTTAAAAAAATGCTCATATACCTGACCTTCTGAGCTAGGGAAGACCATAAGAACAAGGAAAAATCACTGGTCTCCTCACCTCTATATGTTGCCACCTAATAAGATGATACTATGTCGCACCTAAATTATTATTTTTTTTTTCGTTCGCCAGCTTTGACCTCTGACGAAGTCCCTAGAGACTAGGAACTTAATTGTGCGTGTTAATCCGTTTTTCCCTGGCAACCGTGTGCACAGGGGTCCCTCACCGCACAGGCAGGTAACTGCGTCTTCGAAGGTACTCATATTTTTTCCGTCCATGAGTAATTGACATTTCAAGCCGGACCTCGCTGCTGAGACCAGGGGTGGTTGCCGCAGAAAGAAATCATAAATAAAAATCCCAACTTGTACAGTTGGTATTTGAACCCACAACCTCTCTGTCTCGAGGCCGGTGTCTTACCTCGAGACCAACCAGTCCCCCAGCACCTAAATGACATTGTATGTTGCGACACATTTATCTACCAGTAGCGTTATTAGCGTTATTCTCTCGTTATCATTTGCAGAATCTGTAATTTATGATCAAAGTGCCTCATAAAACAGCCAAATTAGGTGCAACCGAAGGTGGAAACAAGACAAAGTAAGAGATTTTTGGACCAGTAGAAGTAGCGTTGTGTGACTTAACTTGGCCATTACATTTTTACCATAATTTTGATAATAACATTTTGAGCGTTTTGAGTTTCAATGTGGCCTTCTACATATCCGTGCCGTTATTACTGAGACCGTTATATTTATTACCTCTCTTGCTCTACAACCCCTTGCCACCTTTATCATCTTACTTTTTTCCTCTTCTTCTCGTTTTTTTCTTTCTCACCACTTTTCACTTTTCCAATTTTTCACTGCTTGGTTCCTTTTGGTCTAATTAAATCCAATCTGGCCTGTTGACCATTTATCTTTTAACCAGACTCTTCGTAAATCCTGGTCGCCGTCTTTTCCCGCCATATTTTAAGATATGTATGATATTTTCTAGGGAGCCGCGATAGCTCAGTTGTTAGAGAACTGGAATACAAAGGACAAGAGGTAGGGTTCAGTCCCAACCGACGGCTTCCAGGTTGACCCAGCATTTAATGGGGAAAGTAAAGCGGCACGGGCGTAATACTGACCTCATTACCCCAAAAATCGTGTGCCAAAGGTCTGTAAAATGTATGGTCACTAACACCATATTCCCTATACCCCACTTGGCGTGGCGGGGGTACTTTACTATTTTTTTATATTTTATTATATTTTCTGGTTTGAATTTGTGTGTTTAATTTGTACATTTTGTTTGTTATACCTGATGAAGGCGTCTACCTTAACGTTCTGGCTTGTCTTGACTTTCTATTAGTTTAGCTGCTACATACTACTTTATGTTTATTTGATATAGGCCATTGCAGAACAGTATGGAGGCCAATGATATCAATCAGAAATACTGTTCAAGTACCGGGCCTGCTGGCGTAGGTGATCATGTCTCTCCACAACTTTCGATCTCGGCAGCTATTTATCATTTCTGTTGTTGACCTTCTGCCAAGCCATTCTCTTAAGCTGTCTATTACTTTTTCTCTTTGCTTCCCTCTATCTCTTCGTCCCTCAATTTTTCCAGTTTTTACAATATATTCCAGTTGTTCTCTTCTCATTGCATGGCAAAAACAATGATTATTGTTTCTTTCTAATATTGGAAATTAGCTCTCGTTTTTGCTTTGACCTCTTTCAGAACATTTTCATTACTCTTCTTAGCTGTCCGTGGTATTCTCAACATTCTTCTGTTAAACCACATTTCTACAGACTCCAGTGATTTTCTTGTCTGTTGTACTATTGTCCATGATTCACATCCATATGTTAAGACTGGCTCTACATAACATTTAAGAACTCTTTTTTTGAAATACTGTTAGAAAGGGGGTAAGCACACATATAAAATATATGAAATACTGAGCGAGGTCGAGAGCAGAACTGTAGAAAATAAAATAAACACAAGATTACGAAGCCAAACTAAAAGAGAGAAGATAGTTCTGAGCTTGTTTCGACTTTCTTTTAGTTTATCTGCTTGACACCATCTTGCATTTATTTTTCTTGCTGTTAGATAAGAGGTGTCTGTTCGTACTGCCATTATCATCATCAACAAGTACCAAGCCTGCTGACGTAGGTGATCATGTCTCTCCACAACTTTCGATCTCGACAGTTATTTATCATTTCTGTTGTTGACCTTCTGCCAAGTCATTCTCACAAGCTGTCTGGTATCTTTTCTATCATTTTCTCAACTCATTTTCACCCTTAGCGATTAAGACTGTATCATCAGCATACCTTAGATTATTTATATATGGCTGTCATTAGTCTAATGTGGTTATGGAAGACCCCGGTATCACTGCAAACGAATTAAAATCCATAATTGCTCAACCGCCCGTGCCAGTGGAATCCGAATTGCTAACTCATTTCCCAAACAAAGAAAGGTAGCTGTAGTCCCCATCATAGCAGTCTCAGCACACGCAAAAAGATAAAAGGCGAAATCGCACAGAAAGTGAACACAGCCAACTGTTATTTGTCATACGATATCATCATTCATCGTAAACAAATTGAATATCGAAACACGATCAAAACGGATGAAACACACAGCTCACGGTGTGCGCAGAGTACTTAACTCAGTTGCTCCTGCAACAAACCGCTAGTCTAATATATAAACACAACGGTACTGATATCGCTAAGAAACAAACCAAATAATGATTTAAAACTTATGGGTGACAATACAATGGGCCTTTTACATTCCTTTCGTTCTTAAAATCGATTTTTTAAATATTGAAGTTGTCCCTATCTGTGACATCATCATCATGTGCCATACCGGTTGACGTAGTCCTTCCACAATATTTTATACATAGTGCATGGTATTGCATGCCATGACACCAGGCTATCTATTATCTTCTCTCTTCGTCGTACGCGATCTCTCTTTCCTTGTATTTTGCCAGTTGTAACCAAGTATTCCAACTTTCCACTTTTCATGATGTGCCTGAAAAAAAATAGTTGATGTTTCTTTCTGATGTTTCTCAGAAGCTCCCTTTTTGTATTGGCCTCTTTGAGAATTTCCTTGTTGGTCTTTTTAGTTGGCCGGGGAACTTTCAACATTCTTCTGAGACATCCCATTTTTGTAGCCTCTAACCGTATTTTCATTTGTTTGTCTACTTTCCATGATTCACTTCCATAGGTTAGCACTGGCTCTATATAGCACCGATGAACTCTCTTTCTAACTTTTGTTGACATAAGCTTGTTGCATAAGACCATTTATTATTTTCCACAAGCTATTTTGGCCTCAGCTGTTCTGCTTTTTATTTCTGGGGTGCATCTTCCATCTGATGTTATTATTGTGCCCAAGTATTTGACGCGTTGCACTTGTTTCAGATTTGTCATGTTTATTTTTATGTTGCGGGATGGTGCTGAGGGTTACCTGTGACACTTCACAAAAATTCCATCTTGATTAATTTTTGTTGTCATGATTATTTTGGTAGAATTGTGAAGAAGAAAATAAACGTTTTTAAAAATGTACAATTCCTGCTGACGTTTGTGTGAAGTTAACTCGCCTTAATGTCTTTACTTCCGGCGTGCATGGCCGGAAGATAACCCCAAGCGTTTTATTTCCAGTGGCTTTAAGTTCAATTGTGACATGTCTTGTGTAAGGGACACCGGGCCATGTTTTTTCCATTCAAAAACGAAACCTTTCTGACGGTGTTAGTTACAATGTATGGGCTTTTTTTCAACTGCAGTGGAATTGTTTGAATTCTTAAATCATTTTTTAAAGTCGTTGTTGAAAAGTGGCTAGGTTTTATCTATCTTCCTCATTCTCTTTCCCATTCTCACTTTCTCATTCTATTTTTCTCTTTCCCCCCCCCTCTCTCTCTCTCTCTCGCTCTTCCTTTCTCTTCCGTTCTCTCTACGTCGCTCTCTTCCTATATTGCCCCCTTCACCTTTCCTCTGTCTCTCCCTCTCTTATTCTCTTCACGTTTGAGAATGTTTATTGGTAATGTTTAGACGACGGTGGTGGAAAAGGCACACACTGCACAAGCCAAATGAGAGTATTACATAACATGCCCTTTTTGGAATCCCCATGGTAAGAGACAAAGAGGGAAACGAAAATATTCTTGGAGAGGACAGGTGGAAACAGAGATGGAGACGATGTGAAAGACATGGAATGATCTTAAAAGGATGGAAAGAAACAAAGCGGCTAAGAAAGTGTTTGTTGAAGACCTATGCTCCACAGGGAGTGGAAGTGTTTGTTGAAGACCTATGCTCCACAGGGAGTTGAAAGTGTTTGTTGAAGGCCTATGCTCCACAGGGAGTTGAAAGTGTTTGTTGAAGGCCTATGCTCCACAGGGAGTTGAAAGTGTTTGTTGAAGACCTATGCTCCACAGGGAGTTGGAAGTGTTTGTTGAAGGCCTATGCTCCACAGGGAGTTGAAAGTGTTTGTTGAAGATCTATGCTCCACAGGGAGTTGAAAGTGTTTGTTGAAGACCTATGCTCCACAGGGAGTTGAAAGTGTTTGTTGAAGACCTATGCTCCACAGGGAGTTGAAAGTGTTTGTTGAAGACCTATGCTCCACAGGGAGTTGAAAGTGTTTGTTGAAGACCTATGCTCCACAGGGAGTTGAAAGTGTTTGTTGAAGACCTATGCTCCACAGGGAGTTGAAAGTGTTTGTTGAAGACCTATGCTCCACAGGGAGTTGAAAGTGTTTGTTGAAGACCTATGCTCCACAGGGAGTTGAAAGTGTTTGTTGAAGACCTATGCTCCACAGGGAGTTGAAAGTGTTTGTTGAAGACCTATGCTCCAGGGAGTTGAAAGTGTTTGTTGAAGACCTATGCTCCACAGGGAGTTGAAAGTGTTTGTTGAAGACCTATGCTCCACAGGGAGTTGAAAGTGTTTGTTGAAGATCTATGCTCCACAGGGAGTTGAAAGTGTTTGTTGAAGACCTATGCTCCACAGGGAGTTGAAAGTGTTTGTTGAAGACCTATGCTCCACAGGGAGTTGAAAGTGTTTGTTGAAGACCTATGCTCCACAGGGAGTTGAAAGTGTTTGTTGAAGACCTATGCTCCACAGGGAGTTGAAAGTGTTTGTTGAAGACCTATGCTCCACAGGGAGTTGAAAGTGTTTGTTGAAGACCTATGCTCCACAGGGAGTTGAAAGTGTTTGTTGAAGACCTATGCTCCACAGGGAGTTGAAAGTGTTTGTTGAAGACCTATGCTCCACAGGGAGTTGAAAGATAGAAAAAGGATGTTATGACTTTTTTTTCCAGTGGTCGAGACGATGTTTGCGATCCTCTCCAGATCTTTATAAGTGTATAACAGCATTTGTTATATGTTTTGTTGTATGTTTTGTTATATGTTTCTGTTGTATGTCTTGTCGTTGGACCAGTTTGGTATCAAAGTTCAACATGGGTTGTACATTCAAGAATAAGGTGTGCCATGGCATGTGGCTCTGTTCTGCCATTTACATTCATCGGTGTGGACTATCTCTATGCTTCCGGGGAATATGGCGCCCTGTTCTTCAGAGGACACAGATAAGTGCTGATTTCCAGTGAACTTTTATGTTTATTTGTTTGTTTTATTGATATTTGAAGGGATCATGTGATTGTACGCCGCTTTCTATTTGATGTAAATCACTTTGCTTCTTTTGATTCATTACATTTTGTTACAATTTCTTTATTTGATCACTTATACTCATCCTTATTGTTGATTGCGCTATTGAACGCGTCAAAAAATGGCGGTTTGTTTTCGCCGGTCTGTCGTCAAGGACGCTTAATTCATTTTATTTGTGGAAGGCTTACAGTGTATCCGCGTGCTGCAGAGCTGTTTACTGGAGTTGGCCAGTTTATAACGTAGACACGGGTTCTGGACCGTGCGACTAAGTAAGTGCACGTGAGTCTAGACCATCCACAGCATCGACGTTCAGCGACTAAATCATCTATGACGACGGTAAGTATTCAGATGCAGCCCACACGACAACATCGAAGAAGGAAAACAGGACAAGGTAAGCGTGGTGGCAGTAAACTGTCGAAGTGTGAGAGGCTAGGCCTAAAGTATGTGCGCATTACATATTGGAATTGTGGGTCCATAAATCAACGACGGCCCATTCTTGATATGCTACTGTGCGGCGCGATATAATGGTTTTACAAGAAACTCTTCTTGGTGACAGGACAGTAAGTACTCCTGGTTTTTCATTGTTTCTACAATAAGCGACACCTTGGGCAGGCCATCCTTGTGCGCAATAATATGGTAGCAGCTGAGGTTGATATGTCTGCGTGGGACAATGCAGAATTGCAGGTACATGCGGTTAGGGTGCAGACCCAAGTTCATTTCGTGATTGTAAATGTGTATGCCTGTAATGGGAAGGTGAACACACAACAATGGCAAAATCTCTTCGAATTCGATGAAGAGAACGTCATTTATGCTGAGACTTTAATGCTAGAGGAAACCAGTGGGGTAACGTCATAATCAACAAGCAGGGAGAAGACCTAGAGAACGCACTGGTGTCAGTCGATTTAGTGTGCTTGAATGATGGAAGGACAACAAGAATGGCCACTCGAACAAGGGACTCTGATAGTGTTATAGACCTGGCACTGGTGTCTTCCACCTTCGCACCGGTTTGCAGGTGGAGCGCACTGGGGTTCCACGGAAGTGATCACTATCCATGTGTCCTCCCAATTGAGAAAAGTAGAAATAGAAGCCAGAAAAGAAAGCTCCATACATTCCACTACGAGAAAACAGACCAGGACGTCATTAGCAAAACCAGACATAAGAAACAGAGCGCCCCTCGTAGGAGACAGGAGAGATGGACGCAGCCACCCTGATGGAACGTAGAAGTCGAGGAAGCTTGACGGAGCAAGAGACAAACGGCCAAGACATGGCAGAAAGCCAGAAAGAATGGAAGAACACAACCTGAGCTCTTGAAACGTCTGAAAGTAGAGGTCGACTAAAAGTTGATGCACTTTAAACTATGTGCTAAGCAGGCTAAGGATGCCAAATGGGATGACTTCTGTAAAAAGTGTACTCAGAAAAATCACTAGCCACATTCTGGCGCCGTCATCAGAGCATTAATGACACAACACGACACAGATGCATACCAGACTTTCAGAGCACAGGCTGGATATGGCACAAATCTGATGAGAGAAAAGGGAAGGCACGGCTTTTCCGCTACATTGAGTAGACGGCCCAAAGAAATGAGGCTGTAAGAATGAGGATACGGAGATCGCTGTCAAATTGTGTAAGGATGTAGTGCTGGAAGAAGATCTCACAATCACAACCGATACCATTCGCACGACACTTAAAAGGTCACACAACACTGCTCCTGGTCCAGATGGTGTTCGGTACGATGACATAGGAGATTTAGCTGACGACGACTTGACAAAACTGGCCAATGAGTTTAATGCCAGTATTCGGAGTGGCCAGATTAAGGAAGAGTGGCTACACAGCTACTTACTACCGCTACCAAAGTCAAACAAGGACCATTCTCAGATCAGTGCCTACAGAATCATCACAATGCAGAACACTGCGGGCAAGCTGCTGGAGAAAATAGTTGCCCGTGTCCTCACCTGTCACCTTGAACAGAAACGTGCATTCCCACCCACACTCGGAGGTTATAGATATAACAAAGAGACATGGCTCAATGCGGCAGTCTTTGCCTATGACGTCTTCGAAGGCTTCCACAGATGAGAGGAGACATGTGCTGCTGCTATAGATCTGGAGGATGCATACAACAGGGTACCATTTGAATATCTCATGTATATGCTCCTCAAACTGGGGTGCACCCCTTCCTCATAAGATGGATCGCTGCAGCACTGTTTCAGAGGAAGGTGATACTCAGATGTGGAAGTTGGTCTTCCGAGCCAACATCCATTTGTCCAGGGCTGCCACAAGGTTCACCGTTGTCACCAGTTCTATTTAACGTGTACACAATAACGATCACGGAACAACAGCTGGATGGGAGGGGAAGAACTATGACTTTTGCTGATGATACACTGGTATATCAACAGGGAAGAGACAGACGGGGAATCGCCTCCACAATGCAAGACGAACTTCATCGCATTTCTTCCTGGTGTGGGGTTTCAGGTGCCTTGGTTAATCCTAATAAAGCATCAGTTTCATAGTTCTCCCTTAACAATCATATCGTTAATACGACCACACCGGTAGTACGAATGGGAGCTGATGAGGTGACCAGGGACAAGTTGATGACATACCTCGGAGATATGTTTGATCGCAGTCTGTGTTTTCGGGACCACGTCGACCATGTGATAACAAAATCCTGCAAAGAATTAGCCGCCTTGAAGGTCTTACTCTCAGTACGACTCAAATTGATAGGCTGGAGAAAATAGAAAATGAAGCCATGCGCATTATCTTGGGATGTACAAGGGACACTCCCTGTGTAGCAATGAAGTATCTTCTTGACTTTCCAACCATGGATGACAGAATCAAGATCTGGAGAGCACGAGGTAAATTTTCCTAAAAGAGGTAAATCATGGGTGAGCCGAGCAGAAGATGTCATCAAACAGGTCTGTGGGCTTACCAATATCATCGTTGGCGAGGAGTGGATACCGGTGCCTACGTCATTCAAGGTGACTTTCTCGTGTATTGTCACACTTGACAGGAAAAGTAGGGAACAGAACCCGGTCGTGGTTAATGCTGAGGTCAACGGTCTCATCTGCGATAATACCGATGAGAAAGATGCAGTCATCTATACAGACGGATCTGTAAGACGACACCAAAGAAGTGCATGTGCATTTACAGCACGCTCGGCAGGCAGAATATTCAAGGAAGACAGTGGTGCATACGTCATGACCACGAGTAGCATGACAATGGAGGCGATGGCAGTGTCCAAGGCATTCAAATGGTTAGAGTCACAAGACTACACCCACGCATGTATACTGAGTGATTCGGTGAGAATAATAAAAAAAGTGGAGGCGGGCTCTATACGCATGTAATGGGTAGAGTCGTTGCAGAAATCAAAAATACGTAAGGTCACCTTTGTATATGTCCCTGGACATGCGGGAGTACGTGGAAATGAAAGAGCCGACAGGTTGCCTAGCTGTGCTGTCGTTGAGGACGGGTAACCAATGGTTCGGGCGGACACCATCAATGCCCTGCGAGATGTGGGAAGAGCACAGGACTTCGACAAACACAGAACCACGTCACTTCTTCGGATGATGGAAATGGGAGTTAAGATGCGCACATCCAGAAATGAGAAACTTAGTGGCCGTGTAAGAAGACTTATCAACCAACATAGAACTGGAGTCGTCAGTCGCTGGACACTGCGGGAATTGCTGAGGAGGGGATCTGAGCACCTATGGACATGTTCGGAGTGCAATGATGATGACCCGCAAATAACACAATTAAATCTATGCTGTGGAGGTAGCTCAGATGTCTACATTTGTTTTCTCTGAGACGACAGATAATGGGCTAAGCATGCTTTGATAGCTGTGCGGCTACATCTTATGCTCGTTAAGTAAAGGAGTCGAGCTCAATCCTGGCTCATGTCTCAAATTGCTATACATTTATTAGGAAAGAATACGACCTTGAACTATTGTTGATTGAGGGTACCTCAAAGCATGAGTCCACGTCACTCCCTTCGGATGAAAGATGATGGGAGTTAAGATGGGCACAGCCAGAAATGAGAAACTTAGTGGGCGTGTGAGAAGACTAAATAACCAACACGGAACTGGAGTCGTCAGTCGCTGGACACTTCGAGACTTGCTGAGGAGGGGATCTGAGTACCTATGGACATGTTCCGAGTGCAATGATGATGATCCGCTAATAACTCAATAACTCAATAACTCAATTACTCAATTACTCAATAACTCAATAACCTAAAAAAAATATGCCGATGTTAAGTAAAAATTTGGCTTTAACACGATATTTCATAAACGTCGCTGCACGTGACGGAATTAATTCATTTTTTTTCTGCTTCCGTATGATCGTAATAAGCATGTGATTCATATACAAATAGTAAAGAAAAACAAAATCCACAGAAAGTAAGAGAGGCGTGGTTTTACAGAACATGGTTGATATCTTCGTCAACTGCTTAGATAGCGATTGAGTAGCTCTAAGGAAGGTCGATTTTAAAAAAGCTAGAAGAAAAAAAAATAACTCATCTTCACATAAAGGATCCAATGCCATTCTACGGAGCTCGTGCATGTGGGCCAGAATTCTCCTCGAATTTTTTCGATATTTTCGAGGGAGGTATCGAATCAAGTATGGGTTCCTCCGTGTGGCAATGGTGATGATCCTAACAACAGCAAGAAAGAAAGAAATGATCGTTTAATTTCTGCATATTTTAATATTGGGTGATAGAGAAATATTTTCGCATGAAAAATAAATGTGAGTAGATACAGAAAACAAAAAGAGAGGGAAAGAATATACAACTTGTTTGACTTTAAGCGGGTTAAACATAGCACGAGGTTGGTGAATCGGCTTGAGATTGCTTGATCAATGATCAACTAGCAAAACATATGAGTGACATCAATGTTGGGAGATATATTGTTGATTTTTACACTGAAAAAGTATCATCATCATCATCGTGTGCCGTCTCCGCAACGAAGGTTGGCTACCATGGAGCGCCATTCTGCTCTGTCTCTTGCTTTGATGGTGCAGGTTGTCATAGGCTGATTTGTCCATCTTTTGATGTTACTCGTCTATGTTAGTCTTGGTCTGCCTCTGCCTCTTTAACCTTGTATTTTCCCCTCCAGAATTACTTTTAGTATGCTGTGGTGTCTTTTAACATGGCCCAAAAATCGCATTTGTCTTGTTTGAATTGTGTTTAGTAGTTCTCTTTTCACTTTTAGTTGTTTTAAGACTTCATCTTTTGTTTTCTTTTCCTTCATCCAATTCTACCTATTCTTCTATATATCCACATTTCAAAGGCTTCAATTCTCTGTTCTGTTTTCTTGTCTAATGTCCATGTCTCTGCACCATATAGGAATATTGAGAAGATGTAACATTTTGCTATTCTTAGTTTTAGCCCTGGTGTTATTTGTTTTAATGTTAGTATGTTCTTCATGACATTAAAATTACTTTTTGCCATTCCTATTCATTTGTTTATTTCAGTTGTACATTTTCAATCACTGGTTATAGTATGTCCAAGGTAGTTGTAGTTCTGAACTGTTTCCAGGTCTATTCCTTCAATTGTGATATCCATTTGTGGGTTTTGAGTATTTCCTTTGTTTATGATCATAGTTTTAGTCTTTTTGATATTCATATCTTGTCCATATTTTTTGCTTATCATGTTTATTTCATTAAGTATTTGTTGCAGATTTTTAGGATTTTCTGCTTGTAGTACAGTTTCATCAGCATATCTTAGGTTATTGATTATCTTTGAAAAAGTATACTCGAATTAAAGAACTGAAGAATAGCTGAAAATAAGGACTGCTGGTAATGTCCTAGTATAAGCGCATTTATTATTTCAGAGAAAAGAGTGATCGTCCCTTAGTTGGCGTCGCAACAAAACTACAGTGTTTTCCAAATACTAATAATTATTTTAGAGTTTAAACCAAATAAATAATCAGAGTTCAGTTATTCTATAAATGTGTTCACAGCTACTTTTACTCTTACTCTGTTTCTGCCCATCGTGTTCTCTCGAACAATGTGCCGACATATCCTAACATGTAATTTGTGACCACTTGAGGTATATGGATTAGGCACTGTGACAGCAAGATGTGGGTGTGATTTACCATTATCTAGTCTATTTGTTTCTGGTGGTTAATTGTAATGTTTTTGAGAAGAAATCACTCAACTCCATCTTGTGTATCCCGTTTATCTGGTCACTAAAGAAGAATTACTCATTTGTAATTAACCAGTTTTATGTGTTATAACTTGTGTGATCAATTCTTCAAACCATCTAAGATTAACCAGTGTTATGTGTTATAACTTGTATTATCAATTCTTCAAAACATCTAAGATTAACCAGTGTTATGTGTTATAACTGTTATTATCAATTCTTCAAACCATCTAAGATTAACTAGTGTTATGTGTTATAACTCTCGTGATCAATCCTTCAAACAAACCACCTAATATTAACTAGTGTTCTGTATTATAACTTTCATTATCAACCCTTTAAACCATCAAAGATTAACAAGTGTTATGTATTATAACTTTCATGATCAATTCTTTAAACAAACCATCTTAAATCAATTGGTCATGTGCTATAAACTATCAATTCTTATCACAAAACAGCTGTTTCTGATCCTTTCGTGGCCTTTGATTTATCAACCAGAATATTATTTCTCTATTTTTTCGTTTATTCTATATTCTCTATCCCTCTCTTTGCTTGCTATATTTCCTGCTGTGAATACCTTCATTCATCCCTTCCTGCTTACGCGATACGTGAAGTTTTCCTGCTTGCTTTTTCTTTCATCATTTAGTTTTTCTGTTTTTTTTTCTGTTTTCCTGTAACATTTCTTCCGTTGATATTCATAGTTCAGTGAAATCACATAAGGTAAGCTTTATTCAACGGTTTAGTCAGATTGTTTACACAGCTGGCGCGGTGAACTGTGCTGTGGCTCGAATGTCTTGCTATAATATTCTCATGGTATGTGTGGGACGCGCAGCACATATTGTACACTACGTTATGTTATACTTATTTATATAGATGCATGAAGAGTGTAAGAGAGAGAGAGAGAGAGAGAGAGAAAGAAATATTGTATGTGATATAGAAACGTAGAAACACGGTATTCACATATTATCATCATATATTATACTTACAAATTAGAAGTATTAATAAAAAGATATGTGTTTGTGAGAGAATGTGTATGTATAAGCTAGTTATTGCTTATTCATTTTACAATATTCATTCAAGGTCTATAACTCTGTGTAGATTTAATATATAAAGGGGGATAAATCTTGTAACGTATTACGTATATCAATGTTATACACTTAACGGAATAGACAGACACAATTGTGACAAATATTACAACACTAAATAGTAACTAAACACCTTCTTAGTTTGTGTCAACGCCTTGAGACCACAGTAAATGTAAAGTAAGAACAAATTATGGTTTCTCATTCTCTTTTACCATCAGATCGGGGTAATGTTCTATAATGTCCAGCAAGCATGCACACATATAGACCAGATCTATAAGATAAGTAACAATGAAAGTAGCAACCCGAATAATTCATTTTGGCAGTAAATCAAACATTGTTATGAACAAAATAAAATGAACTAAAACAAAATAGTAATGAACTGAACTATATCCGTTACGAGAACCATCTCATTTCAGATGTCTGCTGGAGGGATGGGAATGAAAAAGGAGAATAGAGGGATGGGGGACTAAATGGCAGGAGAACAAAAAATTGTATATACAGTGCAGTTCCATGTGCTCGGGTCTGAATTTGTATTTTACAAATATATGGCAAGTTTTTTTTGTTTTTTTTTAAACCATAACATAGTTGGTTTACATCTATCCAATCAAATGCTTGTTTACAATAATAACAAACAGATTCAAATCAGTCAGAAATTGTCATTGGGAAGTAGCAAGCAGGCTTTGGCCGCAGGTCGAAGTACAACAGGACACATCTTTAACCTCAAAATTATCTGTGAGAACTACCTTTAACACCTAGGAAACCTGTATCATGTGTTCACGTACTTAAAAAAATCATTTGATAGAGTTTAACACGCAGACCGATTGGCGACAATGAGGATGCATAACTTCAGTGCCAACATAGCTCGCAGTATAAATACATCAATACGAAAACGATGAGCTTAGTACTTATCAACCAAGGGCAATAATTTAGCAACAGTTTGAATTATACAATGATGCTTACCTTCTCCTTCCTTATTCAACATTTTCTTGGAAAGAAGTATGACAGGTAATTTAGAAGATCTTGAAAGTCTGTCAGTGTTGGTGGCAGAACTGGTTATAACGTGAAGATTGGTGATGTCATAGATGGCTTAGCAGGAAATTAACAAGAACTAACTGACTTGATACGGCGATTAGATGAAACATCTGGTGCGTGGAGATAAACGCTGAGAAAGTAAAAACAAATGATGACCAATAAACGTTGTGTCATTGTTGTAAAGATAAATGAAGAAGAACTAGAAACAGATGACAAATAGATGACTTTGGATAATTTATCAGCCACGAGATTTAAAAAAAAACATCTGCTAGATTCGCAAACTACATCGACCCTTGAAAGGTTGAAACCTGTTTGTGAAGATAAACACATACATAAAATATTCAAAACATTAAATACTATGCTGGGTCGAGATAATAGTTGCAGAGGACATATACAATAAACATAAGATGGTATGGAGCAACAATACTAATAGAAAACCAAGACAAACTACAAAGTTTAATTTCTATAATTTGATATACCTGATGACGGCTTTTGCCGAAACGTTGAAATGTGTCTTGTATTTCTATTTCTTTTAGCTGCTCCATACCATGCTATGTTTATTTTACCTGTTTGTGAAGATAAGACCTGTTTGTGCTTATTCTATTTATTCTTATTATATTTTCACACGCCTGCGTCACATTGGTCTCTTGCAGCCGATATACGAAATAGAACAGAAGCTATTAAGATGAGATGTTATCAGGCCTATTTTACTTAGATCGTATCACGAATGAAAAACTTCGCAAAAGGACACAACACGCAATTGGAGTACATGATGATATTTCGACTTTTGTGACGAAACTCAAAATGAAATGGTTTAACATTGTATCTCGATCATCTGACCTGGCTAAAATCATTCCGCAAAAACTTTGAATTTTCTTTATTACTATTTTTTTTTTGCTCTGACGAAGTTCCTAGAGACTAGCAACTGAATTGTGCGTGTTAATCCGTTTTTTCTTGGCAACCGTGTCCACATGGGTCCCCGCCGCACAGGCAGATAACTTTGTCTTCGGATGTAGTAATATTTTTTTCCGTCCATGAGTAATTGACGTTTCAAGCCGGGCTCGCTGCTGAGACCAGGGGTGGTTGCCGCAGAGAGAAATCATAAATAAAAATCCCAACTTGTGCAGCCGGATTTGAACCCATAACCTCTCTGTCTCGAGCTCGGCATCTTGCCTCGATACTAATCAGCCCACCCCCCTTCCCCAACCCGCATATAACGTAGTAACTAGTTATTTTTTATTTATATTTTTTGGGCCAAATAATCTAAACATTTACAACGGCGTCTTGCCTCGAAACCAACCAGTCCTCTAAACTTGGAAATTTGGAGGAAGGGCGGGTATACAGTGGAGAGATTAAACGATAAACATCAAAGAATGGACAGGCCTCGACTTCACAGATTCATAAAGAATGACTGAAGTTAGAGGTCAATGGAAAAAAGTTGATGAAATCACATTAGTTCACCAATATGTTCTGAATATTAAAAAAATGAAGAACAAACTTAAGATGTTATCAGTCTCGATACACGATTGATTTATACCCCACTGTTATGAATATTGTCACAGATTGCCTTCTATCCCTTCGTGGACCTAGTGTTAAGGACTCCGTCAATCTACACACACGTGCACACACAACAGATAAGTCTATTGGTGTTATGCGTGGCTCGACGTGAATTCAAGAGAAAAGAAAGAAAATCGTTGGAATGCAAAGAAAATGTGGCTTTAGAGAAGAATGTTGGGAATGCCAAGGACAGCAAGAGGAGTAGCCAGAACTTTCTTTAAAACAAAAATATAAACTCAAAGAGAAAACGGAAGTTTATGTTAAACATCAGAAGGTTTTTTTTCTTCATTTGCTAGAGAAAAATGTGTGGGGGGGGGGGGGGACACATGTAATTTGAAGAGGACAAGTGAAACATTGTGTTGGCTGGAGAAACTGAGGGGAACAATGGAAACAGGAAGAGAACCAAACAATATGTTGTGATAAGAAGTTACCGACAGAGTTGATCTTCCTCTTTTCTCTTTCTCACTGGTACCGAAAGGGTGTCGGGGTTATATCATTTGTCGTTCTTGGGCTGCTCGAATTATTTGAATTAGTGATTTTCCTTTGTTGTTACATGTCTCTGTCACTGCATCTATCCATCTTCTTCTGGGTCTTCCTCTTGGTCCTTTTCCATACATTCTCGAGAAGAACGCCTTTGATGGTGATTGGTGAGGGTTCATTCTGACCAGGTGGCCAAACCATTTAAGTTGTTGTTCTATATATTCTTGTCAGTGACAGAATTTATAAACACCATTTGTTAATAGTGAAGCCAAAAAATGTACATTGATAAACAATATAGTTGACTACACCAGCATGAACGATTCCTAAATGTATGTGTGTGTGTGTTTATGTGTGCAATCATCATTTTTTGGCCATGCCATGAGAAAGAAACAGTTGGAATATATTGTGACAACTGGGCAAATTAAATAAAACTAAGAACTAGAGGGAAGCAAAGAGAAAAGATAGCAGACAGCTTAAGAGAATGGCTTGGCAGAGGGTTAATGAAAGAAATGATAAATAATGTCGAATTCGGAAGTTTTGGAGAGACATGATCACCTACGCCAGCAGACATGGTACTTGATGATGATGATGATGTGTGTATGTGTGGATATGTGTGTGCCTGACATTTGTAAAGATTAGCAGACACGTTTTTCTTTTTAATTTTTTTAATGAACTTCTATATCCATTCAGGATCCGTGATAGCTCAATGGTTAGTGAACTGGACTATAAAGGAAAAGAGGTAGGGTTCGATCCCAACCGATGGCTCCGGGTTCACCCAGCCTTTAATGGGTACCGGATTTTTTTCTAGGAAAGTAAAGCGGCACGGCCGTAAAACCGACCCCATTACCCCAACAATAATGGTCACTAACATCATATTCCCTATACGTCACTTGGCGTGACGGGTCACTAACATCATATTCCCTATACGTCACTTGGCGTGACGGGTCACTAACATCATATTCCCTATACGTCACTTGGCGTGACGGGTCACTAACATCATATTCCCTATACGTCACTTGGCGTGACGGGGGTTCTTTACTTTCATCATCATCATCGTGTGCCCTCTCCGCAACGAAGGTTGGCTAACATGGATCGCCATTCTACTCTGTTTCTTGTTTTGATGGTGCAGGCTGACATAGATTGACTTGTCCATCTTTTGATGTTACTCGTCCATGTTAGTCTTGGTCTGCCTCTGCCTCTTTTGCCTTGTATTTTTCCTTCTAATATTACTTTTAGTAGGCTGTTGTGTCTTTTAACATGCCCCAAAAATGTAATTTGTCTTGTCTTAATTATGTTCAGCAGTTCTCTTTTTATTTTCAGTTGTTTTAAAACGTCATCGTTTGTTATCTTTTGTTTCCATCCAATTCTACATATTCTTCTATAAATCCACATTTCAAATGCCTCAATTTTCTGTTCTGTTTTCTTGTCTAATGTCCATGTTTCTGCACCATACAGGAATATTGAGAAGATGTAACATTTTGCCATTCTTAGTTTCAGCCCTGCTGATATTTGTTTTGTTGTTAGTATATTTTTCATGGCATTAAAATTACTTTTTGCCATACCTATTCTTTTGGTTATTTCAGTTTTGCATTTTCCATCATTGGTTATAGCATGTCCCAGGTAGTTGTAACTATGGACTGTCTCCAGATGTATTCCCTCAACTGTGATATTTAATTGTAGGTCTTGAGAATTTTCTTTGTTTATGATCATAGTTTTTGTCTTTTTGATATTCATTTCTAGTCCATATTTTTTGCTTGTTGTGTTTATCACATTAAGTAATTGTTGTAGGTCTTTAGGATTTTCTGCTAGTAGAACAGTATCATCAGCATATCTCAGGTTATTGATTATCTTTCCATTAATGTTTAGGCCTGGTATCTGAGATGTTTTTAAAGATTTGCTCAGTGTATAGATTGAACAAGCTTGGTGATAGGATGCATCCTTGTCTTACTCCTCTTTTTATATCAATGGGTGTAGAGTTCTCCTTGTTATATCTTATTATTGCTGTTTGCTCCCAGTACAAATTACATATTAGTCGTATGTCTGCTTCGTCTAGGTTTATATCCTTTAGGCAGTCTATAAGTTGGTTATGGTGTATTCTATCGAAAGCTTTGGTGTAGTCAATAAAGCAGGCATATATTGGTTTGTTTACTTCTGTGTACTTTTCAATCAATGTTCTCATGCTGAATATGGCATCTTTTGTCCCACTGTTTTTCTTGAATCAAAATTGTTGCTCCTCTAATTCAGTATTGATTTTATTCTGAATCCTTCCCTGTATAACTTTTAGTAAAATTTTTGTTACCTGGCTCATTAGGCTTATTGTTCTGAAGTCACTGCATTCAACTGCACCATTCTTTTTAGGCAATGCAATGAAGGTTGATGTTTTTAGATCGTTTGGTATGTATCCTGTATGGTATATGTCATTGCATATGTCTGTGATCATTTCGACGCCAAACTCTTCTAGAGCCTGTATAATCTCTATCTGTATATTGTCAGGCCCTGCTGCTTTTCCCTTTTTCATTGTTTTTATGGCTTTTTCTACTTCGGATTTCATGATTTTATAGCTGGATGTACATTTTATGTCTGGCTTTTTGTCCCTTTCGTCATGAAATAATTCTGTTATATATTCTTGCCATCTATCTATTATATCTTTGTTGTCTGATAGCATTCTTCCCTCTTTGTTTGCTATGCATCTGATTCCTGTAGCTTTTTTTTGTCTTTATTCGTCATTCTCTTTATTTCTGTGTCCATCTCTCTTAGGTTTTGTTTACTTTCCATAGTTTCAATTTCTAGATATCTTTGGTTGAGCCACTCTTCTTTTGTCTTTTTGCACATTCTCCGTATTTCATTGTCTATATCCTTGTATCTGGCAGTGTTTTTCGCTTGTCTTCTTTCTTCCATTTTTTCTAAGATTTTGTCAGTTATCCATTTTTGATTTTTGTTACTTTCATTTTTGGGCAAGGTGTTGCAGGATTCTTGCATGCTGTTTTTTATGCATTGCCATTTTGTTGTGACTTTTTCCTCAGGATTTTCTCTTCTGTACTGCTCAATCCCCTCTTCTAGTAGCTTCTGATATGTGTTCTTTACTTGTACAGTATAAGTTTCTTGTACATCTTTCTGGTTTAACGTTGTTATATCTATTGGTGTTGCTGAATTAGTTTTTGTTTGTTTCTCTTTAATTTGATTTTCATTTTTATCATTACAGGATTGTGGTCTGAATTTATATCTGCTCCTGGATAGGTTTTGGCTTTCTTGACGCTGTTCCTGAATCTGTACTTTACTTTACTATATCCATCTATTCATTTGTTGCTTAAGGTTTGGTACAACGGGAAAAGTCCACATCCAGAAACAAGTTATGTTTCGCTCCTATCTCCCGTCAGTTCAGATTGTTCTCTGTTACAGATATTGTAGTTATCACATGGTATCACATGCCTTTTTATCAGTTGTATTGACCTTGACCTCTAGCTACTGGCTATTGACCTCCTCCCACCGACTCTGGCCTTGTTTCCCTCATTGATCCAGTGGGGGGACAAATACTCCCATTCAACAAAAGCCTCCAGCCACAACAGCTCAGGAACCCAACATCTGCCAGACTTAGATAAACAGCAAAAATTGCCTGCTACTTTATCACATAAGAAAAGTGGGAAATAATTGTTAAAAACCAATATTTGACTTTGTTATCCCCGTATTCTGGAATATTCACAGAGTATAGGTGATGGCTGAAAAATGAGGACAGCGTTCTCAGGTGTAACAAACACCTGATGCATAGGTCAGTTTCGAATTTCATTCCGCCCCCCCCTCCCCCATCAACAATTTCATCATCTTCATCCTCCACCACCACCCCCCCCCCCCCTCCTCCAACAAAAGGGACTGTGTATATTATTCACGTGTTCGTAATAAGTAGCCAGAAATAAGGATCAGAGAGTCAAATACTGGGAAGCTACAACATCAGGCGGGAGATGCACCACATAAATACAAAGGATAATAGCGCTGGCTAAAACAGCATTTGAGAAAATGAAAACCATCTTCTGCCACGCTTTTATGTCAACAGAAGTGATAAGAAAATTCATCAGTGACACATAGAGCCAATTCTTACTTATGGAAGAGAATCATTGACAGCGGACAAACAAAAGAAAAGACGATTAGATGTCACAGAGATTAGGGTTTCTTAGATTAATGTTAAGAGTTCCCTGTACAGCTAGGAAAGACTAACGAGGACACTTTCAACTAGGCCAATACATAAAGAGAACTCTTTAAAAATCACTAGAAAGATACAATCAGCAATTTGTGGGCACATAAGAAGAGGAAAGTTGGAATACTTGGTTACAATCGGCGAGGAAAAAGAGTTAACAGAGGACATAGAGCATGTTGTTGGAGCATGGCAAATATTCAATAACATAATTGATTGATGCAGTTTAGCTAGTCTCTACCCTAAGGACATGATCGCCTACGTCAACCATTATGGAACATGATGATGATTTGGGAATTGCTGTAGAGCGCTGCCTGACTTGCCTTCAAGAATAAAAGGTAAAGGTATCTCATAGCATAACTGCCTTTGAGCACATCTTTTACGCAGTCTCACAGAATACCTTTTCTCATTACCTATAGTCAGGGACTCAATTTTGTTTGAAAATTCGGTTCGAAGTTTTGTTTCCATTCGGTATGAAACCCCGACCCCTGCTAGAGTAAATGACTTGCAAAACGATCTGTTCGTTTTATTATTTGTTTAAATTCACCCTTCGCCTCAATGTTGGCTATTCTATTCTATTCTATTCTATTCTATTCTATTCTATTCTATTCTATTCTATTCTATTCAGGGAACCAGTTTCAATGCAGTCAGGAATTCCTCAAATCAGCTCCACTACTTGCCACAGCATTTTACAAAATGTTTTAATTTCCGCTGACAAAGTCACTCCGTGCACGTCCTACTCGACTGCACAGGCAACGATTCCAAATCTCCTTAGTCGCCTCTTACGACATTCGTGACAGGTAACAATGCCTCTGTGCTTGACACCCATTACCGTGGGAGAGGGGGGGGGGTTGTACAAAGTGCAGGTTGTATGCTGCTGCCAGGGATGTTTAAAAAAGCAAAATTCCCAAAATGATGAAATGATATAAATCAACCATCCAAAATTATACCAAAACTATATATAGAAACAAGCCACGATAGCTCAGTGGTTATTGAACTGGAATATAGCGGACATGAAGTCGGGTTTGATCGACGGCTTCCAGTTTACCCAGCTATAAATGGGTACCAGACGTTTTTCTAGGATAGTAAAGCGACACGTGTGTAATATACCGACCACATTATCCTAAAAATCATGTGCCGAAGGTCTATAGAAATATGATTACTAACACCATATTCCCTATACGCCACGTGGCGTGACTGGACACTTACATTTATATATATAAACACCAGTTGGTGGAAGTGACGTAACGTCGTGTGTGATCAGAGAAAGTGTTTGTGGCACCGATTCCTGACAGTGATATATGAGCAGTGATGGACGGTCACAGATGGACGGGCACTGATTGACGGTCACAGATGAGATATTACAAAGATAATGTTCTTCAATACAGTTACAGCTTGTGCTTGTAGCAGCAGTGGTAGTAGTAGTCGTTGTGGAAGTATTATTTGCCGTGGTGGAGATATAGAAATAGTATAGCCAAGATAAGTGATAGTATTGGTGGTAATAGTAATATTGGTATGAGGTAAGTTAAAAGGTAGAGTAAAGGGCCCCGTCACAGCCAAGTGGCGTAAAAGGATTATGGTGTTAGTGACCATAGTTTTTACAGATCCTCGTTACATGATTTTTGAGGTAATGTGGCCGGTATTGCGACCCTGTCGCTTTACTTTCCCAGAAAAAAATCCGGCACCCATTCAAGGCTGGATTAACCCGGAGGTAGTCGATCAGGATTGAACCCGACATCTCGTTCTTTATAGTACATTAGTACTACTACACTAACCACTGAGTTAGCGAGGAATTAAATAATTATGTATTTTTAGTGATAATAATTTTTGTGATAGAAGTGGTAGCATCAGTGGTGGTATAAGAAAAACCATTGCTCAGAAGTAGAGTAGAGTAGAGTAGAGTAGAGTAGAGTGGAGTGGAGTGGAGTGGAGTAGAGTAGAGTATAGTAGAGTAGAGTAGAGTGGAGGGGAGTGGAGTAGAGTAGAGTAGAGTAGAGTAGAGTAGAGTAGAGTAGAGTAGAGTAGAGTAGAGTAGAGTAGAGTGGAGTGGAGTAGAGTAGAGTAGAGTAGAGTAGAGTAGAGTAGAGTAGAGTAGAGGAGAGTAGAGTAGAGTAGAGTAGAGTAGAGTAGAGTAGAGTAGAGTAGCGTAGAGTAGAGTAGAGTAGAGTAGAGTAGAGTAGAGTAGAGTAGAGTAGAGTAGAGTAGAGTAGAGTAGAGTAGAGTGGAGCGGAGTGGAGTGGATTGGATTGGATTGGATTGGAGTGGAGTGGAGTGGAGTGGAGTAGAGTAGAGTAGAGTAGAGTAGAGTGGAGTGGAGTGGAGTGGAGTGGAGTAGAGTAGAGTGGAGTGGAGTGGAGTGGAGTGGAGTAGAGTGGAGTGGAGTGGAGTGGAGTGGAGTGGAGTGGAGTGGAGTGGAGTAGAGTAGAGTAGAGTACGGTGGAGTGGAATGGAATGGAGAAGAGAGTAGAGTAGAGCAGAGCAGAGTAGAGTAGAGTAGAGTAGAGTAGAGTAGAGTAGAGTAGAGTAGAGTAGAGTAGAGTAGAGTAGAGTAGAGTAGAGTGGTGTAGAGTGGAGTGGAGTAAAGTACAGTGGTGTTGAGTGGAGTGGAGTGGAGTGGAGTGGAGTAGAGTAGAGTAGAGTAGAGTAGAATAGAGTAGAGTAGAGTAGAGTAGAGTAGAGTGGAGTGGAGTGGAGTGGAGTGGAGTAGAGTAGAGTAGAGTAGAGTAGAGTAGAGTAGAGTAGAGTAGAGTAGAGTAGAGTAGAGTAGAGTAGAGTAGAGTAGAGTAGAGTAGAGTAGAGTAGAGTAGTGTAGAGTAGAGTAGTGTAGAGTAGAGTAGTGTTACAATTAACAACTATCATGCTGTGGCATACCACGACATGAGGGGAGGATAAATGGCAACTGATGGAGCAACACAAGCACAGACACAATATTTCAAGAAAAAATGACCCTGCCCTCCCACCGCCAATTAATGTTATGCCGATAATCGATCAACAAATGCAACTAACAATACATTAAAAAGTTAGAACAAATGATCTTACCCCTCCTTAGACCAAGGCACAACAGACTAAATAAAACAATATCTACAGGCTGAGACTAGTCCCACCAACCATGGGAACGTGCGCAAAGGCAACAAAGGCAGTCGAAAACATAATACATGACAGGGGGCAGGCAGCGTCAACAGCCGAATACGTAAAACAGGACAGGCACCCTCGACAGCCGAACACGTAAAACAGGACAGACAGCGTCGACAGCCGAACACGTGCTACAGGAACTGCATCATATTCATTCAGGAATTTGCGGAAGGAACACTGCCCAACAGAAACATCCACGTCAAGCTGTTTAGAAGTCCGAAGACGCTCTCGAACACACCAATATACATTTAGCGGTGGACTTTCCATATAGATGTTGTGAAGCAAACAGCGATCGAATAGAAGATGACGGCGGTGATGAAATATGGATTATATGACCACAAACGACAGAAATTAGTTAGAATGTGGTCATAACTGAAAGTATGGACGTGGAATAACTTTTGACCCAAGAGAATGGCTTGGCAGAGAATTTTAAGAAATAACTTATAGACAATAAATTTCCCTACCTTATGAGGGAATCATTTGTGGTTGTGGTTAGTTGAAGGCCCCGGTATCACTAGAAACGAATTAAAATCTATAATTTCTTAACCGTCCGTGCCAGTGGTATCATCCGAATTTGAATTAAAACTCATCTCATTGAAGGATCCAAACGAAGAGAGCAGCGGCTGTTCCCATCATAGCAGCTACAGCACACGCCAGCAGACATACGGCCAAGCGGCACATAAAGTGAACGCAACTGAGCTGTCCTTCGTCATACGACATCATCATTCATCGCAAGCAATAGGAATATTGAATCCTATATACGATATATACGAACCGGATGAAAAACAGCTCACGGTGTGCACTGGCCACTAAACTCAGTAGCTCATGCAGCAAGCCGGGCTTGGAATATGAGGAAACAGCAACAAGGAACACTTTTCAGACTGAGCCTCAATAGTTCTTGTCGCCTATCCATCATATCGTATTACAATGATGAACACACAATTGCCCGCACTTTAGAGGATTTCAGGTCACATGCACGTACTCCGCTGCACCGGCACCCCAACAGTGGAACTTCCGATCTATACACTTATTGGTATTGGAAAGATAGAATTTATCATCTTTCCGGCAAAAAACGTAAAAGTGAACGATGACGCAAACATGACCGCGCCATCTTGAACCCGAAAGTGAAGATGTGATAATAATGAATAATATATGATTCTAAACAATACAGTGAATATATTAGAGAAAAAAAGGGGGAGGGGAATTATCTAATCCCTGGTTGATTTATAGAGAAAGTGCAATGAAAACATCAACATAACATGACAACATGAAATGACAATTGGTAGCCCTGCCACTGTCAAAAGATGAAAGGGAGGAAAAGGTGGGAACATGTATAATCACAATTTGAAGTAGGTGAAAGACAACACAAGTGAACAACGTTTCGGCTCAAGAAGTATAAATTGTTGATAATCCGCTCATTTGTATTGTCATTTACCTGCGTAAAGCTGTTACCATACATTTTTTCCCTTTCACCTTTATCATCAGCTTTACATCACCTTCGCCTATTCATTCTTATGTCGTTACCCTTTCACTGTCAAAGGAGCAAGAAGTGGAAACATTTTCACCTCGAAATCCACAGAAATGGGTAAGAGGTAGAATGCTTCTGAGTGACTCGGATTTAACTCTAATTAAACGTTTACTCTGAGCGATATTTAAGCATGAGAGAGGTCTAGTACAAATTGCAATCAAACTAGACAATGGTGGAACACGTGCAGCTTTAATGGCGGTCGGAAGTGACCTGGACTGTACTCGAGGGGGTTTGAAGACCTGGTGTTTTTCTCACCTCGGTAGACTAATTGTGCCAGAGATGTCAAGGCACGCTCCACGTGTGGATCACGTGCGAGTTTGAACTTTCAGCTGCCAGCTGAGACCGGCGTACAACATGTTGCAGTGTTAAGTTACTGTTCAAACAGTACCTACATGGCGTGCCACTCGGAAGGCTGATGGGAGTTTGCTGTCGTCTTCATTATTTATGAAAAGATTGTAAACAACTACTGATGTATTTATATAACATTAACATTTCTTTCATCCTTGTTATGGTCTGCCATGCCGATGATCACTGAATTTCTCACGACTATCTAGCATTTGAACACATGAGCACATGAACTTTTTCGGGCATGTTAAAAGACACAACAGTCTAATAAAAGTAATATTGGAAGTGAAAATACAAAGTAAAAGAGGCAGACTAAGACTAACATGGACGAATAAAATCAAAAGATGGACAAGTCAACCTATGACAATCTGCACCATTAAAGCAAGAGACAGAGGGGAATGGCGCTCCATGGTAGCCAACCTTCGATGCGGAGACGGTACTCAATGATGATGATGATGGTGATCTAGCATTTGAATACTGCATTTATTATTTATTATGTTTACATTTCTCCACTGACCTTTCCGCTGAAATCATAAACATTACTTATTACTCTAACCTTCCTGGTATCACTTAGTATCTGTGTGTACTCTTTTCTTTTCACGCGAGTTTTCAGTGAATTCTGCGTGTTCTCTTTCAATATAATTATATTTTTTTTAACATTTTCTCACTTTTTCGTTATTTTGTTTCTGTAAACGTTTTGGATCTTTTTATGTATACTTCCCCCTATATACATCACCACAGACACACCACAATTAGAGAATAGACAGAAAAGAAAAGAAACAATTTAAAAATTATAGAAATATTTTGTCTATGCCTGGATCAAACCTCCACACTTAACTGTCATGTATTCAAATGAAAAGATGGAACTAAGCCAACATTTGATTCTCTGCATGTTTTGAAAATTGTTTCATTCTTCATCCGTTGTGAAAGTCTGCCATATTGGTTTCTTTAGCCATGGAATTATTTTTTGCAAATGGAATTAAAGAATATTGTTGTTCGTTCGGTGTTCGCCGGCTTGATAACTCCAGCGAAGTCTCGAACGACTGAATTTTGCGCGAATATCACTTTTTTCTTATTTTTCGCACCGGCAGTCGTGTGCTCATGTGTCCACCGCCATACAGCCAGATTTTCTTCGACTTTAAAGGTAGTCTCATATTTTTATCTTTCAGAGTTTTAACGTTTCAGGTAGATTTTTGTCTGTTAATTTTTTTTGCCCGGGCAGCGGTCTTTTTACCCAACTCTTTTAGATTTCCAACTATCACTTGTGCTTTAGAGCGCACGCGGTGCACACGTGACCTCCCAGTTTTCGCCGTTTCCGAGAGGGCTAGACATCGGATCTCACTACCCAGAGAGGGCTAGACATCGGATCTCACTACCCAGAGAGGGCTAGACATCGGATCTCACTACCCAGAGAGGGCTAGACATCGGATCTCACTACCCAGTGAGGGCTAGACATCGGATCTCACTACCCAGAGAGGGCTAGACATCAGATCTCACTACCCAGAGAGGGCTAGACATCGGATCTCACTACCCATAGAGGGCTAGACATCGGATCTCACTACCCAGAGAGGGCTAGACATCGGATCTCACTACCCAGAGAGGGCTAGACATCGGATCTCACTACCCATAGAGGGCTAGACATCGGATCTCACTACCCAGAGAGGGCTAGACATCGGATCTCACTACCCAGAGAGGGCTAGACATCGGATCTCACTACCCAGAGAGGGCTAGACATCGGATCTCACTACCCAGAGAGGGCTAGACATCAGATCTCACTACCCAGTGAGGGCTAGACATCAGATCTCACTACCCAGAGAGGGCTATACATCGGATCTCACTACCCAGAGAGGACTAGACATCGGATCTCACTACCCAGAGAGGGCTAGACATCGGATCTCACTACCCAGAGAGGGCTAGACCTCGGATCTCACTACCCAGAGAGGGCTAGACATCAGATCTCACTACCCAGAGAGGGCTAGACATCGGATCTCACTACCCAGAGAGGGCTAGACATCGGTTCTCACTACCCAGAGAGGGCTAGACATCGGATCTCACTACCCAGAGAGGGCTAGACATCGGATCTCACTACCCAGAGAGGGCTAGACATCGGATCTCACTACCCAGAGAGGGCTAGACATCAGATCTCACTACCCAGAGAGGGCTAGACATCGGATCTCACTACCCAGAGAGGCTAGACATCAGATCTCACTACCCAGAGAGGGCTAGACATCAGATCTCACTACCCAGAGAGGGCTAGACATCAGATCTCACTACCCAGAGAGGGCTAGACATCGAAACTCACTACCTAGTGATCAGGAGAGGGTAAAGCCACGGATTAAATTTTTTTAAAATGTATTTTCCATTGCCTGTGGTGGGAATCGAAGCTGGGTCCTTCCTGTCAAGGAACCGATGTCTTACCTGTAGACCACCTAGAACCAGAATTAAGGAGTAAACGTAATAATCCTAAACAGTTTCTATAAGAGATTGTGCGGTAGAGATTTTTCTCTCGGCATCACGAAATCACATTATTGAGCTATATTTTTTTCGTAGCAGCTTCAGTAGTACAAGAAAGGCTGTTTTGGGGGTTGAGACGAGCTTCTAGAAATAAGAAGGCAGTGTTCTCATATAAACAAAAGTAAAGCAACTACGTCATGAGCCGCGATAACTCAGTGGTTAGTAAACTGGACTACAAAGGACAAGGGGTAGGGTTAGATTCTAACCGACGGCTTCCGGGTTCACCCAGCCTTAAATGGGTACCGGATTTTTTTCTGGGAAAGAAAAGCAGCACGGACGTAATACCGACCACATTACCCCACAAATCATGTGCTGAAGGTCTGTAAAATATGGGGTCACTAACACCATAATTCCCTATACGCCACTTGGCGTGACGGGGGTACTTTACTTTTACTACCTACATCACGCCAAGTGCCGTATAGGGAATTTGGTGTTAGTGACCATAACTTTTACAGACCTTCGGCACATGATTTTTGGGGTAATGTGGTCCAGTGTTCTGATATAGGTAAAGGTAAAGTACGAGACTTGAACCGGCGTTTTAGCACGCGAGTTTACACCCATATGTGCTCGGCCGCCAATCGGAGATTTCTGTATAGTGTCGTCTCAAGCATCGAAACTCAGATGCGATGCGACATTCCTCACCTTCCCAGGGTAATACCCTGGTACCCATTTCTGCCAACGGCTGGGTCGACCGTGGGGATATTTTTTTTCCCAACCACGAGTACAATTCACACTGCTCCCAGCGGGAATCGAACACGGGTTGTCCGAATGTCGGTAGTCCAGTCGTAGGGTTTTCCCAACTCGGCTACCGAGGACCCCGCCTCTGATATGCCCTGCACGAATTAGGAATAATATCCAGGCACTTTGACAGCCAGCAAATGTTAAATTAAGTCATCGGCGAGTGCCCGTTTTACCCCTTCTTTCCAAGCTTTTGAGTGTAGCAGAAATAATGAGGGGAAATAAGAACTTAATTCTAAGAGATTAAGTGTTAATGTGATTCACAACATGGAAAAATAAAACAAAAAAAAATATATATGTATATATATATATATATAATGAATCTTTCTTCTTTTCTCTTTCACTGATAAAAGGTGTCGTGATTTATATCATTTGTCGCTCTTGTGCTGCTCGAATTGTCTGAATTAGTGATTTTCCTTTGTTGTTACATGTCTCTGTCACTGCATCTATCCATCTTCTTCTGGGTCTTCCTCTTGGTCTTTTCCCATGCATTCTCGAGAAGAACGCCCTTGATGGTGATTGGTGAGGATCATCTGACTGATTCATCTTGACACAATTTTCGATGGGAGTCAAATTTAAGTTATAAGTGAATTTCAATGCCCGTAGAAACAGAAATTCAAGCGTTCTATATAATGAATAAGTTATAGAAAATTACATTTTGCAAGTATTTATAAAATGCCTACATGAAAAATTACGACAATTACATATAAATGTATTAATTTGCTGTAAGAAAAAGTACACAATTTTAATACACAATTTAAAACAGCAGTAGTAGTGTACGGAAAGTAGTTGTGTGTATGTACGTATGTATGTATATATACACACAAGTACTATATCGAATATATATATATAAATAGTGAACACACGTGCTAAAGAGTAAGTGTGTATTGTAAAGAAGGTGTCTGAACAAAATTATCGCTGCCATCAGTGTTGCTCAGAGCTGTTTGCTTTATAACAAAAGTGGTGTTTTAGTTACAATCATAAAAATTGTGCTGCACTATGAATGAAGATATCATGAAGAAACTACATTCCACACATTTTGTGATTGATATTTTTTTGGGAGTGGTTCAAAATCGGGACACTCGACAAAAATATGAATGTTCTAGAATAATTCAATTTTTACGCTGTTAATATTTTAATCCAAAAAGGATCATGAGAACAAATATTTCAAAATTGACAAGTTAAACTCTTTCTGACGTAACATAAAAAAATATAAAAATAAACCACAAATGTTCTATTCACATTTAACTTTTGTCGTCTGTTATGTTCATTGTTAATTACCCTAGATTACGATACCGTAGTAAAAATTACCGCATCAAAACACAAATTCCTGAAAACTTGAATTTTTTCCGTTTTCAAACATTAACACCCCCCCCCCCCGCCTCCTTTTTTCATGTACTTAACTAATTACTACTTCCGGTGACCTCTGAGTGTTTAAAGTACTGTCCCAGAATTATACCCAAGTCATGTTTGTTTAAAAGCACTGTCACAGAATTATAGCCAAGTCATGTTGAGTATTGAGAAAAATTCCCAAGACCGCTAAAATATCAACAAAAGCTGTGAGCTACAACCAAACTACCATGCACTGTCACTGCGGTTTCTACTTCTAGAAACTTCCAGACAAAAGTTTGCCAGGAAACCGTCAATAAACCGAAGGAAGTAAAAGGTCCATTGGAGACGGCTCTATGGTTGCTGCTGCCATGGGCAAGTTAAGCTTCCGCGTCCTTTTGGCGCCCTCTCTCTCTCACTCTCTCTCTCTCTCTCTCTCTCATATATATATATATATATATATATATATATATAAATACACTGATGTATATATCATCATGTACCGTGTCTGTTGGGGTAGGCGATCATGTCCTTCCACAATCTTTACCCACAGTGCATTATATCAATTATGTCGTTAACTTTTCTATGCCATGACACGAAGCTATCTCATTTTGTCGTCCGCGACATATATATATATATTTCACTTCCCATCTACATAATGCTTTTTAGACCGTCTCCGGGGACATCTACATCCGTACAAGATCTGACGGCTCCTTATTACAAGTCTGAATTTAAAACAACTGAGACCCTAATCAAGGAGCTTCTATTAGCTGATGATGCAGCACTGGTTGCTCACGATGAATCTATCCTGCAGTCAATGATTGACAATATAGCTAGATCATGTAATTTATTGTCCTGTCAATATGTATACAGAAGACTGTGGTGCTTCAACAAGGTGTAGCCAGTCCCACAGCTATATCTTTAAATAACACACCCTTGAATCTGTGAGAAAGTTCACCTATCTCGGTGCTATGGTCACAACTACGGTCTCCCTTAAAGAAGAAATAAATTTCCGAATCGGAAAGGCAGCTTCCACATCTGGTAAACTTAAAAATAGAGCATGGGCCAACACCAAATTAACACTCAGGACCAAGATTCAAATTTACCAATGTTGTGTGCTTAGCGTTCTTCTATGCGGATCAGAAACTTGGACTACCTATGAAAGACAGGAGAAAAGGTTCAATGGTTTTCATGTGCGTTGCATTCGAAAGATTATGAACATCAAATGGCAAGAGAAAGTTACCAACTCTAATGTCTTACAACGAGCCAAACGAGTCAAACTGAAGAGTGGCAAACATTCGTATTCCGAAACAAATATTGTATATAGAGTAATAATAATAAGATATATAATATAATAGATATAATAATAGATATAATATAATATATATATAGTATAGTAATAATAATAAAATATATAAAGTATTGTGGACGGAAGGAGACCAAAGTGCAGACCAGTGCAGAGATATAAGGATGTTTGCAGGGTTTCTTTGAGGGAATTTTCTATCAGTGAAAGAAAATTTGAACTAGTTGCAGATTGTAGCACAAGGAGAACAAAAATAAAAATGGCACAGCAACTTACGAGACAGGGCTGATATCAAATTCAAAAACAAAAGACGTAGGAGAAAAATTTAGACGAGGCCAGGCACCTTGAATACATCTTGCTCGTTCAGCGGATGGGTCTTTCTATCCAATATTGGCAGTTTCAGCCACGAGAGAAGCTGTTCAGCAAAGCAGCATCCAGCATAAGACATTAATATTTTTACCAAACTGTTGACTTATCATGACTGCTTGCTACCAACAATCTGTCAAGACCACAATGGCCATATACACGAACCTGCTTTTTTTCAGCACAAAAACGTCAGATTGAAGAAAAAATGGTATTTATTATTTTCATTTTTTCTTTTTTCTTGAAGATCCTTAATGATACCCTTAAACCCATTGTGCCCCGGGCAACTGCGGAGTTGCCGGTACCTTGAGCTGACACTGGGAGAACTCTCATTGCACAGTCCTGGTAATGATATTATCAGGACAACTTGGGACATATTAAATTCTATTCCATTTTTCATGGAATTTGTTGCATCGGAGTCGGGGCAAACCAATATCCGCTCCACCACTCGTCCCAGCATTTCTCGAAACGTATGCTGACTGGCTGTTCCTGTAAGGTGTTGATTATAAATACAAAATATTGTAAAGTACCTGGGCATATTGGGAGCCGCGAAAGCTCAGTGGTTGGTGAATTGGGCTATAAAGGACAAGAGGTAGGGTTCGATCCAAACCGAACGGCTCCGGTTAACCCAGCCTTTAATGGGTATCGGATTTTTTTCAGGGAAAGTAAAGCGGCATCGGCGAAATACCGACCACATTACCCCAAAAACCGTGTGTTGAAGGTCTGTAAATTTTATGTTCACTAACACCATTTCCCTAAACGCCACTTAGCGCGTTGGGGTACTTTGATAGAGAGACTTGGGCATATTAGAAGGATGGAAGTCAACGACAGAACTGATAACCATCTGTAGAGACGGGAAGTTCTGGGGACACATGGTCAACTAGACAGTCGACTTGGTAAAATAATCACTGATTACTACTACTGGAGCCGCGATAGCTCAGTGGTTAGTGAACTGGACTACAAAAAACAAGAGTTAGGGTTCAATCCCAACCGACGGCTTCCGGGTTCACCCAACCTTAAATGGGTATCGGATATTTTTATGGAAAAGTAAAGCGGCACAGGCGTAATACCGACCACATTACCCACAAATCATGCGCTGAAGGTCTGTAAAATATAGGGTCACTAGCACCATATTTCCCTATACGCCACTTGGCGTGACAGGGGTACTTTACTTTTTTTTACTACCCCCACTACTACTACTACTACTACTACTACTACTACTACTACTACTACTACTACTACTGTTACTACTACTACTTATGCTGTTTGTAAAAAAAAACACTGTTAAAGAGGTTGCTACCATTTCTGCTGGCAGTGCTCTGACAATGCTAAAGCTGCTGCTAATGCGAACACTGATATTACATTACTTCATTACTATTTTTACTATTGCTGCCACATTACCACCTTGCGCCAGCAATGCGCACTTCCATGATTATTACAAACATCTCACCTGATGTGACATAAAGATAAGAAAAAAAATATTACGCCTTTATCCCATTTCTGGGGTCTGCTGTGGGTTTTTACAGGAGAATAGAGCCGCTTGACCAGTGCTGTTACCACGAGGTATTAGGGTTTGAGCTATTATTTCTCTCACACCCCCCCCCCCAAACCCCCCGCCCTCGAGTTATATAAATATTTATAATAATTAATGTAAGACCATTATACATGTGAGATGCGATGCTTGAGAAAAGTAATAAACAACACAAGAAGAGGTAGAATACCAAATGAAACCATAAGAAAAAATGGTAGGAACTAGACCCTGCCAAGAATATATAGAACAACAACAACTTAAATGGTTTGGCTACCATGAATCCTCATGGATCCTCACCAATCACCATCAAGGGCGTTCTTCTCAAGAATACATGGAAAAAAGACGAAGAGGAAGACCAAAAGAAGATGGATAGATGCAGTGATAGAGACATGTAACAACAAAGGGAAATCACTAATTCAGACAGTTCGAGCAGTTCAAGAACGACAATGATATAACTACGACGCCTTTTAGGTATCAGTGAGAAAGAGAAAAGAAGAGGAATAAGACCATTACAGTACTCTATCACTACTTTTATTATTACCATTACTACTAATATTGCTACTGTAGCTGCACTTCGAAACTCATCAGCACAAACACAAAACTTAGACTATTCAAATCAAATGTACTATCAACCCTTACGTATGCGTGTGAAAGCTGGAAAACAACAAGAGATATAGAAACAAAGTTGAACGCATTTGAAAATAGTTGTCTAAGGAAAATACATGGTATAGCGTCGAACGAATTCAAAACAAACGAGGAAATTAGAGAAATCGCTAATCAACCACTAATATCTTCAAAAATAAAGAAAAGACGATGGTCATATGTTGGACATGTGATGAGAAGAGATAATAACCGAATATCAAAGCAAGCCCTCATGTGGGAAACAACAGGTAAGAGGAAAAGAGGAAGACCCAGAGAGACACTGAGAAGAACATTGATGAGAGAGGCAAGAGCAAGATTCGGCTCCCGATTACTTCTACCACCTGCCGCTACTTTTACATCTATTCACTATTATTACCGCTGCTATTACTACTACTACTACTACTACTACTATTGTTATTATTACTACTACTATTGCTGCTACAAATCTACTATTACTACTGCAACTACTACTGTTACTATTACTACAACTGTTACTACTATTACTACTACTACTACAGCTACAAATCTACTATTACTACTGCAACTACTACTGTTACTATTACTACAACTGTTACTACTATTACTACTACTACTACAGCTACAAATCTACTATTACTACTGCAACTACTATTCCTACTATTACTACTACTACTATTATTACTGCAACTATTGCTACAACTACTACTATTATAACTGCTACTACTACTACTACTACTTTTGGGCTTGGAGTCAGTTGCATTTAATTTTGTTTCAAATTTTAATTATTTTGAAATGACTGACTGATATAATGATTGAGTTATTAATTGATAACTCTGTATGACAAGATGGCAGCAGGGGTTAATCTGGACACCAGAAGGTGTGCCCTCATTTAGATTAATTTAGTTTCCACATTTTATTTTTGGCACTGACAGGGATGGGAGCATGGGAGAAGTCTGTACCTGGGCAATGATAGTTTATGAGTTATTACCTGGAAGCTCTTATGTATGGTGGCGTTGCTGAAATATATCAAAATGGGGTCGGGTAAACAGATAAGAATTCCTGTCGTTAAAATAAAATAATATAAAATAAAATAACATTACCGGTTTTTCCGGTGTCATGGCGGCTTCGTGTAGTCGTTTTTTTTTTTTATAATTCGGCAACTGCTGATATATTTAAATGATTTACGCGACAGTCTAGTTGTGAAATTATGTGTTGCTATTCCCCGTTTGGTGTATGTTTTACTTCTGACGTGTGAATGAACTGTGTATACCGATATTTAAGTAAAAAAAAAAAAAAAAAGTAAAGTGCCCTCGTCACGCCAAGTGGCGCATAGGGAATATGGTATTAGTGACCATAAATTTTACAGACCTTCGGCACATGATTTTTGGGTAATGTGGTCGGTATTACCCCCCCCCCCCCCCCCGTGCCGCTTTACTTCCCCCCCCCCTCCAAAAAAATCCACCTCTTGTCATTTGTACACTTATTTATTAAAAGGATTAAGAATAATACATAACTCTCGTTTGTCCCGTTTTTTTACATTCATGTGTCTCGTTTTTCGCATTCCTGTGCCCAGTTTTTCACATTCCTGTGTCCCGTTTTTCCAATATCCGTGTCCCGCTTTTGTATCTGAAAAATTTGTTTTCCCCGCCCCTGGTGCATGCTGGGTAAATGGCGTTTGATCTTGAAGGATATGGCTTTCAGTGGAAAACGTTGTTTTTTTACATGAGTACAATTTATAGTTATGTGTTCAGCATTACACCAGTGCCGTATTTATTTCCCAGACACAATGCAAAGTACACATTTAAGACTGGCTGACGAAAGAAGTCGGTCGATCATGTGAATCTCAATAGACTAGCTCCCCTACTACATCTCAATTGCTAGAAGAACAGAAAGGAAAGCGAGGTTTTCTGCAACAATTATCCGTGAATTGCATTTCTTAAATACTAACAGACTTCATCTGTCATGCGGAAGTGAGTTAATGAACCGACATGGTGATCACTTTAGGCCACCGAAATCTAGTTCCACAGAGGAATATTGAGAATGCCTTAGACGGTAAAAGGGATAATGAGAAGTCTCTTAATTAATTCATTGCCCTAATTTGTAATTCACCTAAGTAAACCATCGTCCCAGTGAGTAGTTCACCGGTTTAAATAATTGTCCCACTGAGTAATTCATCGTTTTAAATAGTTGTCCCAGTGGGTAGTTCGTCGCCCTATTACGTAATTCATCGACCTATCAACTAATTCATTGTTCTATTCTACCATGCCTGCGGCCAACGCTATGTGTGTAATTCAATTTTTCTATGAGTGGTCGATAACGTTAATTTTGATCAAGAAAACTCTTTGGACTTTCTTGGAGCATAGGCCACAGACAAGGTCTTTCCATCCATCCCCATACTTTGACATTTTCTATACTTTTCTCCAATGTAGACCACAGATAAGGTCTCCTCGTGCATTCTTATTCTTGGACATTTTTATACTTTTCTCCAATCTAGACCACAGATAAATCTCCGATCCATCCCTATACTTTGACATTTTCTATACTTTTCTCCAATCTACAAAACAAACAAGGTCTTCCATCCATCCTTATACCATTTTCTATACTTTTCTCCAATCTAGACCACAGACATGGTCTCCCATCCATTCTTATTCTTGGAATTTTTCTCGACTTTTCTCAAATCTAGGCCATTGTTATTGAGGGTTTCTGTAACTCCACTTCTCTCATATAGTCCTGAGATACTTCCTGGCTTCCTCTTTCCCTGAGAGTTCCATGATAGTGTCTATATTTTACGCTGGTACCCGGTCTTCTTAGCGTGTGTAAAATCATCTCCATTTTCTTTTCATAACCACTAACTCGATTGGCCATGTTTTGTTCTTTTCCATATATCTTCTTTTCTGAAATTGTCAAGTCGTTTTATGTTCACATTTTTTTCTCCAACAGCTATTTACAATATCCATGTCTCTGACCCATATAAGATGACTGTTTTTTTCTTTACATTTATATCAAATAGTCTCATCGTGGTTTTCTTCTCCTTCTACCTTTCAGCTCCCTGTGGAGCATAGGTCTTCAACAAACACTTTCCAAGTCGTTCTGTTTCTTGCCATTCTTTTAAGACTATTCCATGTCTTCCATATCATCTTCATCTTTGCTTCTGTCTGTCTTCTCCAAGAATTTCTTGGTCTTCCTCTTTGTCTTTTCCATGGGGATTCCAAAAAAGGGCCTGTTATGTAATACTCTCAGTTGGCTTCCGCAGTGTGTGTCCTATCCAGTGACATCGTCTTCGCTGTATCTCTTTATCCACATATCCATATTTTGTCTTATCGTGGTACTCGTTTTTATATTTTTTTGCTGCTAATATATTTTTTGTAAGTTTGGCGAAGGCTGTTCCTCCTTTATTTATTATCTGCTTAATGTCTCTCTCTGTTCCTCCTCCTTTGTCGATAATGGTGTCCTAATTTGTAAAATGATCTACTTCGTCGATTGGCGCTCCTTCATTTTCTACTGGTTATGGCATGTTTTCATTATCTTTGTTCTATCAATATTACTGTTTAGTCCCATTTTGACAGAAATCTTCCTTAGTTCTTGTAACTTGTTTTTCATGTTATTGTAGCTATGTGCATCAATTTTTAGAACCGTTGATATACAAATACAATTCTAGTACATGGGCGAGACATCTTCAAGTGCCACCAGTGTTGTACTTTTTTTTTTTTGGGGGGGGGGGGGGAAGGAGAGAGAGGGAAAAGTAGTACGAAAGAAACATATAGGAAAGTCCGATTTAACCTGGAAGGTTAGTTGAAGCTTCATAGTGGTCATAAAGTAAGAATATTCTTTAACAACAAAAGATGTCCTAGGTGGGTGAATTATTAAAGTTCATCCGACTAGACCGTAGCACTTGGAGATGACGAGGTTTTTCTTCCTTTCATGAAATTTCTCAATTTATTGAGTCAGGTACCTATTCTATCTACGCCTGAGTAAATTGACGAGAACCAAGTTGGATTACAAATCATGACTCATCTTCTTGATCAAATTAAAGAAATGATGATGTAACTTGAAGAGATATCAAGACGATGTCAAACAGATATGATTTGTTCCATGTTGTCAACTGCTTTGTCCTTTAAACAGTAACGTGTTAGTTAACAGCTGTTTACCCTCGGGTTTGATAGGAGGAATCAATGACAGAAGGTCTTCTTCTCCTTTCTTTCATCATTTGCCTTTCAGAGTCGAGGGAATATATTTGATTTGCGGTTTATGCTCCTTTGTTAATCTCTCCTGGTGTTATGTTCTCTCTCCTGGTGATATGTCCTCTCTCCTAGTGTTATGTTCTCTCTCCTAGTGTTAATGTTCTCTCTCCTGGTGTTATGTTCTCTCTCCTGGTGTTATGTTCTCTCTCCTGGTGATATGTTCTCTCTTCTGGTGTTATGTTCTCTCTCAATGTGTTCTGTTCTCTTCAGGTGTTATGTTCTCTCCCCAGGTGTTATGTTCTCTCTCCTGGTGTTATGTTCTCTCAAGGTGTTATGTTCTCTCACTTGGTGTTATGTTCTCTATCCTGGCTTCATGTTCTCTCTCCTAGTGTTATGTTCTCTCTCCAGGTGTTATATTCTCTCTCCTAGTGTTATGTTTTGTCTCCATGTGTTATGTTCTCTCTCCATGTGATCTCTCTCCTGGCATTATGTTCTCTATTCTGGTGTTATTTTCTCTCTCAATGTGTTCTGTTCTCTCTCCTGACGATATGTTCTCTGTCGCGGCGTTATCTTTTCTCTCCTGGTGTTATTTTCTCTCTCATGGTATTATGTTCTCTCTCCTAGTGTTATTTTCTCTCTCAATGTGTTATGTTCTCTCTCCTAGTGTTATGTTCTCTCTCCTAGTGTTATGTTCTCACTCATTGTGTTATTTTCTCTCTCAAGGTGTTATATTCTATTTCCAGTTGTTACTTTCCCTCTCTAGGTGTTATGTTCTCACTCATTGTGTTATATTCTCTTTCCTGGTGTTTTTTTCTCTCTCCTGGTGTTATGTTCTCTCTTCTGGTATTATGTTCTCTCTCCTGGTTTTATGTTCTCTTTTATGGTGTTATGTTCTCTCTCCTGGTTTTATGTTCTCTCTCCATGTGTTATGTTCTCTCACCTGGTTTTGTGTTCTCTCTCCTGGTGTTTTGTTCTCTCTCAAAGTGTTATGTTTCTCTGCAGTTGTTTTGTTCTCTCTCCTAGTGTCATGGTCTATCTCCAGGTGTTATGTTCTCTCTGCAGATTTTATGTTCTCTCTCCAGGTTTTATGTTCTCTCTCCAGATTTTATGTTCTCTCTCCAGGTGTTATGTTCTCTCTCCAGGTGTTATGTTCTCTCTCCCAGTGGTATGTTCTCTCTCCAGGTGTTATGTTCTTTCTCCTAGTGTTATTTTCTCTCTCGTGGTGTTATGTATTATCTCCTGGTGATATTTTCTCTCTCAGTGTGTTATGTTCTCTCTCCAGGTGTTACTTTCTCTCTCAAGGTGTTATGTTCTCTCTCCTGATGTAATGTTGTCTCTCGTGACGTATTGTTCTCTATTCTAGTGTTATGTTCTCTCTCCTAGAGTTATTTTATCTCTCAGTGTGTTATGTTCTCTCTCCAGGGGTTACTTTCTCTCTCAAGGTGTTATGTTCTCTCTCCAGGTGTTACTTTCTCTCTCACGGTGTTATGTTCTCTCTCCTAGTGTTATTTTATCTCTCAGTGTGTTATGTTCTCTCTCCAGGTGTTACTTTCTCTCTCAAGGTGTTATGTTCTCTCTCCTGATATTATGTTGTCTCTCGTGGCGTATTGTTCTCTATTCTGGTGTTATGTTCTCTCTCCTAGAGTTATGTTCTCTTTCCTTGTGTTAGTTTTCTTGCTCAAGGTGTTATGTTCTTTCTCCAGTTTCTACTTTCTCTCTTAAGTTGTTATGTTCTCTCTCACGGTCCTATATTCTCTCTCTTGCTGTTATTTACTCTCTCGTGGCGTATAGTTCTCTTTCCAGGTGTTATGTTCTCTCTACTGGTTTTATGTTCTTTCTCCTGGTTTTATGTTCTTTCTCCTGGTGTTATATTCTCTCTCCTGGTTTATGTTCTCTCTCCTGGTGTTATTTTCTCTCTCCTGGTTTTATGTTCTCTCTCTCCTGGTGTTATTATCTCTCTCCTGGTTCTATGTTCTCTCTCCTGGTGTTAATTTCTCTCTGCTGGTGTTATGTTCTCTGTCCCGGTGTTATGTTCTCTCTCCTGGTTTTATGTTCTCTGTCCCGGTTTTATGTTCTCTCTCCTGTTTTTATTTTCTCTGTTCTGGTGTTATGTTCTCTACCCTGGTTTTATGTTCTCTCTCATGGTGTTTTGTTCTTTCTCAAGGTGTTATGTTTTCTCTGCAGTTGTTTTGTTCTCTGTCCCGGTGTTATGTTCTCTCTCATGGTTTTATGTTCTCTCTCATGGTGTTATGTTCTCTCTCCTGGCGATATGTTCTCTCTCGTGGTGTTATGTATTATCTCCTGGTGATATTTTCTCTCTCAATGTGTTATGTTCTCTCTCCATGTGTTACTTTCTCTCTCAAGGTGTTATGTTCTCTCTCCTGGTGTTATGTTCTGTCTCGTGGCGTATTGTTCTCTATTCTAGAGTTACGTTCTCTCTCCTTGTTTTATTTTTTCGCTCAATGTGTTATGTTTCTCTCCAGTTGTTATTTTCTCTCTCAAGTTGGTATGTTCTCTTTCACGGTCTTTTATTCTCTCTCCTGCTATTATTTACTCTTTCGTGGCGTATAGTTCTCTCTCCAGGTGTTATGTTCTCTCTCCAGATTTTATGTTCTTTCTCTGTTTTTATGTTCTCTCTCTGGTGTTATGCTCTCTCTTCTGGTTTTATGTTCTCTATCCAGGTTTTATGCTCTCTCTCCAGATTTTATGTTCTCTCTGCAGATTTTATGTTCTCTCTCCAGGTGTTATGTTCTCTCTGCAGATTTTATGTTCTCTCTCCAGGTGTTATGTTCTCTTTCTAGATTTTATTTTCTCTCTCCAGGTGTATTGTTCTATTTCCAGGTGTTATGTTCTCTCTCCTGGTGTTATGTTCTCTCTCCATGTGTTATGTTCTCTCTCCATGTGTTATTTATTCTCTCCTGGCATTATGTTTTCTTTCCTGGTGTTATGTTCTTTATCCTGGTATCATGTTCTCTCTCCTGGTGTCATGTTCTCTCTCATGTGTTATGTTCTCTCTCCTTGTGTTATTTTATCTCTCCTGGCATTATGTTTTCTTTCCTGGTGTTATGTTCTCTATCCTGGTATCATGTTCTCTCTCCTGGTGTCATGTTCTCTCTCCAGGTGTTATGCTCTCTCTTATGGTTTGATGTTCTCTCTCCAGGTTTGATGTTCTCTCTCCTTTTTTATGTTCTCTCTCCTTTTTTATGTTCTCTCTCCCGGCTTTATGTTCTCTCCTGATTTTATGTTATCTACTGGTTTTATGTTCTCTCTCCTGGTGTTATGTTCTCTCTCCGGGTTTTATGTTCTCTCTCCTGGTGCTATGTTCTCTCTCCGGGTTTTATGTTCTCTCTCCTGGTGTTTTGTTCTCTCTCAATGTGTTATGTTCTCTTTCCAGGTGTTATGTTCTTTCTCCTGACGTTATATTGTCTCACCTAGTGTTATGTTCTCTCTCCTGGTGTTTTGTTCTCTCTCAAGGTGTTATGTTCTTTCTCCTGACATTATGTTCTTTCTCCTGACGTTATTTTCTCTTTCCTGGTGTTGTGTTCTCTCTCAAGGTGTTATGTTTTCTCTGCTGACATTATATTCTCTCTCCTAGTGTTATGTTTCAAAGTGTTATTTCAAGGACTGGATAGTCTAGAGGTAAGACGTCAGCCTCAAGACAGGAAACACCCGTGTTCAAAGCCCACCTGAGACGTTGGTGATTTTTTTTTAAAAATAGGAAAAGTTAATCCGTGTTTTCATTACGATATTATCTTCCCATAATCTCTCGGGTAGCGATATCCGATGTCTAATCTTCTTGAATAACGGCAATAAACAGGAGGTCCCGTGTGCACTCGCGCACGTTAAAGAACCCGTGGCAGTTAAAATCGAAAATAATAATAGGTCATAAATATCGCTTCCTCAGGGGCAGAAAAAAATGTGAGCAGAAACCTACCAACACCATGGAACCCAGTTACGAAGTTCGTGCACGTGTGTCAGGATTCTCCTTGGACTTTCTCCATTCGTCTGGTGCGCAGTGATAATAATTTTAAACAACAGACAACAAAACAACAAACAAACAGTTTTTCTAATATCCCCATCAATCCATATTTTTCGCAGTCGGCCCTTGAGTCTGTTGTTCTTTGAACACTCATTCTGCTGCTGTTTTGGGAAGGGATTACAGAAGGTAACAGGTGCACAAATGTGCAGTAAGGAAGCCTTATCTGTCAGGAGAACAGCGGAATATGTCGCTGAATGACTGTAGACTACGATAAAGCCCAAAAATAGCTTTACCGTGGCGACTGAATAAGAAAAGGAATTTACAAAATGTAAAAGATCATAAGTGAGTACAAGCTGTTCTTTTAAGGACCGGATGAAGTTATTGGTAAAACGTATCACGTGGTTTCCGAGCAGGATGATCGGGTGGTATCATCTGAAAATAAAAGGGATCAAATTATCGATTGCACAAAATGGATTATGTTGTTTGAGGGGTGAATGGATCCATGTTCTTTGATGGGGAAAGGATTAGTGCTATCAGATAGAGGAATGATTAATCTTTTCCTACTGGGAATAGTGTTCTCCCACTGAGAAAAGGGATAATGGTATTCTGTGGGAGGAAAGGATTAATGGTTTATGTTTTCCCAGATTTATAGAATTAATATTATCCTAGAGATAATATAAAGGAACAAGCAATGCCATTTATATCATAAGATCTTTAGTAGAAAGAGCCATAGAGGTGAAAACAGATCGATACCTATGTTTCATAGATTACACCAAGGCATTTGACAAAGTAAAGCACCAAGAAATAATCAAAATTTTAGAAAGCATAAACGTAGACAGCAAAGATCTAAGAATAATAAAGAACATGTACTGGCAACAAACAGCGTCCATAAGAACTGTAAACCAATTGGGAATGTTTCAACAAATAAAACAGGGTGTTAGACAGGGTTGTGTGCTGTCACCAGATTTGTTTAATATTTATAGTGAGATTATTTTAAGATCCATAAGGGACATGCCTGGAATAACAATTGGAGGTCATAATCTAAATAATCTAAGGTATGCTGATGATACAGTATTAATCGCTAAGAGTGAAAATGAGTTACAAGAAATGTTGGACATTATAGTGAAGGAAAGCAAAAATAAAGGACTCAGCATTAATAGCAAAAAGACAGAGGTAATGTTAGCAACAACGAAAAAGACATCACCTCAGTGCAAAATAAAGACAAGTGGAGCAATATTAAAACAGGTAAATGAATTTAAATATTTAGGAACTTTGTTAACCTCGGACGGAAGATGTACAAAAGAGGTGAGAAGCAGAATGGCTCAGGCAAAAGCAGCTTTACAAAAAATGAGGAATATACTATGCAATCCATTTTTGACAATAGAAACAAGAAAAAGAGTTCTTAAATGTTATGTAGAGCCAGTCTTAACATATGGATGCGAATCATGGACAATAGGACAACAGACAAGAAAATCACTGGAGTCTGAAGAAATGTGGTTTTACAGAATAATGTTGAGAGTACCATGGACAGCTAAGAAGAGTAATGAAAACGTTCTGAAAGAGGTCAAAGCAAAAAGAGAACTAATTTCCATTTTTAGGAAGAGACAATCATCATTTTTTGGCCATGTAATGAGAAGAGAACAACTAGAATATATTGTAACAACTGGACAAATTGAGGAACGAAAAGATAGAGGTAAGCAAAAAGAAAAAATAACAGACAGCTTAAGAGAATGGCTTGGCAGAAGGTCAACAACAGAAATGATAAATAGCTGCCGAGATCGAAAATTGTGGAGAGACATGATCATCTACGCCATTAGGCACGGTACTTGATGATGATGAGATATAATGTTTTATGTTATCCCAAAAGTAGAGGATTAATATTATCCTAAAGATAATTCACCTTCCAGGCATGTCGTAAGAGGCAACTAAGGAAGTTGATTGAAGGCTTGACAAGCTGTCATTGTAAAAAAGTATTGTTATGGAAACCGAACCTTAGATTTTAGAATTAATAATCTCTACAATATGTGTCATTTTCGCACGCACGGTTTCTGTTTTTGAGATTGTGGTTCTGCCCTATGTGCCGTCTTTGGCTCGAAAGGACAATAGATAGATAGATAGAGATAATGGGTTATGTTATCCCAGATGTATAAGAATAATATTATCCTAAAGATAATAGGTTTTGTTATCCCAGATGTAGAGGATTAATATTATCCAAGAGATGATGGGTTATGTTATCCCAGGCTGAGAGGATTAATATTATCCGAGAGATTACAGTTATGTCCCAGATGTAGAAAATTAATGTTCACTGAGATGTAAAGAGTTCATGTTATGCAAGAAAGGGCGCGATATTAACATTTAAGGTAAGAAATATATAAGGTCCTTGAGGAGGGTAAGGTCTGTTATCAGGAAAAGACCCATTAGTTTCCTATAGATGCAGGGTGGCCCTATGTGGGAACATCGATAACGATTTCTGGATTAAAGGGGGAGAAACAAACGATGTTTTTAAAAGAACATCTAATATGGTGTATTGTTTGAATGCTAACAGAAAAGAACAGTGGTGTTATCTGAAGGAAAAGCGTATTAATATAGGGTCATTTGAAGAAGAAAACTATGGTGTAATCTGTATTTAAAAAATGCTGTCATCTGAAGGAAAGAAACTATGATGTCATTTGAAAAAGAAAACTATGAGGTTTCAGAATTTTAAGACTGGTGTTATCAGAGAGATAAGACAGTGGTGTTATCAGAGAGGTAAGAGAGTGGTGTTATCAGAGAGATAAGACAGTGGTGTTATCAGAGAGGTAAGAGAGTGGTGTTATCAGAGAGATAAGACAGTGGTGTTATCAGAGAGGTAAGAGAGTGGTGTTATCAGAGAGGTAAGACAGTGGTGATATCAGAGAGGTAAGACAGTGGTGTTATCAGAGAGATAAGACAGTGGTGTTATCAGAGAGGTAAGACAGTGGTGTTATCAGAGAGATAAGACAGTGGTGTTATCAGAGAGATAAGACAGTGGTGTTATCAGATAGATAAGACAGTGGTGTTATCAGAGAGGTAAGACAGTGGTGTTATCAGAGAGATAAGACAGTGGTGTTATCAGAGAGATAAGACAGTGGTGTTATCAGATAGATAAGACAGTGGTGTTATCAGAGAGATAAGACAGTGGTGTTATCATAGAGATAAAACAGTGGTGTTATCAGAGAGATAAGACAGTGATGTTATCAGAGGGATAAAACAGTGGTGTTATCAGAGAGATAAAACAGTGTTGTTATCAGAGAAATAAAACAGTGGTGTTATCAGAGAGTTAAGACAGTGGTGTTATCAGAGAGATAAGACAGTGGTGTTATCAGAGAGATAAAACAGTGGTGTTATCAGAGAGATAAGACAGTGGTGTTATCAAAGAGATAAGACAGTGGTGTTATCATAGAGATAAAACAGTGGTGTTATCAGAGAGATAAGACAGTGGTGTTATCAGAGGGATAAAACAGTGGTGTTATCAGAGAGATAAAACAGTGTTGTTATCAGAGAAATAAAACAGTGGTGTTATCAGAGAGTTAAGACAGTGGTGTTATCAGAGAGATAAGACAGTGGTGTTATCAGAGAGATAAAACAGTGGTGTTATCAGAGAGATAAGACAGTGGTGTTATCAAAGAGATAAAACAGTGGTGTTATCAGAGAGATAAGACAGTGGTGTTATCAGAGAGATAAGACAGTGGTGTTATATACAAGAACAAAAATCGTGCCAGATGGAAAAGACGACGGGGTCATCATGAATGTGAAATAATACACGCATTATTATAACTACATTACATAATAATATGGTTCAGAACAGTTTTTTGTTGTGTGTGATCATTCCAAGTATAAAGTAATATATGGAGAGAACTATATATTATGTTGTTATCCTGGCCAGGTTTACAGGATCGTCGCTAGCCTCTCTCACAACATGTTTGTTTCAGGCTGACTAACATCACAATCTTTTTCCAATTTAACTGTTCGCCTTCTGCTTTTTCTTTCCTTCCTCATTTGCCATTCAGCTTCGAGGGGAGATATAATTTGCGGTCTTTTGCTCCTCTGTTCGCTTCTTCTGCTATTATGTTTGCTAGTGCTTCTCAAATATTCCATGGTTCCATCTTTTTCGTGGTCTACCCTTGGGTCTGATATTCTCGCAACGTTTATGGAAGTCTCGTGTTGTGTTTTGATCACTCTGCCTTGTCACGCGGTCAAAAAATGTTATCTGTTGTTTCTGTATATATTATATAGCGAAGGCTATTCCTAGATTTTTTTCTCATTTCTTCATTTCTGATCTTGTTTTAATTTAACTATTTTGGGAAGAAATTGAGATTTTTTCCCAAGGGGAAAAAAAAATAAATAACAAAATAACAAAAATAAAAAAAACCAATGGTCAATAGACATAAAAAGTCAAGACGATTATATTATAGAATAAGACGATTATATAATACAATAAGGCGATTATATTATAGAATAAGACGATTATATTATACAATAAGACGATTATATTATACAATAAGACGATTATATTATACAATAAGACGATTATATTATACAATAAGACGATTATAGTATACAATAAGACGATTATATTATACAATAAGACGATTATATAATACAATAAAACGATTGGTTGGTTGCGTTCGCCCGATGACTAAAGTATTCTAGAGTATCGTAGTAGACTAGAATATTCCTCTTCATCATCCGCCCTTACAAGGACGTAGTGGACGTGTTTGCATTGTGTTGTGGTTTGCAGTATAACTGTTATATTTGCGCCTTTCGGCCCAACACAATAAGACGATTAAAAATAAACAATTTTTCAGAAGAAATGGAGTTTTGTCGAAATGAGAAAGGGCAGTTGCAGTTATCTGGGAAGAGATACTTCTTCATCTTCTGCGATCATGGCTCATTAAGACTAGGATCCGGACTCTCTTATGAAGGCAGGTGTCTGTTTAAGTGATTCGGTTGCTCCATATAGTTATGGAAGATATACTATATTGTTTGAGGAAAGAACAAATATGAACAACTGTTTGTAAACAGTCAAGGGGAGTAGGTCGAGTTTGATCTTCATTCACGACTTGTGAGCTCATATAGCCTGAAATGGACACCGTCGATGTTTTCTGTGTGAAACTGTGACGGCACTGGTGTAATGCTGTTCACACTACACAGAAATGTGAAGAAAATGTGAACCTAAAAATGTGCATAAATCAGCATTAGTGCTACAAACTTAAAACTGTTATTTGAACAAACATTGGTAAAAGTGTTATCTGAACACACAAAAGTAAAAGTGTTATCTGAACACACAAAAGTAAAAGTGTTATCTGAGCACATATTAGTAAAACTGTTATTTGAACACACAAAAGTAAAAGTGTTATCTGAACACACAAAAGTAAAAGTGTTATCTGAGCACATATTAGTAAAACTGTTATTTGAACACACAGAACAGGACACAATCGACTCCACAGTCACATGTATACAAAATTCAAGATTGGCACCTCAACTACTTGTACAAGCGGACAGGCGCCCCAGACTGCTGAACACATACTTCAAGATTGCACAGAATATAGTAAGTAGACTGAGGAAAATCCATTGGGTGTCCGGTTAGCGCAATCGATAGGCGGTTGGCTTACCACGGCAACAGCCGGGGTTCGTACCCTGGCGAGGACACCTGGGTTTTACTAATTCCCTAAAAATTAGTAGGAGCCGCGATAGCTCAGTGGTTAGTGAACTGGACTACTACGGACAAGGGGTAGGGTTCGATCCCAACCGACGGCTCCGGGTTCACCCAGCCTTAAATGGGTACCGGATTTTTTCTGGGAAAGTAAAACAGCACGGGCGTAATACCGACCACATTACCCCAAAAATCATGTGCTGAAGGTCTGTAAAATATAGGGTCACTAACACCATATTTCCCTATACGCCACTTGGCGTGACGGGGGGTACTTAAAAGAGGAAAATCCATTGGCCCATAGATACAACACTACAGACAAAACTATATGGGCCACTGCAAGAATTACAAAAGACAGTAAAATTCATACAGGAAACGACATTGCAGATATAGACAAAACTTCAGGCGAACGAAAGATAGATAGATAGATTTGAACACACGTTAGCAAAAGTGTTATCTGAGCACATATTAGTGTTAATATTATTGCGTTCAAGAGAAACACAATTTCAAGCAATTGCTCGTTATTTTAAGGAAGCTGTCAGCTGTGATAAAAAAAAAAATTATGACCTGGTAGCAACATCTGTTTAAGAGAATTTTTTATGCAAAAGTATTTTTTTATGTTTACATCAACATTAGTTTCTTGATAAATTATGTTTACGTTGACTCTCAAACAAACAGAGAACGTTTTTGGCGCAGGAGAGACGGGGGGAGAACGGTGAATAGGTAACGGGAAGGTGTGGAAACGGCGATAGTGGGGGTGGGGGGGGGGGCGAGGTAAAAGAGATGATAAGAATGAAGGAAAGGAATATGAAGAAAAATGAATGCAATTGAAAGAGAGAGAGATGGCTTGGAAGGGCAAGGAGATTTAGTATTGACATACTAGTTATATACCATATGAGATATACTATTTATAAACCATATGAAATATACTATTTATAAACCATATTAGATATACTATTTATATCCCATATGAGATATGCTATGTATGTACTATATGAGATATACTATTTATATACCTTATGATATATACTGTTTATATGCCATATGCCATATGCGATATACTATTTATGCACCATATGAGATATAATGTTTATAAACAATATGATATGTTCTATTCATATACTATATGTCGAATGATACCATTTTGTTCTCAGAAGAGTGCTGAAAGTTCCCTAGACAGCTAAAAAGACCAATGTAGAGATTCTCAGAGGCCATTACAAAAAGGGAACTCCTAAAGAACATCAGAAAGAAACAATCAACATTTTTTGGGCACATCATGAGAAGAGGAAAGTTGGAATACTTGGTTATAAAATAAAAGGAAAGAGAGATCGTGGACAACAAAGAGAGAAAATTCTGGATAATATAGTGTCATGGCATGGAAAAGAGTCAACAACAGAACTGATACGATGTACTTTAGATAGAAGATTGTGGAAGGACATGATCACCTACGCCATCCGGTATGGCACATGATGATGATGATGTCGCCCAATCAGCAGGTTTCTTCTTCCTACAGCTGATCATGTATTCAATAGAATGTCTAGTTGGTACACATTGGGACCAGTTGCGTCACATGAGTTTTTATTTCAAAATGACACTGAATACAATGTCTCAGTGAATCAATTCAGAGGAAGAGGTATGTTTACAGCACTCGGAAAAATGACAAATAATCAACAACAGAAAAAAATATGGACCAAGGCAGGATCGAACCCGTACAAAATATTCTCTTTGTACGGGTTCAATCCTGCCTTGGTCCATATTTTTTTCTGCTGTTGATTATTTGTCATTTTTCCGAGTGCTGTAAACATACCTCTTCCTCTGAATTGATTCACTGATTATCGCCTCGGAAGTTTCCCTCTATAATAATATTCATTTATTATTATTTGTCTCCATACAATGACTCACTGGCTTTGGGGCTTCGACTCTTGGTTTGCTCTCAGGGTCTACTTCCAAATCTTCTCCATGTAAGTAACTTCAGCCACAAGGCATCCCCGTAACTAGTTGATAATTTCAATCAACGTTGCATTAAATGGTTAAAACAGATCACAAAAACAAGTTAGCATGCACCACTATATAGGTCACTGTGCTTGATTTCGTGGATGGTCTAAAATAAAACATGGTGCATGTTTCAGTGTGGGTGGTGTACACTTTCCTCTGCAGCTATAAGTGTTTCGCACTAAACATTGGGACATTATCACTGCGCACATTAGATCGCGTAAAAAGTGATGAAGGGGAGAATTTATCACAGACAAATTTAAGTTAAGTGTGTAAATCTAATCACATGCATGTGAAAACGTAATCGTTTAAATAGAGATTATCAAAAGTCCAGAAAAGAATCATTATTTTTCACAATAGCTTTAGGAACGTCAGCTAGTCGAACGATTATATCTTTTGTATCACAACATTTTAATGTTCAGCGGGACACTCTACTACACACTGAAGCTCACAAGCACAATTACATAAGTGGCCTATCATGAGTTGCAACCTGCACAAGATCGGTTCATACAACCTATGTACCTTCGTATCAGGTTTATACTGAACATTCTATGTTTAAGACGTAGGCCATTTAGTACAGTGTGAAATAGGTTCAAAGATGCAAATCTTTTACCTCGTAGACCTGCAGTTAGACCAATACTGGCAGTTTGCCATAGACAAGGCCACTTGAACACTTAAGATTATGTTCGCGGGTAATGATGGACGTTGTTTGGTGCATGAGCGTAAAGGAGAATGGCAATATGGTGGATAGGCGGCAAGAGCCATTAAAGGCTATGTCTGAAAAGTGTTCCTTGTTGCAGTTTCCTCATATTCCAAGTCCAGCTTGTTGCAGGAGCTACTGAGTGAAGCGCTATGTGCACACCGTGAGCTGTGCGTTTTATCTATTTTGATTGTATTTCGGTATTCCGATTGTTTACGATCTTGTTCTTCTTCTTTCCTTCCTCATCTGCCTTTCAGCGTCGAGGGGAGATATAGTTTGCGGTCTTTTGCTATTCTGTTCGCCTCTGCTGCTGTTATGTTTCCTAGTGCTTCTAATATTCCATCGACCCATCTTTTTCGTGGTCGACCCTTGGGTCTGGTGTTCTTACAACGTTTGTTGAAGGCTCGTTGTGTTGTGTTTTGTTCTTTCTGCCTTGCCACGTGGCCAAACCATTTTATCTGTTGTTTCCTTATATATTCTATGGCGGGGGCTATTCCTAGCTTTTTTCTCAGTTCGTCGTTTCTGATCTTATCTCTCAGACTGTTTCCTGTCATTCGTCTAACACATTTCATCTCTGTAGAGGTTATTTCTCTTATTGTTCTTGCATCTATGGTCCAGGTCTGGCATTGGCAGCACAACGTTGGGATGAAGATTGTATTGTATAGTGCTCGTTTTGCCTCTAGAGTTATTTCCTTGTTGGACAATAGTGGTGATAACTGTCCGATGATTTGACAAGCGTTGTTGCATCTTAATTCTATCTCTGCTGTTTGAGAATTATCGTTTGTCATTAGACTTACTAGGTGTTTGAATTCCTCTACTTGTTTTAGTTGTCTGCCTTCAATAGTTATGTTGATGTTCTGTTTATTTTTGGCGACATCCATGACTTCTGTTTTGTTGATGTTGATTTTCATGTTGTATTTTGTGCCTGAGATGTTGAGTTTGTTTAAGTGTTCTTGTAGGTCTTCTATTGTTTCATGTATTAGTGCCTGATCGTCTGCAAATAAAAGCTCGTTGATCTCCTCTGTCTCTGATGGGTTGGCTAGCTTGCACATATGGTCCATGTATGTAATAAACAGTAGGGGGTGATAGTACGCACCCCTGTCTTACACCTGATCTAACTTCGAAGTGGTCTGTGTAGCCTGCTGCTGTTCTGACCCTGCAGCTGCTGTTGACGTAGAAACTTTTATTAAGGTTGGTTAGATGTTGGCTTACTCCGTATGTTGTTAGTATCTCCCACAGTTGTTCTCTGTTTACTCTGTCGAATGCTTTTTCCTGGTCAATGAAGGTTATGTATAAGTTTTGATTATGTTCTGTCGTTTTTTCTTCAAGCTGTTTTAATGTGAATAGTGCATCGGTACATCCTCTGTTTTTTTTTTCGGAACCCCATTTGAGAATCGCTTAAGTGTAGTTCTATTATTGGTCTCAGCCTTTTTCCCAAGATTTTGGCGTATAGCTTTCCTACATGGCTGAGAAGAGATATACCTCTATATTGATTGCAGTCTATTTTGCCACCTTTCTTTTTCCATATTGGTATGATGAATGCCTGTTGCCAGTCTTCTGGGGCTTGCATTCCTGTTTCTCCTGCTGCTGCTATTATTTCTATTGGTATGTTATCTATCCCCGGTGCTTTATTTCTTGGTGCATATTTGATTACTTCTTCGATTTCCTCTTTCATGATGTGGGGTTCAGTATTTGTGAGTTCTGGCGTGGTTTTTGTTGCCTTCTTGGTAGTTGGTATGCTTAACAGGTCTTCAAAATATTCTTTCCATCTCTGTTGCCTACATTGGTTATTTGATATTGGCTGTCCGTCTTTGCCATTTATCAGCTCAGTAGGATCAGGGTTTTCTTTTCTCGCTCTTGTGGCTTTTACTGCTTTGTAGAAATCTCTTGTGGCTGTCTTGAAGTCCCTGCTCATGTTTTGTCCGAATTCTGTCCAATTCTTTTGCTTAGCTTCTTTGATCAACATTTTAACTCTTTTTCGAACTAAGGCATATTTTCATATTTTTATTGGTTCTTGTTCTCCCTTCAATTTTTAAACAGTTTCTTCTTTTCTTTAATTGCTTCTCTGATTGTTTCGTTCCACCACATGGTGCTCTTTTTCCTTTCTCTTGTTCTTAGCTTCGTTCCACAAACTGTTTTAGAGATGTTGGTTACTGTTTCCTTAAATTGTTTCCACTCTTCTTCTACTGTGCATATTTCGTTAGGGAGTTTCTTGAATTCCTCTGTTAGTTTTTCTTCTAGGGTTTTCCTTGTTTCTTGATCTATTAATTGTTGTATTTTTATTGTCTGTTCTTTTCGCTTCTTTTGTTTGTTTTCGTATAGTCTCTTTATATATGGCTGTCTTAGTGTGCTCATAACCATCTTGTGATCCGTGTCGTCTGTAATATTTCGGATTGCTCTACTGCCGGTTACTCTTTTCTTGTTCTGTTGTCTTGTTAGTATAAAATATATCTGGCTTCTGCATGTTGTGTCATTCCATTTGTTCCAGGTGTATACTTGCGACTCTCTGTGTTTGAAGAATGTGATGGTGATAAATAAATCATTTTGATTGCATAGATCCAGCAGTCTGCTTCCATTTTCGTTTATTTCAGCTGTTTTATCGCCAAAGAGTCCTAAGATATCACTGTTCTCACTGTTGCGTTTCCCAAGCCTTCCATTAAAATCTCCCATCACTAACATGTCGTCGCTTTCGTCAATCTTGTTAATGATTTCATTCAATGTGTCGTAGAATTCTTCGCTGTCTCTTTCATTGTTGTTGCATGGTGTGAATGTAATTAGTTTTTCTATCGTCTTCTAGTAGTTTAATTGTGATAATTCTTTCTGAGTGGTATTTTATTTCTAGAATGTTCTTTGCGTGTTCTAGGTCGATGATAAAACCTACTCCATGTGTTTGCATGTTTTCGTGTAGTTCATGTGTGTTTTCTTTATCTGTTGTCCTTTTACTCTGGTGTCCGCTAATCCTAGTATTTTAATTTTCCTTTTTGTAATTTCTTCTATAAGTTCGACTTCTTTATTTTTTATCCCGCATATATTTATCATTGCTACTTTAATCTCCATCTTCTGTGTATTTCTCTGAGCATAAAACATTTATCCCTTACCGACATGCTGAGTCAGTCGTAAGTTAAAATAGTTTACGATGAATGATGATATTATATAACGGAGAACATATGGCTGTGTTTACTTTCTGTGTGGTTTCGCCATATGTCTTTTGGCGTGTGCTGAGACTGCTATGATGGGGACTACAGCTACCTTACTTTGTTTAGGAGATGAGATAGCAATTCGGATGATTCCACTGGAACAAGCGGCTGAGTAATTATGGATTTTAATTCGTTTGCAGTGATACCGGGGCCTTCCATAACCATAACCATAAAGGAGAACGTTTTTCTGACAATTGTGTGCTACAGAGAAACAGGGTGAGAGTTGCCAGTGTAATGAGAGTAGCCAGTGTAATGAGAGTAGCCAATGTAATGATTTGTGCGGAATTTCTTATAAAGTCAGAGGAAACTTTGTTGTCATCTAAGGCAACCTGACAGACTTTGAATAGAGAGATGAAACGTCAACACACGTAAACTCTTTTCTAACTGCAAATGGACCAGGCATGATGTTACAGCAAGAAAATTGTATGCCATGTATGGCATGTACCATAGACAACTCTCAGCAATAACAGATTAATGTTTTACCATGGCCTGATATTTTCCTGAACCTATCACCAGTTACCACAAGCGTTGTAAGAAGAGGGGAATAACATGCTCAAATAACGGATTCAGTGTTTCATAGGCTCTACGAGAAGACGTTATCAAGCAGCGATAACAGCTAAAGGTGGACATATCCGGTACTGAGATCAGGAGAAGACCATGTCAAGCAGCGATAACAGCCCAAGGTGGACATACACGGTACTGAGATCAGGAGAAGACCACGTCAAGCAGCGATAACAGCCCAAGGTGGACATACACGGTACTGAGATCAGGAGAAGACCACATTAAGCAGCGATAACAGCCCAAGGTGGAAATACACGGTACTGAGACCAGGAGAAGACCACGTTAAGCAGCGATAACAGCCCAAGGTGGACATACACGGTACTGAGGCCAGGAGACGACCATGTCAAGCAGCGATAACAGCTCAATGTGGACATACCGGTACTGAGACCAGGGGAAGACTATGTCAAGCAGCGATAACAGCTAAAGGTGAACATACACGGTACTGATCTAAAGAGAAGACCATGTCACGCACCGATAACAGCCCAAGATAGACATACACGGTACTAAGATTCAAGATTTCTTCTTTTTTTGTGCAGGTGCCTCATTTACTTTCCTTGTTATCTTTCTTTCGTCATACTTTCACAAGAATTAAAGTAATCACTTGCATTCTGCCATAATGTGCGTAAGGTTTTAATTCATGTCGTTCAAGAAACACATATATATCACACATATAGTGTAGTACACTAACCTTTTTTGTCCCTTTTTTATTTATATTGTACTCTTTTATTCTTTATTTTTCTTTCTTTCTTTTTTTCTTTCTTTTTTTTCTGTCTTTCTTTCTTACTTTCTTTTTCTTTCTTTCTTTCTTTCTTTCACTTTCTTTCTTTCTTTCACTTTATCTTCTCTCCCACTCTCTCTTATTCCCATTTCTCTCTATTTTTAACCTCCAATATCAGAGCTTGCTTAGATGTACAATGAATAAACCCTGACAGATTCTTTGATCCGCACATTAGTTTCTTCCATTAAAAAAAGCAACAATATTTGGTTCACGTGTTTATGAGTAAACTAGAGCCAGACCCCAAAAAATAAATAAATAACAGACAAATGGAGGATACAGCAGCAAGAGAAAGCACTGATCACATCACCTCCAAACACTATACGTTCAGTATAGTGAAGTCAAAGTGGGGGGGGGGAGGGGGGGGGCTGGCTGATCTAGAGGTAAGATGTCGGCCTATCTATAGGAAGGTCACAGGTTCGATTCACAACACAGGCGGTGGGATTTTGTTAAAAGTCGAATCCGAGGCTTCTTCGGCGTCCCTGGTCTCTGGATATTGAGATCCGATGCGTAACCATCTCGAATAATGGCGAAAATTATGAGGACCGGGGTGCATTTATTTACGCTAAAGAACCCTTGGCAGCTGAAGTCGATAAGATGGCAGCCAAAATGGCCGCTGGTTTAATTAAATCAAATCTACCCCGTGTCAAAGACGATGTGTCGGACAGATGGTGCAGATATCGTGGCGTTGTCGTAAACTAACGACACAGAATATCTAGGCCGACTTAACGAGTGAACAGAAAGTAGAAGAAGTCAAGAACGTCTCTGAAGCTTGCTTTGCTTTTTCTTGTTGGATTGTTGTTGTATTCATCATCATGTGCCATGCTGGTTGGCGTAGGCGATCATGTTCTTCCACAATCTTATATCCATTGTGCAGCGTATCAATTCTGTTGTTGACTGCTTTCCGTGCCATGACACCAAGCCGTCTAGCATCTTCTCTCTTTGTCGTCCGCGACCTCTCTTTCACTGTATTTTGCCAGTTGTAACCGTTCCAACTTTTCTCTTCCCATGATGAGCCTGAACAATGTCCATTGTTTCCTTTTTAATGTTTTTGGCAGCTCTTTTTTTTATGCTGGCTGGCATTTTTGAGAAATTCCTTGTTGGTCTTAACTGTCCAAGGAAATCTCAGCATTTTAGTTCGCTACAAAGTGACGTATTGTACAGTATTGATTGATGCTGAAACAGATGAAGGTGAATTTCGTTTTTAGAAGTTGGAAATAAAATTGCATGTTTTGTAAAGAGTCTTTATTGGTAGCAGCACCAGCCTTGTAACTGAAGGTGTACAGCCTGTGTGGGGGTGTGCGTTTGTGTATATGTTTGTGTGTGTACCGCGTGTGTGTGTGGTACATGCGTTTAGGTCAGCCTCGCTTCCCATGAAACAATTACTGACTATAACCTCTTCCTATTCTTCTTCTGCTCCTTCTTCTTCTTCTCCTTCTTCTTCTCTTTCGTTATCTATCAGCTTCTGCTATGCACTTATATGTCTAGACCAGCATGTCACGAACAAAGCGGTGTGTTATAGGTATTCACAGGCAGCTTATAGCTTGTCGTTATGTGTTGTTTCTGTGAGCCATATTTATGTTCTTAATGTGCTGAATGTGCTGCATGCCTGTAGGATATGTTCTAGGGTTTGTCTGGATGCTCCACTACCTATAACTAAAATTAGTCGTTAAGCTGCATTCTAAAGAGCAGCATTGGATTGTCATCATGTCACACATTCTGCTTAAGAAAAATTTTCAGAGGCAAAACAAAGTCGGTAACAGAGGACTGACTGTTGGAGAGGTGTAAGCAAATGAGGGTGAGCATAGAATAGTGTGCTGTCGATAAGCTGTGCAGGCCAGAAAAAATCTCGAAATATTCACAAGATCTGCCATAGTCGACTACGAAGGAAAGCGAAAAAGAGATGGAGACCAAAAGTAATCTGGCAGAGGACAGTGGAGACAGTTATAAGTAGGGCTCGGTTTTTTTATGATATGTTTTCATAATTAGAATTAACGTCAACATGTTTTATACTTTTTTGAACACTCTGAAGCTGTTTTTAATTGGTGATATAATAAATGCATGTTTTGACCATGATTTAGGGTTAGGTTATATTTTGACCAAATTGAGGAGTTAGATGCATAATCATGGTTCTTTCTGGTCATATGTGTCATCATTTTAGGTACAATAAAACTTTGATTTAAATTACCCTTTATTAAGCGTAAAAGAAATTAACTTTGTAATTTTATTGCTAAGAAACACCCATACTTGCCTGAATAAATAAAATTCAGACAAGATAATTCAAAATAAATATTTAGATGGAAATTAAAGACCACTTTTGTTGGTTTACTATGTCAGGATAAACGTTTGAAATTCAAATATAAAAGTGATCTTTGGCCAAAAAACTGCACCGGGCAGCAGCGCACTGGAGATACAGTACTGTCAAGAAAGTTTGTTCTGGAGTGAGACTTCAAGCAGGAACACTATCTGAAACAGTTCCACTGCATGTAGCAGAGCCCTTCGCAAATGATGTAGACGCCTTTGTGGATAATTTGACGTCATTTTTAATCGCAAATGAGTCAATAATTTATGTCATATTTTGGTCTATTTTTCATTTTTAGATCATATTTTGAATTTTAAAAATCTTAAATGCAAGCATTCGATGATAATTAGGTCGTATTTGTCATTTATAGGTCATTTTTGACATGTTTTAGGTCATAAAATCAAATACATAAGTGTAGGTCAGATATGTGACACCTTGTGAAGGATTTCCACAGTTTCCGGGAATTTGAGAAATATTTTTTGTTGCTATAGAAAGCGTGTACGTCAGTGACTGTCGCGAAGAATAAAATAAAGAAGACATGTACGTCAGTGACTGTCGCGAAGAATAAAATAAAGAAGACTAATCAAATGATTGCTCATTTTCACCGGCAAACTGCGAAACCTAGTTTTTCTCACTTCTACCCCCCTCTTTCCCAAGAGAATTTATTACCATATTATATATAACACATAGAGAAACAACAGATACAATGATTTGGCCACATGATAAAACAAAAAGACTAAAACACAACACGACGAGCATTTAGTAAACGTTACGAGAACAACAGACTCAAGAGTCGACCACGAAAAAGATGGATTCATAAAATTAATAAAATATTAGAAACACTAGGAAACATAACAGCAGCAGGGGTCAACAGAAGAGCAAAAGACCGCAAATTATATCTCTCATCGAAGTTAAAAGGCCGGAAAATAAAGAACCAGGAAGATTTTCCACAACATAGATTTATTCAGAATTAGTACTAATCTAATGTTGATCACATCTTTTCCTCCCTCCCTGCAATCAACCAATTTGACAAATTTGGTCTCGCCTTTTCATCTCATTCTTTTTTTCATAATTATTTGTATTGTTAACCAATTCCCGGGCCGTTTGCTTGTGGCAAGAGCTATCTGTCAGGCTAATTGTCGATGAGATTGGACCTATCATATCACGCCCTAAAGCGAAGCTCATACTTCTATTATTATATGACATAGCAATCTACTTCACAAGACCAGGTAAGGTAATCATTTGCCTTTGAAGTTCCTCTGGGATTGTGTCGACTATTGACGTAATTCGCTCTGGGATGTTTGCTAAAGGTTCCCTCGCGTCAAAGCCGAACGGGACTCTCTCCAAATGTTGGATTTTTTCCCTAATTTCCTTTGGACAAACACTTCGCCACAGGTGGCTTTTGTCAGCTCGGATAATTTGGTGGATGAAACTAAGATCATTTTGTCGGGTCCACCTGCCAGATCATAGGCCCGCTAAACAAGGACATTCAAAAGCGAAAAGAGTAAACGTACCATTAGCAGCACAGTCATTCCCTTTTGCTTGATAATTGGATCTGCCATTCCTAATGGATCAACATTTGAATTGATTGATTCTGTGAATAGTGGACGATAACTCTTGGCATTTAGCCAGAGTTTTTATTTCATAACCGAAGACCGACTGAGGCCTGATTATTTTTAAATGTGGGTTTCTCATTTCACCCGAAATGCGTACAACAAACATAGTTGTAACTTTTATGACCACACATTCATAGCACTCTCTCGCGAAAGCTCACTGGATGGATTTCAAAACCAACAAACGATGCGGAAGTTGTGAGAAAAACTGAATGGGTAAGGGGAGATAATGATGACTGGCTAGTCTCCAGCGAAATGCAGCATGAAATCTGAGATCGATGGCTGTATAAAAATGGTTGCCAATGTTGGCTATTGGTTATAAGATTTGGTGCAGATCGCGTGTGATAATCACGGGAAATGAGCAGAAAACACCGCGGCCGCTATTCGAGCGTGACAGTGCGTCCAGTAGAGGGGATTTGTCGCTCAAACACGTTTTCTTCTGAAGGAAAACATTCTGTCGTGGATTATGCTTTAAGTTCTGCAGATGGAGCAATTGGAGACGCTTTTGTGTCCGTTAATCATTCATCAAACCGAGAATTATTACAACAATCTCGGCCAATTTGTAAACAAAGTTTTAAATCTTTAGTCTATAAACGACATCGCTCTTCAAATAAGGCTAATGATGATGTTCAAACAACAAAGCAAGACTGTTCTATTTCAGGAAGCAACGATGGGAATTCTTTGAGAGGTCGGTCCAATCTGGCAGCATCTCGAAATAGTCGTGACTTTTCTGTTAAGGACGTGTTCCTAAGTAAAAGTCAAATTTCTAAAATTTATCAGCAGAAACAGGCAATAACTTTTGGTGTAGAAAAATCTGGTTCAAGTTTAGGTAGTGAAAAAAATCTGGAGAGAGATGTATCGTCCGCTGTTGTATTATCTGATTCTTGTGGACAAGTATTGAGTCTAAATCACGTGAATTCAAACATTGAAAATGCAGGTAATGCAATATTTTCTAAAAATAAAGAGACCATTTCAGGGTGGCAAATTAACGGAGAGGAAACAGGTTGGTTATCCAGTCAGGTCGAAGGTTCGCAAAATCTGTCCAGTTTTGCTGCCAGCAAGCAAGGAGATTTTAGATCTCTAAATTATCTGAGAGACAGTGAAGTAGACGTCCTAGCTTCATTACAACTGACCGGTTCCTCAAAATCTCAACTCTCATCAGCTGACAACATATACCGAATATACTCGACTGCCAACGCCCCTACCTTGGAAGGACCATCAACATCTGTGGCTGCCTCCACATTTAGCAAGGCCACGGAAAGCTCTCCAAAATGTCGCCTCAAAATAGAAACCAGCTGTAATTCATCATCAGCTTTGAATGCTTCTCAGAGCTCGTCGCATGTAGGTTGTTGTGTTTCATGTTTTAGCCAAGGCAGAAAGCGACGTCAGAAAATAACCCCAACAGTCGCACCGATTCCGTTGACCGGGGATAAATCTATAAATGAACCAACAGTGCGTACAGCTGATGCAGGCATATTTAATCAGATTAGCTCTAGCCAAGACAATCCATCTAATGGCATTTTAAAAACGAGCTATTTGTGCAGATCTGGCGAGGTAATTTCCGGTCTTTTAAGTCTGGATCCACGCGAAGCAGACAAGAACGATATGAGCGACGCATGTATGTGTGAGCAACTCGACCTTGAAAACACCAGATTAGAGGTTATCGTGGATTCCCTTCGGCAGATGGAAGAGTTAACGAACCATTTGCCGAGCCGAGAATGGAGATCTGATGTCACTGTTAACGCTCAGTACATCAGGCAATCTTATGGGACTGCAGGCTGTTGCCAGGTAATGAAAACACAAATATCGTGTTTTGTTTCTGTTTAATCTATTTGTTGTCATATTTTTCGTTTTAGTACCCACTCAAGTATAAACAACAAATGTTCATCTCTCTCCCCCTCTTACTCTGTCTGTCTTTTTCCTCCCTCATTTCTCATGTGCCACATAGCGACTTTGAAAAACAGAGTGTTTAAGGCGAAGTTCTGTAGTTTGTTTTATATAAAGAAGTTCTGTAGTTTGCTTCATATAAAGAAGTTCTGTAGTTTGCTTCATATAAAGAAGTTATGCAGTTTGTTTCATATAAAGAAGTTCTGTAGTTTGTTTCATATAAAGAAGTTCTGTAGTTTGTTTCATATAAAGAAGTTCTGTACTTTGATTTATTATAAAGAAGTTCTGCAGTTTGTTTCATATAAAATTCTGTAGTTTACTTCATATAAAGAAGTTCTGTAGTTTGTTTCATATAAAGAATTTCTGTAGATTGTTTCATATAAAGATGTTCTGTAGTTTGATTTATATAAAGAAATTCTGTAGTTTGTTTCATATAAAGAAGTTCTGCAGTTTGATTTATTATAAAGATGTTCTGCAGTTTGCATCAAATAAAGAAATTCTGTAGTTTGTTTCATATAAAGTTCTGTAGTTTGTTTAATATAAAGAAGTTCTGCAGTTTACTTCATATAAAAAGTTCTGCAGTTTGCTTCATATAAAGAAGTTCTGTAGTTTGCTTCACATAAAAAGTTCTGCAGTTTGCTTCATATAAAGAAGTTCTGCAGTTTGCTTCATATAAAGAAATTCTGCAGTTTGCTTCATATAAAGAAGTTCTGCAGTTTGCATCATATAAAGAAGTTCTGCAGTTTGCTTCATATAAAGAAGTCCTGTAGTTTGCTTCATATAAAGAAGTTCTGCAGTTTGCTTCATATAAAGAAATTCTGTAGTTCGCTTCACATAATGTGTTATTACTTCATTGGACATACTATAACATGGAAAATGTAAAACTGAAATAAACAAAAGAAAAGGAATGGCAAAATGTAATTTTAATGCCATGAAAAGTATACTAACATCAAAACAAATAACACCAGAGCTACAACCAAGAGGAGCAGCGATAGCTCAGTGGTTAGTGAACTGGACTACACAGGACAAGAGGTAGGGTTCTATCCAAACCGACGGCTTCCAGGTTCACCCAACCTTTAATGGGTACCGGATTTTTTCTGTGGGAAAGTAAAGCGCTAATACCGACCACATTACCCCAAAAATCATGTGCCGAAAGTCTGTAAAATTTATGGTCACTAACACCATATTCCCTATACGCCACTTGTCGTGACGGGGGCACTTTACTTTTTTTTTTTTACAACTAAGAATTGCAAAATGTTATCTTCAATATTGCTATATGGTGCTGAAACATGGACATTAGACAAGAAAACATAACAGAAAATTTAAGCCAATGTGGATTTATAGAAGAATAGGTAAATAGGATGGAAAGAGAAGAAAAAAATGATAAAGTGTTAAACAACTGAAATTTAAAAGAGAACTACTAAACACAATTAGAACAAGAGAAATTAAATTTTTGGGACATGTTAAAAGACACAACAGCCTACTAAAAGTAATCCAGGAAGGGGAAATACAGGGTAACAGTAGCAGAGACAGACCAAGACTAAGATGGACGAGTAACATCAAAAGATGAACAAGACAGCCTATGTCAACCTGCACCATCAAAGCAAGAGACAGAGCGGAATGGCGCTCCATGGTAGCCAACCTTCGATGCGGAGACGGCAGTCGATGATGTTGAATGTGTTATTCATGGTCTCAGTTATTTAATCAGTCTTTTCTTGACTCTGAGACCAGTGCGTCTGTGGCGTATTGTCAACGCTTGTTCTTATTACATGGCTGAACCATTTCATTAGTTGTTTATTGGTGCCATTTAAATTGCTTGTTGCGTCCACTCTTGCTCCTATGTTTTATTTATTTATTTGTATTAATTCATTAGGACACAAATAGGATAACAAAACAAGAAAATCACTGGAGTGTGTAGAAATGTGGTTTTACAGAAGAATGTTGAGAATACCATGGACAGCTAAGAAGAGTAATGAAAACGTTCTGAAAGCGGGCAAAGCAAAAAGAGAGCTAATTTCCAATATTAGGAAGAAACAATCATCATTTTTTGGCCATGTAATGAGAAGAGAACAGCTGGAATATATTGGAACAACTGGAAAAATTGAGAGATGAAGAGATAGAGGGAAGCAAAGAGAGAAATGCCAGACAGCTTAAGAGAATGGCTTGGCAGAAGGTCAACAGCAGAAATGATAAATAATTGTCGAGATCGAAAATTGTGGAGAGACATGATCACCTACGCCAGCAGGCCCGGTACTTGATGATGATGATGATGATGAGGATTAATTCATTCAATATTTACAAGATGAATGTTGTCATGCTGCTACGCCATAATTGTTGTAAGTCATTGAGTAATCAGAGCACCGAGGTAGAGCATTGGTAGTTAATGACGGTGACACGAGATTAAGGTCGATCCCTATCGACGGCTTCTGGGCTCACCCAGTAATCCAGTCATCAATTAGTACTAGAGGTTTGCTCCTGGAGCGACAGGCACCAGTTTCGTAGTGTTGACCCCATTAACCCACAAAATATGTCAGAAACAATATTCTCTACATGGTGGACTGGCTGGTCTCGAGGCAAGACGCCGGTCTTGAGGCAGAGAGGTTGTGAGTTCAAATTCCGACTTCACCAGTTTGGATTTTTAATCGTGATATCTCACTGTAACAACCATCCCTGGTCTCAGCAGCGAGGCCCGGCTTGAAACGTTAATTACACATCGACGGGGGAAAAAATATGAGTACCTCCGAAGTTGGAGTTATCTGCCTGTGCGGTGAGGGACCACTTTGTACACGACTGCCAGGGAAAAACGGATTAACACTAGTCACTAGTTACTAGTTGTTAGTCTCTAGGGATTTTGACAGAGGCGAAAGCTGGCGAACTTAATATATATATATATATATATATATATATATATTCTACATGCTGCAGTCTAGTCCTCACAAAGATTTTAAAATTTCTTTTCTGTTAATGCCCAGGTCAAAATGCCGACCCGCCCACATAGTTAACACGCCTACAGTTATATATAGAACATGCAAACTAAACAATCGTTTTAAAAAAAAAGTATTGCCGCCATATTTAATGATACATTCACATACACCGTGCCAGTGTTTGTAAATACAGAGCTAAAGTTTATTTATAACAAACACAACTAGTTTGACGATTTTTTTGTTCTTGATTAATGTGATTCAGACGTCAAAGCTTTTCCTCTCCTCAACTTGTCAACCGGACGGCGGGATCAACCAATAATAAATGACAACTCGTCACGCTTGCAGGCGTCCAACTAGAGCCACTAGTCACGTGCCACCGAGTTGGGGACGGAGAGAAATGAAGGACAGCTTGATTTATTTCCATATTGTCATGTTTTTATTATCCCAGATAAATTTGAAAATATTTTTGTGTCTTTTCTGGTATTTCTTTTTTTTTTTTTAAAATTCAGTTATTTATCTGACCAATGTGATTCTACGGGTTAAAAAAAAAAAAGATTAAGCTCTGATGTCTCTATTTTAAGACTATTTACCAGAATTTAGCATTTGAGAAGCCATGTATGTTTCATTTACATTTCGAACGGGGGTCTCGGTAGCCTATTTGAGAGAACCACCCGACTGGGCTACCGACTTTCTGACAACCCGTGTTCGATTCCCGCTGGAAGCAGTGTGAATTGTACTCGTGTTGAAAACAAAAATACCCCCGCGGTCGACCCAGACGCTGCTAGAAATGGGCACCAGGGTTATACTCTGGGAAGGTGAGGAATACCGCCTCGCATCGTGAGTTTCGATGCTTGAAGCGACACTATCCAGAAGTCTCCGAGCACATATGGGTGGAAACTTGCGCGCTAAGACGCCGATTCAAGTCTGGTACTTTAACTTTACTTTTCGAGCTGGGATTGTGAGTTAGGGGTTAAGGCAAAGAAATGCAAATGAATGCATAAAAATGCGAAGCTGCAGTAAAGCTGAATATAAGGAAAAATTAAAAAATACAGAAAAATGGTATGTTAGAAGCTTTACGTGATAAGTGGACGACACAGACTAACCATTTCCTTTTCATACGCACAGGATAGATATTTTCTTTAACATATTTCGAATATTTTTGTTTTGAATGTTTCGTTATTAGTTTTGTGTGTTTGTTTTTCTTGTTTGTTCCTGCTGAAGGGCTATTGGGCCGAAACGGCGTTTAGTCTGTGTCGTCCACTTATCACGTAAAGCATCTAACATACCATTTTTCTGTATTTTTTTATTGTGAGTTAGCTTCTCTCAGAGACGATGATTCACAGATTATGTATTAATGCCGCTTCTCAAAATTTGTTTCGTCGTTTTCATAGACAAATCGGAGACGGACGAAACTGCTCATGTACCCACGCTTCATATATTGAAAAACAAATGACATTTGAATATAGACAAAAGTGGGGATCATAACTGCAGTGCTGTGGTAAAGCTGGTAGCAGGTGGCAAATAGTAAGGTGTAAAATACACTCTTACATAGCTTTACAAAAGAAAGGACAACACAACACATTAACGTTTCTGCCTACATGCGGCCTTTTTCAGAAAACAAAGACAAAATGAACAGACAACGGAATGAAGATATAATCTACTACACGTTCTGTGGTAACTTCTTTCCTCTTCTTTTCTTCTTTCACTGATACCTAAAAGGTGTCGTGGTTTATATTATTTGTCGTTCTTGAGCTGCTCGAACTGTCTGAATTAGTGATTTTCCTTTGTTGTTGCATGTCTCTGTCACTGCATCTATCCATCTTCTTCTGGGTCTTCCTCTTGGTCTTTTCCCATGCATTTTCGAGAAGAACGCCCTTGATGGTGATTGGTGAGGATTCATTCTGATCAGGTGGCCAAACCATGGGGTAAATAAAACTTATAAATAAATAAAAAAAACAGAAATAAAATTATAAGTAAAAAAGAAAGAAGAAGATACGTAAGGAATGTTTGTGTGTGCGCGTGCGTGCGTGCGTGCGTGTGCGTGTGTGTGTGTTGTGTGTGTGTGTTGTGTGTGTGTGCGTGTGTGTTGTGTGTGTGTGCGTGCGTGCGTGCGTGTGCGTGTGTGTGTGTTGTGTGTGTGTGTTGTGTGTGTGTGCGTGTGTGTTGTGTGTGTGTGTGCGTGCGTGCGTGTGTGTGTGTGCGTGCGTGCGTGCGTGCGTGTGCGTGCGTGCGTGTGTGTGTGTGTGTGGTGTGTGTGTGTGTGGGCCATTTTCGTCTTGTCAGACGGTCTAGTGGAGGCTATTGTGTATTTTTTTAGGTTTTCTTTTTTGTCGAACAACTTCTCTCGTGGCTAATTCTACCAATGCTTGACAAACACACACGGCCACAGAATGAACAACTCAGGCTCACTGGTCCACAGGGTTTTCCATCCTTTTTCATTAGTCTTTTCTCTTCTAAGGTTTGCCTTAGCACAGTCTCAAATGATGTTATACCATTCCTTATACATGTTCTCCATGATGTGCGATCACTTGCCAGATGTTCCCAGTCATTTTCACAGATGGAGAAGTCATTCAGAGATAATTTACAGATATCTCTATATCGTAGTTTAGGTCTGCCGATTTGTCTTTTTCCATGTATTATAGCTCGTTTCAAATTACGTGCTCAACTTCAAAACGCTATTACTCAGTAACCGTTTGTTAAAAACTGTTGAAATTTTCCAAATGTTATTAGAATGCAAAAGACCCTTTAAATGTATATTTAACAAATATCTTGCAGCTGCAGTTTTCTTAAAGCGGCGATATTTCTTTGATGTTTGTCAAAATTGTAAATTGTGAACCCCTAAATAATAGAAATTACCGTAGTTGCTGGTCTATGATTAATTTTCACTAGGTAAAGGCGTGGCCGTAATGGGGAAATAACTGAACACGACAAAAACCCAGTAAAATTATTGTCTTCTCAGTTCGAGGACGGACGATAATATCAAGGTATACCTGTATGTCCAATTTTCATAGTTGTGTGGTCCTGAAAAGGACCGTTTGTTGAACTAATTTAAAGTTCGTTCGTTCGTTCGCTTTCGCCAGCTTTGACCTCTGACGAAGTCCCACCCACTCAATTTTGTGGGACTGAATTTTGCGTGTAAAGTCTGTTTTATCCCATTACAGGATGCCCCTCGCCATGCAGGCAGATTTACTCCGACTTCAGAGGTACTAATTTTTAGGGAATTAGTAAAACCCAGGTGTCCTCGCCAGGGTACGAACCCCGGCTGTTGCCGTGGTAAGCCAACCGCCTATTGATTGCGCTAACCGGACACCCACTAATTTAAAGTAATATAGGGGCCAACATTGTGGGGGCTATATACTTTCATTCTGAATCAGACGAGTCTAAAAGATTAATAACTGTTTGGGGTTGAACATTCCACAAACCATCATTTTTCCAATATTCCTCTTCCTGTTTTAAGACGTGGTCTTCACATTTAGCCCAATAATCTTTGTCTATATTTAATAAAGCGAGATTAGCAAGAGTCTTTACATCGCATATTTTGAATGTTGTATTTTCATCTGCCACTTGTCCTTTTAATTTTGCCCAGATTAGTTCTATTGGATTTAAATGAGCATGGTAAGGTGGCAGCCTCAAACTTATATGACCGTGCTCTTGGATAATCTTATCTATTTGAAAAATCTTTGTCCTTTGTTTTTGCTTTACTAGAGATAGTAATTCAGGTTTTAAGTACATGTTATTAAATTGTATGTGCTCCTTTGTGAGCCATATCTTAATAGCATCTTTTGTACTGGATGACGTCGGGACTTTATCTTCAAGTGCAACAATGTTGTGGTACGCTGCATTGTCCATTATTAGGCAAGATGGTCGATCTAGTGATGGGAGAACATAATTTTCAATCCAATGTCTAAATATGTGACCATTCATCTCATAGTGATAATCCCGATTGTCTATGGATTTTGAAAGAAAAATTAGCTCTGCATTCTGTATTAGTCCATGTTGTCGACTACCTGCATGAGCAATTATCAAGCGCTGTCCTTGCTGCTAGGTATTAATCTATTAATCTTTCCATCTGATGACTGCCATTCCCTTTGGTTAGTGTGGTGAGCATTGATCCATGTTTCATCCAAGTGCACAATATCATAACCTTGCTTGCGCACCTCTTTTACTTCACGTAAGTACTTGCTTCTCATGACTACTATATGGGGCTTCTCACAGATGATGTTTCGTCCATTGGAATACTTTCTGAATGTAAAGCCTGCAGCTCTCACATTCCTCCATAATGTAGACTTTGATATTTCAATACTGTTGTTCTTTTTCAGCGATACTTTTAATTTTCTTATTGTAACAGTTTCATTCATACCCAACATTTTGCGAATTTCACTTCTAATAAGTTCACTGTCGAAATTATCCAACATTTTTGCTCTTCCTTGTGATTTTGTATATTTGGAACATTGACGGTCACGTGCTTGAATCCAGCGATTAAATGACCGTTTAGATAAATCCAAAATGTATCTTGTCCTATTCTCAGGGTTTTCTAAAGAATGAAATAATCTTCCTCGTTTAGCCTCTTTGCAAAAATAGTCATACATTTTTATTGCGAAGTTTTGTAAACTGCAGAATTTCATTTAAAGACTCATGATAAATGTTATCGTTCCACGTCTCCACCTCTGAAAGAACGGAAATGGAACACACAATTTCTCGTGTTTTTTACAAGTGTCTAATTGTGTCAAAAAACCACGTCGAAAGCATGCAAGCACGTCAATTTTACCGTGTATGGATTTGTACTCGCTATTTTTAACTTAAAATACTGTAAACATTAAGTTTTGACTACATCAATGGGTCGTTATAAATTTATATAAATCAAATAAGCAACAATAATAACCAAATGTTTTTTTTTAATGAAATTAATTCCCTGTTGGATCCTAATCATTATAACTTTACATGCACATTTGAACAACTTACTACAAGCGGTTAAAAAGCTATCGATTTTAAAAGTTGGGCACGAGTTATGAAACAAGCTATAGTTCACCATGTAGTATTTGCTTGGGGGGGATGCGTTTTTCTTCCATTCGCTGGACATGCCCCAGCCATCTTAGTCTTCGACATCTGAGCATCGACATGATTGTTGGGGTCTTAGCACGTTGCAGGACAATTAAGTTTGTTATTTTATCCTGCCATTTGAAGTGCATCATTCTGCGGAGACATCGCATGTGGAAGACATTTAGTCTTTTTTCGCAAGAATTTCCTTACGAGGAAACTCCAGGCTTTACATAAGTTTGTCCCTTGCTCTCTCTTGTCCAACCTACCGCGTTTCAATGCCGCAGTGTTTATGTAGATTGTTGCCAATCTGTGTTGAAGAATGACAGATAAATACAAATATCAATGATATATCAATATCAAAACTATTTCTACCTCCGAGTAGCTCGATTTCGAGATGGTCTTGCAAGACAGATCTACAGATTGTCGTAGGATGACCACTACCTTCTGTCACTATCTATCCTCGACCAGGTGGGCATTTTTTCTTATTCTTCGAAGCCAAGAGCGTTCCTGTTTAGTAATTCTACTGCCAGATTTACTTGAGAATGAGAGTTAAAGCTAGCAATGTGGCTGATTGGTCTTTTCATGAGGATTTCGTTTCGACTGGAAAGAACTGAAAAAAAAATAATAAAAGAAAGATAAATCAAGGGAAAGGAAAAGTTAACACAGTGATGTTATACTCGTGAAATAGCATATACTTTCGCTACACATTTGAGAGCTATAAGAGTTAAACAACAAATTTTGACTAGGAGACTTAAACCAATCGAATTTTTACTAGGAGACTTAGACCAATCGAATTTTGAGGTTGTTTGACTTGGGGCAATCGAGACTCATATTCAACTTGGAGACTTAACGGAGATTAGACTTCGACGCAGAAAGTGAGGATAGGCAGATTTGACTTAATCCCTTTCAGTTGCGAGTTGTCTGCTCTTGACAGCTTGTGTCCTCTCGTACAGATGTGTATGTCTTAGGTTATTCTAATGGTGCGAAGAATGTGTTGTCAGCGGTGGAGTGTGTTATAAGAGAACAACATTGTAAATCGGTTAGTTCTGGCAGTGTTGTTAAAACTGGGCCGGTGTCCATACTATAATTGAAGGGTCCATGATTTTATTCGCATGAGGGCTCCAGTCTTTTAAGACAATGGCTGGCCAGGACATATAATATATTCTCACTAGCAGCAACATACTTTTGGGTCTTCACTTTTAAATTGTTAATCGGATTGGAAAAAAAGGATGGAAATGGCAGGACAAATTCATTAACATCGAATTATGTAAATGTACCACTCAAATGACAGTGCATAAAGAGATACAGCGAAGACGATGGCGCTGGATAGGACACGTACTGCGGAGGCCAATTGAGAATATTACATAACAAGCCCTTTTTTGGAATCCTCAGGGAAAAAGACAAAGAGGAAGACCAAAGAATTCTTGGAGAAGACAGTTAGAAGCAGAGATGAAGATGATGGGGAAGACATGGAATGATCTTAAAAGAATGGCAAGAAACAGAACGACTTGGAAAGTGTTTGTTGAAGACCTGTGCTCCACAGGGAGCTGAAAGGTAGAAGAAGAAGAATCGGATTGGAAGAATAGTATTTTGCTTGACACTTGAGTGATAATTGCCCCCGTCAGACATAGTTGACTATATATTTTGCAGCGCTCCTAACAAATGTTATTTTTTTCGTTTCTTTCGCCACGTTTATTCTTTTTAAATAAATATTGATATTTCAGGCCAAATAGCGTTTCAGAAAATTAAAAACATCTTGTGGCAACAAGTCTGTCAGTAGAAGTGAGAAAGAGAGTTTATTGGTCCTATATAGAGCCAATTCTGACCTATGGAAGAGAATCATGGACAGTAGACAGCAAATGAGAATACGATTAAACGTCACAGAGATGGGATTTATCAGAAGAATTTTGAAAGTTCCCTGGACAGCTAAAATAACCAACGAGGACAATCTCAAAGAGGCCAATACAAAAAGGGAGCTCCTAAAAAACATCAGAAAGAAACAATCAACAGTTTTCGGGAACATCATGAAAAGTAAAGTTCATCAAGTAAAGTTGCAATACTTGGTTACAACTGTCAAAATGCAGGAAAAAGAGATCGCGGACGACAAAGAGAGAAGATACTAGATAGCTTGGTGTTATGGCATGACAAACAGTCAGCAACATAATTGATAGGATACACTGTGGATAGAAGATTGTGGAAAGACATGGTCGCCTACGGCAACCGGTATGATATATGATGATGATAGATGTGTCTACTTGTGTTAGAGCTTTAGAATGTGTTGCCAAAGATTAAGCAGCAATCACCCAGTAATTAACTACAGTGGCTTATTAGTCCAATCATTCCTGCCTACTATTGCTCCCCATGTTGTAGAAAGAGAGAGAGAGAGAGAGAGAGAGAGAGAGAGAGAGAGAGAGAGAGAGAGATGAGATAGAAAGTCTGGTAACAATGCGTGCACGGGTACCTGTAACAGTTGCTCTTTTATCGTTCAGGACCCTAGGGTAATTATTCTATATATAAACATGCTCGATGAGGCCAACTTGAGGGTTTTCTGCAGCGAGGGCATGATACTTCAGTCCAGATGTAGAACAAGTGACGGCGCAGCTCTAGCACGTACTCACACGTAGATACCGTTAGAATGACAGCAATGGCTGTGAGCTATTAACTCCCCTTGACGAAATCATCGAAACAGATGTTCCGTTAGATAGCCAATGACATGGCAATTGTTAGAAAATAATTGTCTTATTGTTTAGCAAAACCGTAGCAGGAATTAATTTAAAAGTCTTCTAATAGTTTAATGATGTTGTTGCTTCCCGTGAATTGGATTGATTGGAAAGTGATTAAATAAGAAGCGATTGATTGAAAAGTGGTTAATTGGAAAGTGATTGATTGATTGGAAAGTGATTGAATAAGAAACGATGATTGAAAAGTTATTGATTGGAAAGTGATTGATTGAATGAAAAGCGATTGATTAAGAAGCGATTGATTTGAAAGTGACTGATTAGTATGCGGTCGATTTGAAATGATAAGATTAAAAATATTAGTTCAGGAAAAAAATATATTAATTTTTTTAGTTCAACGTGCAATACGATATGTCATGTTAGTGCAAGTTATTACAGCAAGTGATATCAGTACATGTGTAGTCATAATGTTACATCGATGGCATGTCTTTACATGTTGGCATGTCTTTATACGTTGGCATGTCTTTACATGTTGGCATGTCTTTACATGATGGCATGTCTTTACATGTTGGCATGTCTTTACATGTTGGCGCGTCTTTACATAATGGCATGTCTTTACATGATGACATGTCTTAACATGTTGGCATATCTTTACATGTTGGCATGTCTTTACATCTTGGCATGCCTTTACATGTTGGCATGTCTTTACATGATGGCATGTCTTTACATGTTGGCATGTCTTTACATGTTGGCATGTCTTTACATGTTGGCATGTCTTTACATGTTGGCATGTCTTTACATGTTGGCATGTCTTTACATGTTGGCATGTCTTTACATGATGGCATGTCTTTACATGTTGGCATGTCTTTACATTATGGCATGTCTTTAAACTGTAAGATTAATATATACCGCCGTAACATTAAATTTATTTAAGATATTATTTCCTGCGATACAATCATAATGTCATTGGACTGTGGCATTGCGTCAATATGTTCTATTCTATTGGGAAGCCGCGATAGCTCAGTGGTTAGTGAACTGGACTACAAAGGACATGAGGCAGGGTTCGATCTCAAACGACGGATTTCGGGTTCACCCTGCCTTAAATGGGTACCGGATTTTTTTCTGGGAAAGTAAAGCGGCACGGGCGTAATACCGACCACATTACCCCAAAAATCATGTGCCACTTGGGATCTGTGAAATTTATGTTCACTAACACCATATTCCCTATACACCACTTGGCGTGGTGGAAGCTCTTTACTTTTTTACTTATTCTATTCTATTCTATTGTCCTTTCGAGCCGAAGCCGACCCATATGGCATAGACCCAGATACTTTTTCTCTTAACTAAATTTTTATTCTAGAAGTTTTCAATCCTTCCAAAGATATTGCGTCATTACCGATGATATTCTGTTATTACATTATGATACCATACCACTCTATTGTAACATCATGTCATTACTTTACAACAACAATTTGTGACCTCGTGTCATCTCTGTGTCATCATCTGCTCTATAATGTATCATAATACTGTCATTGCGAGAGAGGTTATATTACTGTTAATAAACCACAGTCGCATTTACTCCTGATCTCCAACTCGATACCCTCCCGCCCATCCTACTTTCATATCTACATCGTAATCTCACTATACATCACCAAAACGCTCATTTTCAACATCCTCTTCTTCCTTCTTCAAGATTCCAAAGAAGCCATTGTGCACCACAAACAAATCTTCAATAAAAGAAAACCATAAAGAAAAGATTGAATGCCATGAATTGTAGCAGGGGAAATCACTCCGACTAGGAAAGCAATCCTTAAATTCACCACAAAAGGTGGCTTGTTGCTTAAACAAATGGTTCTCATATCTCGCTAGCTGGTCCAATAGGAGGCGTACTTCCCTGAAAAAGATTTTAACGAGACACAGATTATATATATTTTGAGCATCAAAACAAACACAAACATCGCTGCAATAATGTCTCATATATAATCACCACCCGAAGAAGATATAACAAGAAAGGTGTGATTGAGCTATTGAATGATTGATTAATATAATAAAGAATCGATATCACAACAATCCAGGCACACCCATAGGTGATTAGTCCTCTTTAGTAAACAAGGAAGGATATACATTTTGAGGATTCACGCGACGCATTGAATTGTGCGGGTGTCACAAATTTCTTCTCATGCACGGTTCTATTTTTTCAAAGAAAATAATCATACACTTGTACTGAGTATCTAAACTAACAGAAAAATAAGACAAACTACAACGCTTCGGCAAAAGCCTTCATCAGTTATAACTAACAAACTATACATATTAAACAAGAGCGCGATATCTTAGTGATTAGTTAACTAGACTACAAAGGACAAGGGGTGGGGTTCGATCCCAACCGACGGCTTCCGGGTTCACCCAGCCTTAAATGGGTACCGGAATTTTTCCTGGAAAAGTAAAGCGGCACGGGCGTAATACCGACCACATTACCCCAAAAATCATGTGCTGAAGGTCTGTAAAATGTATGGTCACTAACACCATATTCCCTATACGCCACTTGACATGACGTGGGTCCTTTACTTCTTCTATACACATTCAACACAATTCCGAGTTAGAATTCAACGACAGAGCTCTAAAAAAATGGCTGAAAAAACGTACAATAAGCTCTCAATTGTTGTACTCGTTTAGCCTGTTTTAAAATGTTATGTTAGTAATATTAGTATCATGACAACTGCACTACGGACACACCCATAGGTGCTCCCATTTTCTCCTCCAAATGTTCATAAGCACGCAGCAATTTTGTTGCAATATTGTAATTGACAATTGTGTGCCAATTCAGTTTTGGATGAGAATTCCTTTCACTAGTCCAGGATATCTCTATGTTCTGGCAATAACAATCTTCACCCCCAGTTCACACTGTCTAGATAGCAACCTAGTTGTGTTTCTTTTAGGTTTAAAATGCAGCAGGTTTCTTGTCAATAATAACATAACAATAATAGCATAACATTAATAACATAACAATAATAACATAACAATAATAACATCGCAATAATAACATAACAATAATAACATCACAATAATAACATAACAATAATAACATAACAATAATAACATCACAATAATAACAGAACAATAATAACATCACAATAATAGCATCACAATAATAGTATCACAATAATAGCATCACAATAATAACATCACAATAATAACATCACAATAATAACATCACAATAATAACATAACAATAATAACATAACAATAATAACATCACAATAATAACATAACAATAATAGCATCACAATAATAACATCACAATAATAACATAATAATAATAACATAACAATAATAACATAACAATAATAGCATAACAATAATAGCATCCCAATAATAACATCAGATGGAAGATGCACCACAGAAATAAAAAGTAGAATAGCTCAGGCTAAAATAGCATTTCAGAAAATTAAAAATATCTTTTGCAACAAATCTATGTCAATAGAAGTGAGAAAGAGAGTTCATAGGTGCTATATAGAACCAATTCTGACCTATGGAAGCGAAACATGGGCAGTTGACAAATGAAAGGACGATTAGAGGCCACAGAGATGGGATTTCTCAGAAGATATTGAGAGTTTCCTGGACAGCTAATATGATCAAAGAGGAAATTCTCAAAAAAGTTAACACAAAAAGGGAGCTCCTAAAAAACATTAGAAAGAAACAATCAACATTTTTCGGGCACATTATAAGAACAGGAAAGTTGGAATACTTGGTTACAACTGGCAAAATACAAGAAAAGAGAGATTGCGGAGGACAAAGAGAGAAAATACTAAATAGCTTAGTATCATGGCATGGCAAACAGTCAACAACAGAACTGATACAATGTGTTGTAGATAGAAGATTGTAGAAGGACATGATCGCCTACGCCAAACGGTATGGCACATGATGATGATGAGTTTACTTATGAACAGAAAATGGATTACAAATGCGTGTAGCTAAACCCAGCAATAGCTACCTTCTATCTTTCGTTAAGACTCCCGCAATTGGTACAAGCGCATCGGTTCTTTCATTGTCGCGAACGTTTGCACGAACAGAGCAATCTAACCACACCAGTTCTTGAAGTTTCGTGGCCTGCAGGTATGTGAACTAAGCATGACTGTCGAGTTATCGAACTTTGAAGTTTCTTAAGCGAGTCTTTCATGCTTTGTTAAACTGACGTCACAAGTTTTAGTCCTTCAAATACCGTGACTACTTTATAAGTAATCTTGTCCCTATAGTTGTGCATTTTCTTCTACATTCGCACTACTACTACTACTACTACTACTACTACTACTACTACTACTACTACTGCTGCTGCTGCTGCTGCTGCTACTACTACTACTACTGCTGCTGCTGCTACTACTACTATTAATATTACTACTACTACTACTGTTACTACTACTATTAATATTACTACTACTACTACTGTTACTACTACTATTAATATTACTACTACTACTACTGTTACTACTACTACTACTACTACTACTGCTATTACTATTATTAATATTACTACTACTATTACTGTTACTACTACTACTACTACTACTACTACTACTACTGCTACTACTACTTCTACTGCTGCTATAAATACTACTACTACTACTATTACTACTACTACTACTGCTGCTACTACTGCGACTGTTGCTATTGCTACTACTACTACTACTGCTACTAGTACTACTTTTACTACTACTACTACTACCACCACTACCACTACTACTTATACTACTACCACTATCACTTCTGCAACTACTGCTGCTGCTACTACTGTTGTTGCTACTACTACTACTACTGCTACTACTACTATTAATATTACTACTACTACTACTACTGTTACTACTACTACTACTACTACTGCTACTTCTACTACTACTACTACTACTACTACTACTTCTACTGCTGCTATAAATACTACTACTACTACTATTGCTACTACTACTACTACTACTACTACTACTACTGCTACTAGTACTACTTTTACTACTACTACTACTACCACCACTACCACTACTACTTATACTACTACCACTATTACTTCTGCAACTACTGCTAGTGCTACTACTGTTGTTGCTACTACTACTACTACTACTACTACTACTACGACTACTACTACTACTACTACCACCACCGAAGAGATGGAGCCCTGTGCATTCAATTACCCATCAGGAAATCTCTAAAAGTAATGTGTGACAAAAATTCATGTTCAATTGCAACAGCAGACATGTCACAAGAGTTCATTTCTACGTTTGCTCGACTGATGATCTACCATAGCAAAGATAGTTTATCTCTCGATAAAAACTGTTACTACTAATACTATTATTTCAAGTGTTATTACAATTACAATTACTACTACTATTACTGCTACTATTACTGCTACTGTTATTGCTACTACTAATATTACTACTACTATTACTACTAGTAATATTATAACTAATACCACTATTATTATTACTGTTACAACTAATACAAATACTACTACGGCTATTACTACTTTACTACTACTATTATAACCAATACTATTGTTAAGGATCCACAACCCTGGGAGCTGGCACCCATAGGGTCCAGCAACTACTGATACTACTACCAATTCTATTACTACTACTACTACTACTACTACTACTACTACTACCAATTCTATTACTACCACTATTACTACTACCAATTCCATTACTACCACTATTACTACTACCAATTCTATTACTACCACTATTACTACTACCAATTCTATTACTACTACTACTACTACCAATTCTATTACTACCACTAGTACTACTACCAATTCTATTACTACCACTATTACTACTACCAATTCTATTACTACCACTATTACTACTACCAATTCTATTACCACCACTATTACTACTACCATTCTATTACTACCACTATTACTACTACCAATTCTATTACTACCACTATTACTACTACCAATTCTATTACTACCACTATTACTACTACTGCTGCAATTTCTGCTACTACTATTACTTCTACGAACGTTGAGATTTGTGGTCATAAAACCTTACTTCGTGGTAGAACATGTAGAGGATTATATGGTGTCAGATCTGAATGGTTGTGAAGAAGCCATTATGTCTTCTTCTCCTTCTCTACTTCTTCTTCTTCTACCTTGCAGCTCCCTGTAGAGCATAGGTCTTCAACAAACACGTTCTAAGCCGTTCTGTTTCTTGCCATTCTTTTAAGACCACTCCATGTCTTCTCCTTCATCTTCATCTCCGCTCCCATCTCTTATCCGAAAATATTTTGGTCTTCCTCTTCGCCATTTCCATAAGAGTGTTGCCTAAAGCACACAAATATTACAGGCGCAAAATTTCGAATGAAAAAAAGACATTTTAAGTGCGAAATAACTGAATTGTACAAGACACTCACAACACACATACTCTCTCTGTCCAGGTCACTAAACTGCTTACACACTCTCTTTGTTCATGACGCTGACCATACACATACTTGCTCTGTCCAGGACCCTGACTACCCCACATACTTACATTGTCCAGGACCTGACTACCACACATACTTACATTGTCCAGGACCCTGACTACCACACATACTTACATTGTCCAGGACCCTGACTAACACACATACTTACATTGTCCAGGACCTTGACTACACACATACTTACATTGTCTAGGACCTTGACTACACACATACTTACATTGTCCAGGACCTTCACTACACACATACTTACATTGTCCAGGACCCTGACTACCCACATACTGACATTGACCAGGACCTTGACTACACACTTACTTACATTGTCCAGGACCTTCACTACACACATACTTACATTGTCCAGGACCCTGACTACCCACATACTGACATTGACCAGGACCCTGACTATCCACATACTGACATTGTCCAGGACACTGACTACCACATAGTTGTCTTTCACAGGGTGCTGGAAACATTGCACGTCATTGTTCATACTGCTGTTAATAGTAAGCTTTCTGCTTGTTGTTTTGTCCTTATTTATAAAGCGTTGGTTACTTTTGTTAACTGTTGGTGGTATTACCATTCTTCTGAAAGAAAAAAAAACCACATCTCTGTTGTCTCATGTCACCCGTTGTCCAGGATTCGATTCTCCATGTCAGATCTACCTCTACCTTACACATAATTAATGTTATTATTTTCATTTACAAAAATTGCTACCCTTGTAGGTTCCGAAAGAAACAGTACACAAACTTATAAAGATCGATTCTAACGTAAATAAAAGAGGAACCTGGAGTAAAATTACATATTTCATATTTCAAACGTACCAATACTCATACGTTGAAAACCACTGTTCTCAGTGGTCATGTATCTGTGACACCTTGAGACTGTTACGTTTTATTCCTCTGTAGATGTTCACACCCTGAGATGTCACGTTCGAGTATTAGCTTCCACTAGGAGAAAACGTTAAAAGGGTTTCCTAGTTCTTGCTCAATTGACTGCCTCCTTTCTTGCTTGTCTGTAAATAATTGGCGTGAAACGTGAGTCTTTCATTGACTTGTTGACACCAGTTGTAAAATAGAACATAAAGTCCAGAAAAATATTACAAATACAAATTTGAGCAATCATCAGCTACAGACATAGATTGACTCATTCAAGTCAAAGAAAATGATATTACTCGATTTGTGGAATCTGCCGAGTGGCGCAAGGAAGGGGTTGCTTAGAGGCTGAAGTGAAAGCGTTTTCGCAGTTTGAATGTTTTTTTGGGACGCTTTTATTCCACCGTCCTACACATTTTCCTTCCAATAGAAAAAAAATAATGTCCACACCGTGGGTCAAAACGCAGTCTCTTGCTTGGTTCTAGGAGCGGCTTAGTGATCTCTTTCAGCCGCACTTTTTTGTGCTTTATCTTTCGTGTGCCTTTTTTGTTCCCATTTCTAATTCTTCCACGCATTCGTCTGATGACGAGTAAAGGAATAAACAGTCTTATCAGCCATTCGCCCTCAAATAAACGCTAAGTGGCGTAAATGCGTCTCTTTCTCTTTCTCTCTCTCTCTCTCTCACTCTCTCTCTCTCTCTCTCTCTCTCTCTGCTGGAAAGCTTTGTGGTACAAATGACCGTGTATATTACAGCGAGTTAATAGAACAACAAATTAGTCTACTATTATTTGATGCTTTCACCCACCAAGCACTCTGAAACTGTCACTGTCTTTTCATGTTCTCTCACAGTTTCCCTGCAACACTTCATTAGTCAGTACCGATGAGCAGGACGCGTGACTGACCACACAAAAACTTGCGCGTACAAATCTGTTATCGTTAAAACACATTTAAGCTTTAATGCGACCTTCGTCGCTGCTGGTGTTGTTCTATTTAAGACAGCACTCCGTCCGACGTCTACAATGGACAAGAGGTAGGGTTCGATCCCAACCGACGGCTCCGGGTTCACCCAGTCTTAAATGGGTACCGGATTTTTTCTGGGAAAGTAAAGCGGCACGGGCGTAATACCGACCACATTACCCAAAAATCATGTGCTGAAGGTCTGTAAAATGTATGGTCACTAACACCATATTCCCTTTACGCCACTTGGCGTGACGGGGGCTCTTTACTTTTTTTACTTACTCCGACGTCACCAAGACATGGGGTATTGTAGAGCTACATCACTTCAAACTTTCTGTGTGGGGAAACACATTAGACGTGACAATGAATTACCTCCCTTTCTTTTTCACTTTTTCGATTATTATTCCATAACAAACTGTCTTTCGAATGTTTAAAGACAAAATTAAAGTAAAAGCTATTTATTTTAGACATTTATAAAACTATAAACAATTCGCTCAAAGACAATCTGGAAGAAACTGTGAAAGAACGAGAAGGGTAGAGAATGAGATGAAAAAATAATAGCAAAGAAAGGGCAAGTCTGGACTTCATAGGGTCATAAAGTATTACTGACAATAGAGATATATGGAGACAATTAACGAAATCTGTGAGTAGTGCCCTAGCGACACCCATAGTAATGGAGTGAAGAGAGAGAGAAAAAGAGATAGCATTCTCTGTGCAAACCTACAAACCTAAGCAAAGATCGACAATACGTGTTGTTAACAAAAATGCGATTTTCTATAATTGACTTTAAAATTACATAATAAATATGTAAAACAAAATAAAATAACTAAAAAAAAATTTTTATTATTATTTATTATATTTTTATAAAAAATATTTTTTTTTAAATTAATTAAATTAAATACACAGAGAACATTGTTTAGCGCATTATCACTATCAATACTCTGCTACCACTAGCAGGTTTGGCTATAAGCAGCAGCAGGAAAAAAACATTACAAGCTGCCAATAGTGAAGAGAAATGCCTGATAAGAGCACTGTACTTGACAGGGAGAGACAACGTTATAAATACAAGGACAATGCTGCTTCCACTAATAGACAACATTAACAAAAAACAATTAAAATGGTTCCAACACATAGCTCCCAACGACCTCGCGCCTTCCCAGACAGTAACCTACAGAAAGCAAAAACATGCAGATTGAATGGGGGATAAGGCAGAACTAGAAGTCCATGGATCGATGTTTTTTTTTTACTTAAGACACATTTATTGGTATCACACTCGAGATAAACCAAAGAGCATTGACCAAACAGCATAAATCAAAGAGTATTGACCAAAGAGCGTTGATCAAAGTGCATTGACCAAAAAGCATTGATGAAAAGCGTTGACCAAAGAGTATTGACCAAAAAGCATTGACCAAAGTGCATTTACCAAAGAGCATTGACCAAAGAGTATTGACCAAAGAGTATTGACCAAATAGCATTGACACAGACACTCAATTTTCCCACGACAACTACAGTTGTTGATGACGTTGCTGAGATAAAAAGGAACGACACCTTGTTACTAACTTGTGTCACAATAACGTTTCTTCTTTACGTCTTCCATAACCTGATTACAGAAGTTATTACAAATAATGTCAATGACAAATTATGCGTTACCTGTAAATGTCACCGCAGTCCTCTGTGTAAGCTGGAATCAACAAATTGTTACACAAAGAAACTGACTGCTGACTAAAGATACCTACATTACATAGTTAAGCATTTGTAAATTTCTTTAAATTGTTTAAAGTTAAGTGAGATCAAGAAGATTATTACACCAATGTGAAGTCAGTCCTATTATATGGCTGTGAAACGTGAAGAACAACATAATTGACAATCATGAAGGTACAGACTTCCATTAATGGATGCTTATGCAGAATAAAAAAAATACTATCTTTACGACACATAGTACCATTGCTAGTGTATGTCGGGGGGGGGGGGGGGGCAACGATAGAACCAGAGGGATAAAGGCCGCTTGGTCAAGTAGTCGCCACGACGTGTGCGACTCAGGATTTTTATTTCACCCCCGTTAGAAAAAAATCATTTCTGTCTACCGCGGGCTTCGAACACCGTACGTCAGCTTTTCAGCCAGCGGAACAGTGGTTTCAGCCGCACGGCCACGCGCACCTCAAAATAAAAGGAAGGAAATGGCAGGACAAAATCACTAACATAGAATTATAGAAATGTAGCAGTCAAATACCAGTGGATAAAGAGATACAGCGAAGACGATGGCGCTGGATAGGACACACACTGCGGAAGCCAACTGAGAGTATTACACAACAGGCCCTTTTTGAAAATCCCCAGGGGAAAAGACAAAGAGGAAGACCAAAAAATTCTTGGAGTAAGTCAGACAGAAGCAGAGATGAAGATGAAGGTAAGAACATGGAATGATCTTAAAAGAATGGAAGAAAAAAAAGAACGACTTAGAAAGTGTTAGTTGAAGACCTATGCTGCACAGGCAGCTGAAAGGTAAAAGAAGAGGAAGAAGATTATTATTGAAATAATAGGGTTGGGGGAGGGGGGTTGGTGGCCTATAGAGGTAATACGTCGGCCTCTAGACAAGAAGGATCCGGGTTCGATTCTCACCATAAGTTGTAGAAAATTGTAAAAATATTGAATTAATTACATCGAATCCGTGGCTTTACCCAACTCTGGTATCAGGGTAGTGGCATCAGATGCCTAGCCCTCTCGGAAAACGGCGAAAAAAAGGAGGGCCCGTGTGCATTATGCGCACGTTAAAGAATACTTGGTAGTTGGAAATCGAAAGTAGGTCAAAAATTGGCCACTGTCGGGGCTGAATTAACAGGAAATATATATTAGCGCAATCGATAGGCGGTTGGCTTACCACGGCAACAGCCGGGGTTCGTACCCTGGCGAGGACACCTGGGTTTTACTAATTCCCTAAAAATTAGTAGGAGCCGCGATAGCTCAGTGGTTAGTGAACTGGACTACTACGGACAAGGGGTAGGGTTCGATCCCAACCGACGGCTCCGGGTTCACCCAGCCTTAAATGGGTACCGGATTTTTTCTGGGAAAGTAAAAGCAGCACGGGCGTAATACCGACCACATTACCCCAAAAATCAGGTGCTGAAGGTCTGTAAAATATAGGGTCACTAACACCATATTTCCCTATACGCCACTCGGCGTGACGGGGGTACTTTACTTTTTTATATACACGAAACGTTAAAACTCTCGACGATAACAAAATGAGAGTACCTCTGAAGTAGGAGAATATCTGCCTGCTTGGCGGAGGACACCTCAGCACATCAGCTGATAGTGTGGAAATATAGGAATGAAAGTGATAATCACGCAAAATTCATTCTCTGGGGATTTCTCTGGAGATAATAAAGTCGGCGAAGGTAAACAAACAAAATTGAAACGATTATTAATAACCACCACCACAAACATTTGATAAGCTTTTCTTTAGCCTTTATCGACACAGTCCTCAACATCAAGAGAAAACGAAGTACATTCAAAACCAGTGCTCTTTTACCTGTCCTGTGCATAGTGCCATCGTTAAAAAAAAAAGTCAAGTGTCCCCGTCACGCCAAGTGGCGTATAGGGAATATGGTGTTAGTGACACAAATTTTACAGACCTTCAGCACATGATTTTCGGGGTAATGTGGTCGGTATCACGCCCGTGCCGCTTTACTTTCCCAGAAAAAAATCAGCTACCCATTAAAGGCTGGGTGAACCCGGAGCCGTCGGTTGGGATCGAACCCTACCTCTTGTCATTTGTAGTCCAGTTCACTAACCACTGAGCTATCGCGGCTCCATGATGCCATCGTGTTGGCTGATATTTCACAAATACCTCATCTTCTATGTCATCTTTATCTCTTCCTGTGAGATGATGCCTGCTTGTGTTCAAGCTATTTAAATAGTTGCTTCTGAAAAATAACCCGTGCTGCTGTAACGCTAATTCGTTTCATTAGATCGTCATGTCCCATTATGACTCTAGTCTTGTAAGACATTGGACTACAGCGCCACTTTAGATTATCTATTTACGGACAGCGCCTACTAAATCTATGCAAGCTCATTTTGGGAAGGGAAACACGTCCGCAAACATTTCACGTAAAAAAATAAAAAACATCTAACCTGTCGCGTTTCTGTTGTTATTTTTGTCTTTAGCTAAGTGAGATGCCGCTTCACTTAGCCACACTTTAAGCCATTCTTTAGAAATGTTTGCCGTCTATCACGATCTTGTGCAACCATCTCCCACGATGTCCCGTTAACCTGACATTATTTCACGTCACGTCATGAAAACAAATTACGAGGCGATCGCGAGGGTTAAACACTCAAGTGATTTCACTTTGTCTCGTACAAATACTAAAATAAACACAAATAATTTTTTAAAATGGGAATGTTGCAAACTACAGTTTTTCACTCTTTCATAAAGCTAAAAATGTACCATTTCGAGATAGTCATCCTACGATGCTGTGGATCCAGATAATGGAGACCATGACGATGCAAAAGCGCGCGCACGTTCTTCCAGGAAACTGACAGCGGGAATCATAGAGCCTGAAAAGGGAGATAATTTGAATTTCTTTAAAAGAGTTAATTACACAAGATCACAATTGACTTCAGAGCTATTCTTGAGCTCTGACAACTAAAATTAAAATCATGCAAAAACTCTGTGATAATCTGTGAAAAAAAAAACAGCTGACACTTGATGATATTCTAGGAGTGCCAATTGTTTTGATTATTTTTTAATAAGAAATTGAAAGAAAGCTATTTTAAGGTTAATTATTACATTTTAAAGGGTCTGACAGGTGTGTGCAGACTTCTCACGGTCCAGGAAAGCCTAGTTTCATGTCCCAGTTTTGTTTCAGACTCTCTCGATGTTGATCTCATGTCTTCTTTTCCCTGTCGATTCCGATTTTAGCTTTTGTTTTGTAATTTTCTTTGTTGCTTTTTCCCCATCACATGACCAATATATTCCCATCACGTGACCAATATATTCCCATCACATGACCAATATATTCCCATCACATGACCAATATATTCCCATCACGTGACCAATACATTCCTATCTTCTTTTCTTGATTGTAGATGAAACTGTTGGTTGTATTGGTATTTTGTTTCTACTTCGACGTTAGACTTGAATGCCTTCCATAGTGCGTGTGAGTGTTTGTGTGTGTGTATAATATATATATATATATATATAATATGACATATACATATATTTACACACACACAGACATATATACATTTGTTCCTGAATGCATGTAGTTTATTTAAAGTTTAATGTTTATATGAAACTATTTGATGAAAGTCTTATGTTTATGAGAGTATGTTCTTTCATCTCAACGCTGTTCACCACTCTGTCTTTGCTTACGTTTGCCATCATATCATGTTCAATGTACCTGTTCTCTAGGTGTTCTTTCACAGTTTCCTTACTGATTGTTTTCCCAAGTTATTATTTCCGGGGAACCACTCTGTCTATGATGTCTTGATCTGTAGTTAAGTGCCTGTATTGTCGGGTGATAGATTACCGCTCACCCTGTGGGTGACATTATTCGGCATTTCATGACCTGTTGTGATTGTTTCTCTCACTCGTGGTGAAGTTTATTTCTACCTGAGCGAAGTACGTACCGTTTGAAGCAAGTACCGTGATATACGTGGCGAACTTGGGAAATGTCTGCCCGGAATTTAGAAAATGAATGTCCAAGTTCATCAAGTCAATTGAGTTCAGAAGTATTCTTAGTTCGCTTCGCACGTTCCACTAGTCACGTATTTATACTGTTATTTCCGTGATGTTAAAGAAAGAACGAAATCTGCACAAAGATGTATAAAGTATAACAAATGAATGAATATTTAAATAAGAAAAGGAAAAAGTGGTGTTGTTACAGCTTTACGCAGACGGGAGGAAAAAAACGAAAGCAGAACGACGTTTCAACTCTACAGTGAAACTATTTACAGCAACACAAGCATATATAAGGACGTACGCACAAATGTAAGTACGTAGCGATAATATGATGGATAAGACTATCTGAACTGCGTCACTTCCTTTTAGTCCGGAGCTTGGTCAAACACCGACTGGAATAAAATCTGAAAGGCAGGCTAACAGAGAAGGCGCCGGTGTAAAATATATGGAAATGATTCTAACAATATGTGGAGGTGGATGTATTAAGTATATGCTAAATAGTGAATATGGAGCCGCGATAGCTCAGTGGTTAGTGAACTGGACTACAAAGGACAAGGGGTAGGGTTCGATCCCAACCGACGACTTCCGATTTCACCCAGCCTTAAATGGGTACCGGATTTTTTTTTCTGGGAAAGTAAAGCAGCACGGACGTAATGCCGACCACATTACCACAAAAAATCATGTGCTGAAGGTCTGTAAAATATAGGGTCACTAACACCATATTTCCCTATACGTCACTTGGCGTGACGGGGGTACTTTACTACTTTTACTAAATAGTGAATAGTAAGTAAGTAACAAGTAACATATCCTTTATAGAACGTTGATTTTACACAAGAATTGTTTTGGGTATATATATATATATATATATATACAATCCAGAAGACTTAGTTTGAGGTTGAGCGTGTCGTGTCTCGCCAAGAAGCTGGCAAAGCCTCTAAGAGAAATCAAGACGCGCGCGCGTGTGTGTGTGTGTGTGTGTGTGTGTGTGTGTGTGCCATTTATGCGTAGGCATGCGTGTCATGTATGTGCATATATGCAAGTCATATATTCCCGAGTACTAGCTTTGCACACGCGACACCAAAGTTCCAACAAGTCATATATACACACATACTTGCCTTGCACACGCGACACCAAAGTTCCAACAAGTCATATATACACACATACTTGCCTTGCACACGCGACACCAAAGTTCAAAATCAGCTGGGAAAATAAAAAGTTTGTCGCTTCAGTTTTGAGAGAGAAGAGCATCCATGGACATAACCTGAGCAGCAACTTTTTCCCCCCCCCCCCCCCCCCACCCCCGACAATCCTTTAAACAAAATAAATGTCATACATGCCCCAAACAGCAGAAACATGGTTTGTTATTGATAATCTAGTTGATTTCCTCATGTGTATCTTTCCATGACAATGGAATAGTAAAGTAAAGAGCCCCCGTCACGCCAAGTGGTGTATAGGCAATATGGTGTTAGTGACCATAATTTTTACAGACCTTCGCCACTTGATTTTGGGGTAATGTGGTCGGTATTATCAGAACAGCTAAAGCAGCAATGTCTTTCAGAAGCCTTGAAAAGTTGTGGAAATCAAAACTCATCAGCACAAACACAAAACTTAGACTATTCAAATCAAATGTACTATCAAACCTTACGTATGCGTGTGAAAGCTGGAAAATAACAAGAGATATAGAAACAAAGTTGAACACATTCGAAAATTAATGTCTAAGGAAAATACTTGGTATAGCGTGGAACGAATTTAAAACAAATGAGGAAATTAGAGAAATCGCCAATCAACCACTAATATCTTCAGTAGTAAAGAAAAGACGATGGTCATATGTTGGACATGTGATGAGAAGAGATAAAAACCGAATAACAAAGCAAGCCCTCATGTGGGAAAGAACAGGTAAGAGAAAAAGAGGAAGACCCAGAGAGAGACTGTGAAGAACATTGCTGAGAGAGGCAAAAGCAGCAGGAATCGGCTCCCTCAATGAGATAGAGCTGCTTGCACAGAACAGAGACAGATGGCGAGATTTGATAAAATATCTTTAAAAGAATTGAAAACTGCTAGAACAAAAATTCAGATAAGTGAAGGAGTATCTTGGTCTACGCCCTATGGGCCGGCTATGGCTCAAAAGGTCAATAGATAGAGGTCGGTATTACGCCCGTGCCGCTTTACTTTCCCAGAAAAAAAAGTCTGGTATCCATTTAAGCTGGGTGAACCCGGAAGCCGTAGGTCAGGATCGAACCCGACCTATTGTCCCTTGTAGTCCAGTTCACTAACCACTGAGCTATCACGGCTCCCAAAACGAAGGAATACACAAGCTTATTATTCTATTACATATTCAAAGCGTTTCGAAGAAGCTGTATCTTGACGTTTTAAAACATTTATGGTTAAAAATTGAATATTACATCTCCTGAAACTCTCAAATCTAACAATCTGAATTTTGTTATGTGCATTTTACTACAAACATATCGTTCATACATAAATAGTTACTTTAGCCAAACTATTTTACGTTTTGTGTCTGTTGTTACAAATTGAAACTATTTTTTTAAGAATGAGAATGATGTTCTGATATTGACTAAAGACAACCTCAGCCATAAATGCTGCTACATTTCAAAGACGAGAACTAAATTATCTCTTTGGGTTTAAAACGAGCAATTGTGAACATTATTAAACATCTTCAGCTTATTGTATCGTTGAGCACACTCTCCTACTTGGGAGGAAAGTATCGCTAACCGTGTGAGATAACGAAAATATCAACAAGTAGACAAGTCACTTGTATCAAGCTAAGCAACATTAGGAGATCGGTTCAGGTGACCAGGGACGCAAAAAACTGGATCATCATCATCAAGTACCATGCCTGTCGGCGTAGGTGATCATGTCTCTCCAGAACTTTCGATCTCGACAGTTATTTATAATTTCTGTTGTTGACCTTCTGCCAAGCCATTCTCTTAAACTGTCTGATATCTTTACTCTTTGCTTCCCTCTATCTCTTCGTCCCTCAATTTTCCCAGTTGTTACAATATATTCCAGCTGTCCCCTTCTCATTACGAGGCAAAGAAATGATGATTGTTTCTTCCTAATATTGGAAATTAGCTCTCTTTTTTGCTTTGGCCACTTTCAGGACGTTTTCTCTTCTTAGCTGTTCATGTTATTCTCAACATTCTTCTGTAAATCCACATTTCTACAGACTCCAGTGATTTCATTCTCTGAAGTCATATTGTCCATGATTCACATCCATATGTTAAGACTGGCCCTACATAACATTTAAGAACTCTTTTTCTTGTTTCTATTGTCAAAAATGGATTGCTTAGTATATTCCTCATTTTTTGGAAAGCTGCTTTTGTCTGAGTCATTCTGCATCTCACCTCTTTTGTACATCTTCCGTCTGAAGTTAACAAAGTTCCCAAATATTTAAATTCAATTACCTGTTTTAATATTGTTCTACTTATCTTTATTCTGCACTGAAGCGATGTCTTTTTCTTTGTTGTTACCATTACTTCTGTTTGTTTTTTTTTTTCCCTATTAATGCTGAGTCCTTTATTTTTGCTTTCCTTCACTATAATGTCTAACATTTCTTATAACTCATTTTCACTCATAGTGATTAAGACTGTATCATCAGCATTCCTTAGATTATTTATAATTAATATAACGGATATAAATAATCTAAGGTAAAAACAGGATACATTGGGAAAATACGAAAGTTCGGTGCTTTTTTGTGGATCACAATGCTGAAGAACAACAGAAAATGAAGCGGTAAGAGTTGAGTTATTTCATAATAACGTACCTGTGGGGAATTCTCAGAATATCAGGACCAAGTAAAATCAATAACCAAGTGTTGTTAAAGAGGTACAGCCAGGTGGAGATGCACGCACAGATAGTAAGATCGTAGGAAGACGATGGAGATGGATAGGTCACGTGCTGAGAAGAGATCCAAAAACAATAAAAATAGATCGGGCACTTGACTCCATGAGATGGTAAAAGAGAGCTAAATGAGGGACAAAATAGTGGAAGCAGAGTAGGCCATACCTGGGTAACCCTGTAAGGAATGTCCATCGTCGGCTTATAGTTCATGCACGTGGACACTGCCTTACATGATGGAATAATGCGCGTCGATAGCAGATTTTTTTTTTTGTAATCGGCGTGTAGATAAAGTATTTTAGACGAGGAATGATTTGAAAGTTGCTGAGTCATTACGGAATCCTCACAAAGTTTATTACCATAATAAAAACATTGTATGAAGGAATAAAATGTGGTGTTGTGCTCGTATGGTAGCTTACAAAGGCATTTGAAATATGAACAGTAAGGCTGGGATGTTTTAAGAACAGAGTAAGAACAGAGAATGATACCAAAATAAGGATACAATAAAGCAAGAGGAGCATTCGTTGCATTAAAGAACATCTGGAAATCCAAATAATTTAGGTGTAATATAAAAATAAAAATTGTCAGCTCCAATGTTAAATCAGTTCAATTACAAAATTGTGAAACATGAAGAATAACAAAAAATAACAAAAATAACAATCGTAGGTATTCAGGCACACATTAATGGATGCTTGCGCAGAATAAAGGAATGGAAATGGCAGGACATAATCACTAACATAGAAATATGGGAAGGTACCAGTGAAATACCAGTAGAGGAGATACAATGAAGTCGATGGTCCTGGTGAGGAACACACACTGGGAAACCTATTGGCAGTATTACACGCCAGGCGCTTTCTTGAAATCCCCAGGGGAAGAGACAAAGAGGAAGACCGAAATACTCTTGGAGAAGACAGGTGGAAGCAAAGATGAAGATGATAGGGAAGACATGGAATGATCTTAAAAAGAATGACAAGAAACAGAACGGCCTGGAAAGTGTTTGCTGAAGACCTATGCTCCACAAGGAGTAGAAAGGAAGAAGCAGAAGAGACAAAACCGAATAATAAATTGATATTTATTTTTAAGACTTAAATTCTCATTTCAGATACCTATCACACTGTTTTTTTTAGGGCATTAACGTCTCCACACAATTTGTCTGTTACCGGTATCATGGAAGTCCACAGCTGGGATCCTATAGCATGAAAGCATTTACATTCCTGAGGGAAACAGGACAAATTATACAGAGCCAATTCTGACCTATGGAAGCGAATGTAAATGTAATGTGAGCGACTGTAAACAAACAAATTAAAAGACGATTAGAGGCCACATCGAATCTCTCAGAAGAATGTTGAAATTTCACTGATCAGCTAAAAGGACCAACGAAGAAATTCTCAAAATGGACACCACAAAAAGGGAGCTAAAAAAAAAAAACAAAAACAAAAAAAACATAAATATTAAATCGACACTTTTCGGTCATGTCATAAGAAGGGGAAAGTGGAATACTTGGTTTCAAATGGCAAAATACAGGGAAAGATATGTCGCGGACAACAAAGGGAGAATATACAACATAGTTTGGTGTCATTGCGTGGAACATAGTCTAGAACAGAATTAATGCGAGCACTGTAGATAGAAAATAGTGGAAGGACACGATCGCCTTCGCCAACCGGTATGGTACATGATGATGATATTTTACTCTGCCTTCGCTCCCAAAGTTGTTACCTCTCAGCATTATCATTATCAAGTACTGGGTCTGCTGGCGTAGGTGATCATGTCACTCCACAATTTTCGATCGCGACAGTTATTTATCATTTCTGTTGTTGACCTTCTGCCAAGCCATTCTCTTAATCTGTCTGGTATCTTTTCTCTTTGCCTCTCTCTATCTCTTCGTCCCTCAATTTTCCCAGTTGCTACAATATATTCCAGCTGTTCCCTTCTCATTACGAGGCAAAGAAATGATGATTGTTTCTTCCTAATATTGAAAATTAGCTCTCTTTTTGCTTTGACCTCTCTCAGAACGTTTTCATTACTCTTCTTAGCTGCCCATGGTATTCTCAATATTCTTCTGTAAAACCACATTTCTACAGCCTCCAATGATTTTCTTGTATGTTGTACTATTGTCCATGATTCATATCCATATGTTAAGACTGGCTCTACGTAACATATAAAAACTCATTTTCTTGTTTCTACTGTCAAAAATGGATTGTATTGTATCTTCCTCATTAAAAAAAAAAAAAAAACTGTAAAACCTCTCAGCTTATACATCCTTAATCTCTTTCTCTATCTGAATCTTTCGCTCCCTCTCGTTTCTGTATTTATAAAAAGCAAGGACCGGATTGCTGTTTAACATTTCTCAACTTAGTCTTTTGCATACCAGACGAGGTTGGAAGAGACTGTCACCGGAGATTTATTTTGGTAATAGGATACCTGGAAAGTCGTCGGTTAGAAAGACAGGTGAGCTTAGTTGGCATCTATTTTTATTGCATGTTTCTCCCAATGTTGGAACTGATGAATGTTGTGTTGAAGAGATCAACACTCCTCCTCCTTCTTCTTCTTCTTCTTCTTTTCTTCTTTCGCTTCTTCTCCTCCCTTCTTTTTCAACTCTTCATCTCTCTTTGCATCTTGTTCTCTCATCGTCCTCTTTATCTTATTCTTTATTCGTCTAAATTACTCTTCCAACTCTCGTCCTCTTCTTATTCTCTTGTCTTCTTTTTTCACTTCCTCTTTTTCTCTTCTTCTACTTCTTACCTTTTCTTTCTTATTTTCTTCCTCTTCCTCTTCATTGGCTTCCCCCTCCGTTCTTAAAGAATCGTTAAATTAACGTAGAGGCGTTTGCTCTCGTTTGCAGCAAAACAACGACATTTTGTGCTTTTCCTCTCAAGTTTCCGACTAAAGGAAGCCATTACTTTGTCTCTCTGTTACCTTTCCTCGTCGATCTACATACGCTAGACCAGACTATATTTATTTGTCAATAATCGGGGTTAAGTGGGCGTAGTTGCGTTGTGTCACAGTTTACAGATGTCTGCATTATTTTCAGAGTTTAACTCTACATATACGACTTCAACGACTTAAGCATCAAGTTTGACTTCCTTCTTTCCTGATCGCAGAGAGAGAGAGAGAGAGAGAGAGAGAGAGAGAGATATTTCCTTCTTTCCTGATCGCAGAGAGAGAGAGAGAGAGAGATTTCCTTCTTTCCTGATCGCAGAGAGAGAGAGAGAGAGAGAGATTTCCTTCTTCGATCCGTACTCGATGGTCCAGACTGGCGTGTCTATTCCCAAGGCCGTCGAGGACAGATAGAGTAGGCTCTTGATTAGTTATGGTTCAATAATTCTGACACCATCAGTCAGCTATGAGTCGCTGACCACTTTCTGCCCGTGTATTATCCGGCGTCTTGGCTTCATACTACTCACTTTTAGTAAAATTATGGCGTTATGACACGCTTCAGAAAAACAATCTCGTCAGTTCTTATGAGGAAATGTTAACCATTATAGTAGTTGTAGTTATTCGGAGGCCCCGGCAACAGTGCAAACGAATTAAAATCCATAATTGCTCAACCACCCGTGCCAGAGGAATTATCTGATTTAACATCTCATCTCTTTGAGGGATCCAAACAAAGAAAGGCAGCTGCAGTCCCCATCATAGCAGCCACAGCACACGCCAAAAGACATAAGCCGTAGCCGCACCGAAAGTGAATACAGTGGAACTGTCCTTCATTATATACAATGTAATCATTCATCGTAAGCAAGATCGTAAGGAATAGGTTAAGCACAATGTGATGTATTGTTGAGGTCCGTAGTAATGGGACAGAATGTCAAATAAGACTTCATCTAAAGCAGAATCAGGCGCTGTGAACAACAAAAAGGGAAGACTGTATCAATGCATGTGCGTTTATTCTCTGATTCATTTAAAATTACTATCTGAAACTATCTGATCAAAATTTTAGAAAGCATAAACGTAGACAGCAAAGATCTAAGAATAATAAAGAACATGTACTGGCAACAAAGAGCGGCCATAAGAACTGGAAACCAAATGGAAATGTTTCAACAAATAAAACAGAGTGCTAGACAAGGTTATGTGCTGTTACCAGATTTGTTTAATATTTATAGTGAGATTATTTTAAGATCCATAAGGGGCATGTCTGGAATAACAATTGGAGGTCATAATATAAATAATCTAAGGTATACAGGCAAAAGCAGCTTTCCAAAAAGTGAGGAAGATACTATGCACTCCATTTTTGACAATAGAAACAAGAAAAAAAGAGTTCTTAAGTGTTACGTAAAGCCAGTCTTAACATTTGGATGCGAATCATGGACAATAGGACAAAGAAATGACACCTGAAAAGACATGATCACCTATGCCAGTAGGTCTGGGACTTGATAATGATGATGATGATCTGAAACGCATTCATGCACCACATACAAAAATTGTTACATGAAGTTAAAATCAAAGTAGATAAAATATCTGGAAGTAATATGTAGATATATAACTCTATACCAACCACTACACATTATTTTGGGACAAGTGACTAGTATTGTCATCATGATCATATATTTTGTTATAATCTTTCACACTGGTCATCGTCATTAAGCGTTTTGTCTTTAAATAAATCAATTCGCAGCTGATCGATTTTACGAGCAAGCCAATTTCCGCATGGTCACTGTTTTCGTTTTATCAACCACTTTAATGGTCCGTCCCAGTCTTACCCTGTTTCCTCAAACACTTTAATGGCCTGTCCCAATCTTACTCTGTTTACTCAAACACTTTAATGGTTCGTCCCAGTCTTACTCTGTTCTATCAACCAGTTTAATGGTCCGTCCAAATCTTACTGTTTCCACAACCACTTTAATGGTCCGTCCAAATCTTACTGTTTCCTCAACCACTTTAATGGTCCGTCCAAATCTTACTGTTTCCTCAACCACTTTAATGGTCCGTCCAAATCTTATTGTTTCCTCAACCACTTTAATGGTCCGTCCAAATCTTACTGTTTCCTCAACCACTTTAATGGTCCGTCCAAATCTTACTGTTTCCTGAACCACTTTAATGGCCCGTCCAAATCTTACTGTTTCCTCAACCACTTTAATGGTCCGTCCAAATCTTATTGTTTCCTCAACCACTTTAATGGTCCGTCCCAATCTTACTGTTCTCTCAACCACTTTAATGGTCCGTCCAAATCTTACTGTTCTCTCAACCACTTTAATGGTCCGTCCAAATCTTACTGTTCTCTCAACACTTTAATGGTCCGTCCAAATCTTACTCTGTTCTCTCAACCACTTTAATGGTCCGTCCAAATATTACTGTTTCCTCAGCCACTTTAATGGTCCGTCCCAATCTTACTGTTTCCCCAGCCACTTTGATGGTCCGTCCCAGTCTTACTCTGTTCTCTCAACCACTTTAATGGTCCGTCCAAATCTTACTGTTTCCTCAACCACTTTAATAGTCCGTCCAGATCTTACTGTTTCCCCAACCACTTTAATGGTCCGTCCCAATCGTACTTTGTTTCCTCAACCACTTTAATAGTCCGTCCAAATCTTACTGTTTCCCCAACCACTTTAATGGTCCGTCCCAATCTTACTGTTTCCCCAACCTCATTAATGGTCCATCCCAGTCTTACTCTGTTTTCTCAACCGGTCTGATGACCCCTGATCTTTCAATCACACTTTTGATGTTACAGCAGATGAAGTTGTATCTTCTATGCAGCAACCCTTAAGCTACGATATCGGAATGATCTTTGTATCTGATCCCTCGTCAAAAAACAATCTGTCCAGCAGGCAGAAACCGAAGGTAAAAGGTTAAAGGTATCCCATAGCTATGGCGAGAGTCAAATAGAAGTCTCCACTTTGGTAGAGTCTCGCAGAAGAAAACTGTTTCTGGTGAGTTTTATCCGAGTTTGAGTGTTACCAATCAGTCAAACAACGACTAGACTGAAAGAGAAAAACTGGCAACGAAAATAAAAAATGCAGGATACAAAGACGGAGCAAAAGCGCGATTATGCTGGAAGCTGAGAAATGGACGAATCTGAAATATTTCTTTCATCCAGCAGCAGTGAGACCTTATATTGGAGTCTCTTCTATTTTCAACATATCTCTTTTACTTAATTCTTTTAAAACTAACTTAATTCTTTGAAAACTCATCTAATTCTTTGACAACTCACTTAGTCAATTAGCAACTCACTTAATTGATAGCTCAGTTAATTCTTTGACTTTAGATTCTATTTCTAATTAGTAGAACTTAACCTAACCCTATGTAGCCATTTTTTTCTTTATCCTTTGTTTTATTCGTTCCTTTTCTTATGCCGTCAGTAAAACGGCCTGCTGGTGACATTACATTTCAATTTCCACGACACACCAGCTTCTAGATTCGTCCGATCTTTTCATGGAAAATGAATACGCATTAGTGTAGTGCTGATCATACTAATCATTAAAGTTGTGCTAGCTGTTCTATAAAATAATGTGTGCATTAATACTATACTACTTACATCCCACGCCCGGAACGTAATAGTCTTTTCTCTCTCTCTCTCTCTCTCTCTCTCTCGTTCTCTCTGGTGTTCTCCCTACGACTACTAAAGATCAGAATAACCCTCTTTATCATCCGCCCTTAACAGGGCGTTGGCATGCAGATGTGTTGTGTTGTTTTTTGTATCTAGACTTCAATATTTACGCCGTTCGGTGCATAAAAAAAATCCGACTTCAGAACTAATTTTGAGAACTGGGTTGCCTTTCTCTTTCGATCCCTATTCATTTAGCCGGACTGAATAGTCTGTTTCTCTGAGCACCCATGGGAGGTGGAGCAGGGTATTTTATCAGCTCTGATGTTGGCCGATCTTGACCCATACAGCCAACTGTAGGTGGCTGACTGTATTCAGCTCGTTTACTTGGCCACCCTGTTTTCTCTTTGTTTTCACTAATACCATATTCCATACCCCCTAACCCTCCCCCAGCCCTTTCCCCATGCTGGGAACGAAACCATTTTCTTGCTCATCTCATCTTATCTTCCTCCCCATTACATTATTTCAGCGTCTGCGTCCAAAGTGAGAACTTTTAACAGAGACGCCGCCTTTATAGCGAACTTTGTTTGGAAATTAGAAAAAGAAACCTATCTCACGTAGATTTATTGTATGCAGTTTTGACACGGGCACTTATTATTTGGTCTATAATTTTCATGTGATCTCTCTTTTGGGATTATGCATGTCACTTCCTGCCTTAAAGTTCACAACAGAAGAATTAAGATAATGTATCCGGACACTATCGCTGGACAGGAAGTGACAAAAACACAAAACTATGCTTTCTTTACAACCGCCACGTGGGTACAAGTCTCCATTGAGCAGACGCTTCCAACGGTGCCGGTGTAAAAAAAACAATATTTTAACGGCACCCCAGTGCATTATCAAAACATTGCCTTAGCACAAATGGTTTAAAGGCACCCTAGAGCACTTTGCCAACGACTCATTCGATTTGACAAAGAAAGTTTAGTGCATGATAAAAGAACACTTTGTTGCAATATAGTAGCCTTTATTATAGCAATAATAGTTGCCCAAAGGCTTTGTGTAAAGCAGAAATGAGCAAGACAGAAATGGCTGATGCATGGCGATTTTGTTTGGATCTTACAGATATTACTGGTTTCATGAGATAAAGCTGAAAATGATAATAGTAAAGTGTTATGTCCATTCAACACTTTGGCATGGAGCTGAAACATTCGGCATTTAATAAGACAGCATAAAAGAGCTTTCATGAACTAGTGTCGAGAGCGTTTAGAAGAATGATAAGAGTTGGATTAAATGAGGAAACAAGAAATTCCGCAGTTGTGAAGTAGTTGTAGAAAGGGGATGAGGTCAACAGAAGTGAAATATTCTATTCTATTATATTCTTACCTTTTTTTAATTTGTAAATTCTCCATTATGACTTAGGCCATCATTACATATCCCACAATCATTTGTTGTCTCCTTTATTTGTTTCCAGCTTTAATTTATCTTAGCGATTTCAGCATGATAGTTTCGTCTCTATATGTCCCAAGGTTTTCTCTGTTTCCTGTAAAAATACATTTCCTGTATGTTCCAGGTGAGAGTCTGTCTGGTAATATTTGTAGTTGACTTGTCCAGTGTGTATCTGTAGTTGACTTGTCCAGTGTGTATCTGTGATAGACTTGACCAGTGTGTATCTGTAGTTGACTTGTCCAGTGTGTATCTGTGATAGACTTGACCAGTGTGTATCTGTAGTTGACTTGTCCAGTGTGTATCTGTAGTTGACTTGTCCAGTGTGTATCTTTAGTTGACTTGCTCTGTGTGTATGTGTGGTTGACTTTTCCAGTGTGTATCTGTAGTTGACTTGCCCAATGTGTATCTGTTGGTGACTTGTCCAGTGTGTATCTGTAGTTGACTTGTCCAGTGTGTATCTGTAGTTAACTTGCCATGTGTGTATCTATTGTTGACTTGTCCAGTGTGTATCTGTAGTTGACTTGCCCAGTGTGTATCTGTAGATGACTTGTCCAGTGTGTATCTGTAGTTGACTTGTCCAGTGTGTATCTTTAGTTGACTTGCCCTGTGTGTATGTGTGGTTGACTTTTCCAGTGTGTATCTGTTGGTGACTTGTCCAAATTGTATCTGTTGTTGACTTGTCCAGTGTGTATCTGTAGTTGACGTGTCCAGTGTGTATCTGTAGTTGACTTTTCCAGTGTGTATCTTTAGTTGACTTGCTCTGTGTGTATGTGTGGTTGACTTTTCCAGTGTGTATCTGTAGTTGACTTGCCCTGTGTGTATCTGTAATTGACTTGTCCAGTGTGTATCAGTAGTTGACCTGCCCTGTGTGTTTCTGTTGGTGACTTGTCCTGTGTGTATCTGTAGTTGACTTGTCCAGTGTGTATCTGTAGTTGACTTGTCCAGTGTGTATCTTTTGTTGACTTGCTCTGTGTGTATGTGTGGTTGACTTGCCCAGTGTGTATCTGTTGGTGACTTGTCCAGATTGTATCTGTTGTTGACTTGTCCAGTGTGTATCTGTAGTTGACTTGTCCAGTGTGTATCTGTAGTTAACTTGCCCTGTGTGTATCTGTTGTTGACTTGTCCAGTGTGTATCTGTAGTTGACTTGTCCAAAGTGTATCTGTAGTTAACTTGCCCTGTGTGTATCTGTTGTTGGCGTGTCAATTGTGCATCTGTAATTAATTCCTTGTGTGTATATGTTGTTGACTTGTCCAGTGTGTATCTGTAGTTGACTTGCCCTGTGTGTATCTGTTGTTGACTTGTCCAGTGTGCATCTGTAGATGACTTGTCCGGGTGTCCGGTTAGCGCAATCGATAGGCGGTTGGCTTACCACGGCAACAGCCGGGGTTCGTACCCTGGCGAGGACACCTGGGTTTTACTAATTCCCTAAAAATTAGTACCTCTGAAGTCGGAGTAAATCTGCCTGCATGGCGAGGGGCATCCTGCAATGGGATAAAACAGACTTTACACGCAAAATTCAGTCCCACAAAATTGAGTGGGTGGGACTTCGTCAGAGGTCAAAGCTGACGAAAGCGAACGAACGAACGATGACTTGTCCAGTGTGTATCTGTAGTTGACTTGCCCTGTGTGTATGTGTGGTTGACTTGTCCAGTGTGTATCTATAGTTGACTTGCCCTGTGTGTATCTGTTGGTGACTTGTCCAGTGTGTATCTGTAGTTGACTTGTCCTATGTGTATCTGTAGTTAACTTGCCCTGTGTGTATCTGTTGTTGACGTTTCAAGTGTGCATCTGTAATTGACTTCCCTGTGTGTATCTGTAGTTGACTTGTCCAGTGTGTATCTGTAGTTGACTTGCACTGTGCGTATCTGTAGTTGACTTGTCCAGTGTGTATCTGTAGTTGACTTGCCCTGTTTAGTATTTGTAGTGGACTTGCCCAGTGTGTATCTGTAGTTTACTTGTTCTGTGTGTATCTGTAGTTTACTTGCCCTGTGTGTATTTGTAGTTGAATTGTCCAGTGTGCATCTGTAATGGACTTGCCCTGTGTGTATCTGTAGTTGACTTTTCAAGTGTGTATTTATAGTTGTCTTGCCCTGTGCGTATCTATAGTTGACTTGTCCAGACTGTTTCTGTAGATGACTTGCCCAGTGTATATCTGTAGTTAACTTGACATGTGTGTATCTATTGTTGACTTGTCCAGTGTGTATCTGTAGTTGGCTTGTCCAGTGTGTATCTGTAGTTGATATGTCCAGTGTGTATCTGTAATGGTCTTGCCCTGTGTGTATCTGTTGTTGACTTGTCCGGTGTGCATCTGTAATTGACTTCCCTGTGTGTATCTGTAGTTGACTTGCCCTATGTGTATCTGTTGGTGACTTGTCCAGTGTTTATCTGTAGTTGACTTGTCCAGTGTGTATCTGTAGTTAACTTGCCCTGTGTGTATGTGTGGTTGACTTTTCCAGTGTGTATCTGTAGTTGACTTGCCATGTGTGTATCTGTAATTGACTTGTCCAGTGTGTATCTGTAGTTGACTTGTCCTGTGTGTATCTGTAGTTGATTTTTCCAGTGTGTATCTGTAGTTGACTTGCCCTGTGTGTATCTGTAGTTGACTTTTCAAGTGTGTATTTATAGTTGTCTTGCCCTGTGCGTATCTATCGTTGACTTGTCCAGAGTGTTTTTGTAGATGACTTGCCCTGTGTGTATCTGTAGTTGGCTTGCCCTGTGTGCATATGTAGTAACCATCCAACCTTATTATCTTTGCCATTTCTTTAACTTTTTTTACGAAAATTCAGCCTCTCTAATGTTGTTTGCCCAGCTTATCTGAAGTATCCTTCTTAAACAAATTTTTAAAAGGCGGTATTTTAGTTACATCCCTGGTTTGTGTTGTCCATGTTACTGATTCACAATATTAATGTTAGTATTCGTCGTCGGATTTGCCTCATCACATCAAACAACAATCAACAAACGCTCAGATCTCCTCCCTAACAAAACTGCAGACGTGAAACAATCAACTTGTTCACAGTTCTACCCCCTTCCCAATCTCAATGTAGCTCTCCTGAATAAAAAAAATTCACAGTAAAACATTGTAGATGCTTGAGGCTCGTCCATAATTGTCTAAGACTGCTACGTTGTCATACTTCTCTATTAGCGTGAAAGCGGCGTGTACAACACGATGAAACGACTTGCTCATGAAATGAGTGAGAGTATCTAACACCAGCCTCACGCTTTCACTTCTCACTGCTTGTTTCAGTGACAGAAGTTGTCGTGATAGTCAGAACGGACCAAGGGGGACATCTTAGCCTGTATGTATTTCTAATCACTCAATGAAATATATTGATTACATATGATCATAGTTTAACAGATTAAAATGAAAAATTAAAATGAAAATACCTTGCAACTCCCTTCTTAAAGGAAATGATAATCTGGTTTCAGGGAAAGATGCAGATTATGAGTCATCTAAGTATACAATAGAGCAGATGTTCATTACTGGATTAAAATCTACAGCGTGCCTGGCTCAAGTAAGGAAAGAGAAGCTTTCCACTAAAGCTTCTTGACATATGATGATAGGGTTACGTTTATATTCGTTTATACATTGAATTTACAATGCATAAATAAATTGCAAATAAATCGCAATAGATAGATAAATAGATAGATAGACAGACAGACAGACAAATAGATAGATAGATAGATAGATAGATAGATAGATAGATAGATAGATAGATAGATAGATAGATAGATAGATAGATAGATAGATAGATAGATAGATAGATAGATAGATAGATAGATAGATAGATAGATAGATAGATAGATAGATAGATAGATAGATAGATAGATAGATAGATAGATAGACAGACAGACAGACAGACAGACAGATAGATAGATAGATAGATAGATAGATAGATAGATAGATAGATAGATAGATAGATAGATAGATAGATAGATAGATAGATAGATAGATAGATAGATAGATAGATAGATAGATAGATAGATAGATAGATAGATAGATAGATAGATAGATAGATAGATAGATAGATAGATAGATAGATAGATAGATAGATAGATAGATAGATAGATAGATAGATAGATAGATAGATAGATAGATAGATAGATAGATAGATAGATAGATAGATAGATAGATAGATGGACGGACGGACGGACGGACGGACGGGCGGGCGGGCGGGCGGACGGACGGACGGACGGACGGACGGACGGACGGACGGACAGGACAGACAGACAGACAGACAGACAGACAGACAGACAGACAGACAGACAGACAGACAGACAGACAGACAGACAGATAGATAGATAGATAGATAGATAGATAGATAGATAGATAGATAGATAGATAGATAGATAGATAGATAGATAGATAGATAGATAGATAGATAGATAGATAGATAGATAGATAGATAGATAGATAGATAGATAGACAGATGGATAGATGGATAGATGGATAGATGTATAGATAGATAAATAGATAGATAGATAGATAGATAGATAGATAGATAGATAGATAGATAGATAGATAGATAGATAGATAGATAGATAGATAGATAGATAGATAGATAGATAGATAGATAGATAGATAGATAGATAGATAGATAGATAGATAGATAGATAGATAGATAGACAGATAGATAGATAGATATAAAAGATAGATAAATAGATAGGTACGTAGGTAGGTACGTAGGTAGGTACGTATGTAGGTAGGTAGTTACGTAGGTAGGTACTTATGTAGGTAGGTAGGTAGGTAGGTAGGTAGGTAGTTAAGTAGGTAGGTAAGTAGGTAGGTAAGTATGTAGGTAGGTAAACATGCTGGCAGGCAGGCAGATCCTTCCCAATGTTAATATGAATGTCATGGATTTTGTAGTCCATCCTCTGTTGACAGTGCATTGTTACTCAAGTAAATTTTTACTTTAAAAAATTGCATTATTGACCACAGTTAATACTACCTGGGACGTCCACTGAACTACAAGAGCAAAATAAACAAGGACATTAATGGGCATAACTGCAGGGTGTTGGTTATGATTTACCAATTACTTCGCTCTGATGTAGTTCTTAAAGATCAATCTGAGTTAAAGGGTTTTGGACAGTTGGTTGGATGGGAGAAGCGGGAGGTGGGTCGTTGCGTGGTGTGTGAGGAGTAGGGGAGGGGTAAGCAGAGTGAAGCTGGGAAGGAGAAAATTCATGGACTATATTCTTTACCCCGAATCGTGCTGTGTCGAAGCTTTCCTTAAATCCACCTACATTTAAGGTATCAAATCTAGAAGTCGCACTGACGTTGAAGTATAGCGCACACCCTTTTATTCACGAGATTATGGGTTCCAACTTCCCGTGGAGATAATTCGCTTCTCTGCAGCTATCACTTATCTCGTAGGCAGTCGTGATCATACAGTTCTTCTTCTCCCTTCGTCTTCATTTTGATCGCTGTCTGTGTCATAATTGAAAATAAATAAAAATTATATCAAGCACTTAATGCTATTTCGAACCTAACCGATGGCTTCCGAATTCACTCTGCCTTGAATGGGTACCGGATTTTTTTGGAGGGAAAGTAAAGCGGCACGGGCGTAATACCGACAACATTACCCCAAAAATAAAGTGCCGAAGGTCTGTAAAATTTATGTCACTAACACCATATTCCCTATACGCCACTTGGCGTGTCGGGAGCACTTTTACTTTTTTTTTCCCCTTAAAGCTATAAAGAGACAAGACACAATTCGACTGGAAACAAACAAAAATAAATACAATATAATTATGGAGGGAAACTTCCGAGGCGATAAATCAGCGAATCATTTCAGGGGACGATGTATGTTTACAAGGCTTGGAAAAAGAAATCACAAATAATCAATACTAGAAAGAAACACAAAGAACAATAGACAGCCCCAAGTAAGATCTAAACCGTACTCTTCAATATAGTGCCTTGCCACGAAAAACAAACGTTAGAGCACATGGCAAAGTAAGTAACCTAAAAATGTAGCAATCGTTGGCATTGTTTTTCTCGCATAGGCACTCGTGACTATAGCAGTTTCGGCCAATGTCTTTATCAGATACAAGTGGGGAAAGAAAGAAAGAAATCAAATGTGGCAAGAGGGAGGAGGAAGGGAGTAGTGCAAAACAGTCAAGGAAGAAAGAAGCGAGGAATAAAGAAAAGTCACATGAGATGGTGGAAGAGGAGGCCAGAGATTCAAAGAAAGAGTGAAAAGAATTTAACCCTCTAGGATTGAATGTACCAAAACGGACCATGAGTCGCTTCTCCAATGCGAACCAACCGTGGGTGTCGGAGAAGCAGGAAACGGTGTCAGCAAGTTGGAAGGCCTGGTGGCCCGGAGAATTATATCTATCTTTCGTTCGCCCGAAGTATTGTCTATATCTGCAATGTCGTTTCCTGTATAAATTTTACAGTCTTTTGTAATTCTTGCAGTGGCCCATATAGTTTTGTCTGTAATGTTGTATCTATGGGCTAATGGATTTTCCTCAGTCTACTATATTCAGTGCAGTCTTGAAGTATGTGTTCAGCAGTCTGGGGCGCCTGTCCACATGTACAAGTAGTTGAGGTGCCGATCTTGAATTTTGTATACATGTGACTATGGAGTCGATTGTGTCCTGTTCTGAGGCGTATAATGATAACTTGTTCATATCTATTCATATTATGAAAGGCACATTGATTTGGGGCTTGTGATCCTCTGATTGATTTGATTATCTGTTTCTTATGACGGTATGTAACCGGTGTATCTAGTTGTGTGCCTGTTGAACCTTCCTTTGCCAATTGATCTGCTTTCTCATTTCCTGGTATTCTACAGTGAGATGGGATCCACTGCAGGGCAACCCTGTGGTGCTTGCAGAGTTCAATCAATAAGGTCTGCAGCTGTGGTAATTTTCTGGATTGTAGTGCCTGGAGTACTGATCTTGCATCTGTCAAAAACACTACAGGCTGTGGACTAAGATTACTGTTCAGCAGTTTTTCTATTGCCAACTTTATTGCTTGTATTTCTGCATCATAATTGTGACAATATTTCCCTGTTGCTATTTTATTCATATCCCTAGTGTTATTTGGGTACTCTATATATGCACCTGCTCCCTCATTCTTTACTGCATTCTGTGCTGATCCATCTGAGTACACACGAATCCATAGGTCTTGTGGGTATTCTTCATCCAGGAAACTAAGAGTTCGCTGTAGACTATTCTGTTCCTCTTTGTCAATTATTCCTTTCACTTCTGTCCGTATTTGAACTGATAATCCCGATTCCTCTGTCCAGGGAGTCTGTTCTGGTATGGGCAGTAGGGGGTTAACAACTCTTGGCATGTCTGGTGTTTGTCTACTAATACGCTTGGCTTGGTGGATAAAACTGCTTCTCTTAAGTCGTCCCAATGCAAGATTTTGGAATCGGTCCTTCATTGGTTGTCTCGGCATGCAAGAAAATTTTTCTGCCTGTATCAACACCTTTGTGTCTCTCCGTTCTCTCAGTGTTGGTATCCTCCACAATTTCTCCATCTCCAATATTGGTGTTGATTTCATTGCTCCTGTGATGACCCTAAGTGCCTGGTTTTGTACTTTATCCAGCTCTTGCAATGTGGTGTTTGATGCTGAGCACCATGAGGATGATCCATATTCTAAATGTGGGCGTATACTCTGTTGGTAAACTTTACTGAGTATTTTCCCACTCGCACCCCACGTGGTTCCACACATCATTCTTAGAATAGCCAATTACCTCCTTGCTTTTTGGGTTGCCTTATTTTTCTGTTGTTTCTAAGATAGTTTGTTATCAAATGTAACTCCGAGATATATAGCGTGTATGTCTTCTTTCACAGGTTCATTGTTTATGTAGATGGCTCCTGCTTTTTGTTTTTGGGGAGAGAGTGAAAAGTGTAGTATTGCATTTGTCTGTATTGATGCTGATACACCATATATTTGTCCATGAATTCAGTGCATTCATAGCTCTTTGTAGCAATTTGGAGGTCACTGTTGCATACTCCTCTGTGCACCACATTACCAAGTCATCTGCATACATTGTCACTTTGATGCCATGTGGTAGTTCAGTAACTAGGTCATTGATGTAGATCAGAAAAAATGTTAGAGATAGTACCCCTCCCTGTGGAACGCCCTGTCGCAGTAAGACCTTCTTACTCATAAGACCATCCAGTTTCACTCTGGCTCTCCTGTTATATGCTTTGACCCATTTGTACATCCTGCCATTTACTCCATAATTTCTCAGTACCAGTTTCTTTTCTTGAAACGCATCCTCAATTTCCTGGGAAAGATAGGTTGCCTGATCTTCGGTAGAGTAACACTGTCTAAAGCCTGCTTGTTGTGGGACAAGGAGATTTTCACTTTCCAGATACCACTGCAGTCTGAGATTGATTATACGTGCCATTGTTTTACACATACAGCTTGTAAGGCTGATTGGTCTATAGCTGGATGTCGTTGAACCATCTTTTCCTGGCTTTAGTAATGGTATCATAATTGCTTCTCTCCATGCCTGTGGCACTCTACCTGTGATCCAGCAAATGTTGTAGATCTGCAGTAGTTTTGATTTAGCTGCATTTCTCAAGTTCTTAATCATTTCATTGGACACTGCATCACTGCCTGGTGACTTTTTCATTTTTAATTTGGATATTGCCAGCTCTAGCTCTCTTTGTGTAATGGGTGCTTCCATGACTTCATGTGTGGTCTCTTCTTGTCTTGCATTTTGTTATTTTAAACGGGTCTCTTGTCGTTTCTCTAGGCTAATTTCAATATTATTGTCATTTGCAAAGGAATCTGCAAAGTGATTTGCTGCATGCTTACCTGCTAGGATGTTTCCATCCTTCTTCAGTGTAATTTTGATGTTCCTTTCTGTACCCTCATCATTCATCTGTTTTACAAGCTTCCACACTTTTCTTGTCTCTTGTTCAAGATTCAAGGACTCTGTTTTCTCTTCCCAGCTTCTCCGTCTGGCTTGTAGTTCAGCCCACTGAAATTTGGCATTAGCATGATGATAGTTATTGTGTTTCCTGGCAAGGGTTATTTTTTGCTTGCTTTCGAGATGTTTCCATGTCATTGTGCAGTTGCTCTAGTTCACTACACCAGTATGGTTTGTAGTGTTTCCGTGCCCCTCTAGGTATTGTTTCACTGGCAGCTTGTATTATTATTCTACTGAATTCATCAATTATTTTGTTGATGTCTCTCTCTGTATTTATATCTTTAGTCAGTACACTGGCGTAATGTTGATACATTTTCAAGTCTGCCTTTTTGTAATTCCATCTGGAGAAAGTGCTGCTCTCCCTGACGGCCTCATTTGCACCACTAAAAGACTGGTTGGTGGTCGCTGCCTCCAAGTTGTTTCCCAACAATACATGTGATATTCCAATCCAGGTCTGGTGAGTGGAAAGCAAGGTCTGGTGTAGATGTGGTATGCCATGATCTGGAGTAGAATGTTGGTGGATCTGTTGCCTGGTTTAATAGTATAAGTCCATTGTCATCCTGCCAATATTCAAGCTCTTCACCTCTCTTATCCATATGTTCATAGCCCCAGCTCTGTGAATGGCTGTTAAAGTCTCCACATACAATTATTCTTTCTTTTTATGTAACTGTGTCTAGTGCTAGTGGGCGGTCACTCGGACAGTAGTAGTTAAGTAGATGGAGGTCTGTATTTCTGTCCTGAGGTGCAGTATTTGATATTCCGCCCCATCCATATACATTTCAATCTGACTTGCATTGATGTTGTTCTTTACAAGTGTCAATATTCCACCCTTTTGTCTATTTTTTCTGTCAGATCGGTAGCACTGGTATCCCCTAATCTTCAAGGCTATGTCGTTGTTTAGATGGGTTTCCTGCAAACAGCATATGCTTACTTGTTCTTCATGCACGATAGTTTCTAATTCTATCTTTTTACTGTACCCATCTCTTTTGCTGTTGATGACTTCAGCATTCCAGTGCATTATTTTGAGTGGTCTTATTTTGGATTGGCCAGTAGCTCTATTCTCTCGCCCCCTGACTCCACAGTGACGTTGAGAAGGACATCCAGTAATAGAGGTTGGCCCTTTATATATATATATATATCTACAAGACCAATGCTCCAGTTTCTCGTCCCGTGTGTGTGTGTGGTATGAAAGAGAGAGAGAGAGAGAGAGAGAGAGAGAGAGAGAGAGAGAGAGAGAAGGGGATGGTCGGAAAGTTATAAGAATATTTTATATTTTGTGCAAACACAACAAATAACTTAAAACTACCCAACAACAAATAACTAAAAACTGTCAAAGAACAAATAACCAAAAATCTGTCGAAGAACAAATAACCAAAAAGTGCCAAAGAACAAATAACCAGAAACTATCCAAGAAGGATAAATATGAAGAAATGCTCACAGCAACAGTAAGCAAACTCAGGACAAACTGGGTAGGCATAGCTCAGGAGAGTTGTGAAAACAATCACATAAATTGTCGTGCAATGGATTATTAATGGCAGGTGAACAAGTGACCGACCAAACACAGCCTGGTGTTCAAGCTTGTGCAGTGTGGGACAGACTTGGAGTACCTTGCTGTGGATAATATAGACCGTGTAAGCTTGGTACACTTTATTGTTAGTTACTCTACAAGACAACGCTAAGTGCGTGGGTCACACTGGCTGCTTCGTCGGTTCGTGGCTAGGATGAAGAGGAAGTAGTGGAAGAAGTAGTAGTTTATGAACAGAAATGCTAATTCTTACATACAAATATACGAAATGAAACAGTTGGTGACAAAATGGCACACGAAAAAAAAAAGAAATTATAATTGTTCGGATATAAAAGGGAATAAGTTCAAAGACGAGTGGTTTAAATAAAGTTTCACTTAAATGTATTCAAGCAGAAAATCTAACGCGGTTCACAGATGCTCGTTCAATATAAAAGTAGGGTTTTTTGTTTGTTTGTTTTATTCTGGGATATGTTGGAACATTTGTAAGTGTCGGTATCCGGTGTCTAGTGCGTTCCACTCAGGTTTACAAGTGACATTTTATGTTTTAATTTGTGATCATCAGCATCATCGAGTTCCGTTTCCGCATCGAAGGTTAGGCTACCATGGAACGCCATTCCACTCTTGTCTCTTGCTTTGATGGTGCAGGTTATCATAGGCTATCCATCTTTTGATGTTACTCGTCCATGTTAGTCTTGGTCAGGCTCTGCCTCTTTTACCTTGTATCTTCCCTTACGAGACTACTTTTAGTAAGCTGTTGTCCATGTACATATTCGTTCTTCTGATATAAGTTAGAATTCCTTTCCATGACGTTCTTTGGAATAGTACATGATGAAGATCCAGTCTCCTTCGCGGTGGTCAGCCATATTCGTCTTTCGCTTCCTGGATATGCTCCGTGTGTACCACACACTTTGCTGTTGTCACTTTCCGAGCCGTTGATCGTTTCTGGTTCTTTCGTCTCATCTACCGTCACAGTCTTTCAATCTGTGACACTGCACAAACAACATACAAATTGTTAGCTATAGTAAATGTTTATATGTCAATAAGATTTAAATCCAATATTTGTAACTGAACTAGAAGATCACAAGGGAGCTGCGATAGCCCAGTGGTTAGTGAACTGGACTACAAAGGACAAGAGGTTGGGTTAAATCCTGATCGACGGCTTCTGGGATCACCCAACCTTAAATAGGTGCCGTGTTTTTTTTTCCTGAATGTAAAGCGGCACGGGTGTAATACCGACCACATTATCCCAAAAATCATGTGCTGAAGTTGTATAGAAATTATGGTCACCAACACCATATTCCCTATAAGCCAGTTGGCGTGACGGGGACTCTTTACAACTTTTATTACTTTTATTTTTTAAGAAGATCACAGATTCAACGTACTCGAGAGTTTCAACGATGCAATAATCATTTATTAGCCACAAAAATATTGGTTTATATTTTAAGATACAGCTTCCGGTAATCATCGTTAATGTCTAATAGTAAAAGCATGCGCATTTTATAATTATAGGAAAAATACGAATAAGCAAATCCCGTAAATTGACGCCAAGTGGCGTATAGGGAATATGGTGTTAGTGACCATACATTTTACAGACCTTCTGCACATGATTTTTGGGGTAATGTGGTCGGTATTACGCCCGTGCCGCCTTACTTTCCTAGAAAAAATTCCGGTACCCATTTAAGGCTGGGTGAACCCGGAAACCGTCGGTTGTGATCGAACCCTACCCCTTGTTCTTTGTAGTCCAGTTCACTAACCACTGAGCTATCGCGGCTCCCAAAGTGACTAAGTGCGGCACAACTATGCGCGGCATATCTACGGGCGCAAATAATCAAACACCCAAAGAACACAAAAAGGAAAGGGGAAGGTTGATAAATAGTATATTTCGGTGTTCCCTAGGCTATTAAAGTCAAATATATTTAATATTTAAGACACAATAGAGGAAGGGTATAGATGGCAGATGAGAAGTTTGAAGAAGAAAAAAAACTGTTAATGGAAATTATAGAATAGTAAACGATAAAGTGTCTTTGCAAAACTTCTATGTCAAAGGAAGAATATGACGTCAGAAAATACAATACAACCCCAAGGATTAAACACATAGAAAGATGTTGAACAACACCCAGCATTATAGACATGGAAAGATGTGAAACAAAACCCATCATTATAGACATGGAAATATGTGAAACAATACACAGCATTATAGACATGGAAATATGTGAAACAATACACAGCATTATAGACATGGAAATATGTGAAACAAAGGCCTTCTGCCGGTTGTCTCTTGGATCCTAAGTGATTACAGTTAACGTCCCTTCAACAAACATCGAGGCTCTATGATGAACACAAAGTCTATTTGTCATTAATTATGTTTGATTGAAGACGCCAAGATTAAAAACAACCTACGTTCGTGGAAAGGGGGGGGGGGGGAAGGGGGGGGGCGATGTGTGGTCTGATGGTAAGATATCGGCCTCGGAAAAGTCCCAGGTTCTAATCCACTGATAGATGGTGAGATTCGGCCTTAGATGGTGAGATCCGATCGTAGATAGTGAGATCCGGTCGTAGATTGTGAGATCCGATCACTTATGGATAGATCCGGTGCGATGATGAGATATAGCCATAGATGGTGAGATCCAGCAATAGATGGTGAGATCCAGTCATAGATGGTGAGATCCAGCAATAGATGGTGAGGTCCAGTCATAGATGGTGAGATCCAGCAATAGATGGTGAGATCCAGTCATAGATGGTGAGATCCAGCAATAGATGGTGAGATCCAGTCATAGATGGTGAGATCCAGCAATAGATGGTGAGATCCAGTCATAGATGGTGAGATCCAGCAATAGATAGTGAGATCCAGTCATAGATGGTGAGATCCAGCAATAGATGGTGAGATCCAGCAATAGATGGTGAGATCCAATCATAGATGGTTAGATCCGGTGAGATGATGAGATCCAGCATAGATTGTGAGATCCGATCATAGATGGTTAAATCCGGTTAGATGATGAGATCCAACCATAGTTGATGTGATCCAGCCATAGATGGTTAGATCCGGTGAGATGATGAGATCCAGTCATAGATGGTGAGATCCGATCATAGATGGTGAGATCCAGTCATAGATGGTGAGGTCCAGTCATAGATGGTTAGATCCGTTGAGATGATGGGATCCAGCCATAGATGGTGAGATCCGATCATAGATGGTGAGATCCAGTCATAGATGGTGAGGTCCAGTCATAGATGGTTAGATCCGGTGAGATGATGAGATCCAGTCATAGATGGTTAGATCCGCTGAGATGATGAAATCCAGTAATAGATGGTGATATCCAGCCATAGATGGTGAGATCCAGCCATAGATGGTGAGATCCAGCCATAGATGGTGATATCCAGCCATAGATGGTGAGATTCAGTCATAGATGGTGAGATCCAGCCATAGATGGTGATATCCAGCCATAGATGGTCAGATCCAGTCATAGATGGTCAGATCCAGCCATATATGGTGAAATCCAGCCATATATGGTGAAATCCAGCCATATATGGTGAAATCCAGCCATATATGGTGAGATCCAGCCATAGATGATGAGATCCAGCCATAGATGGTGACCCCGATCGTAGATGGTTACAACCGGTGAGATGGTAAGATCCGATCATATATGGTTAGATCCGGTGAGATGATGAGATCCAGCCATAGATGCTGAGATCCAGTCATAGATGGTCAGATCCAGTCATAGATGGTGAGATCCAGCCATAGATGCTGAGATCCAGTCATAGATGGTCAGATCCAGTCATAGATGGTCAGATCCAGTCATAGATGGTCAGATCCAGTCATAGATGGTGAGATCCAGCCATAGATGCTGAGATCCAGTCATAGATGGTCAGATCCAGTCATAGATGGTGAGATCCAGCCATAGATGCTGAGATCCAGTCATAGATTGTCAGATCCAGCCATAGATGGTGAGATCCAGCCATAGATGGTGAGATCCGATCATAGATGGTGAGATCCAGCCATAGATGGTGAGATCCAGCCATAGATGGTCAGATCCAGCCATAGATGGTCAGATCCAGCCATAGATGGTGAGATCCAGCCATAGATGGTGAGATCCAGCCATAGATGGTGAGATCCAGCCATAGATGGTGAGATCCAGCCATAGATGGTCAGATCCAGCCATAGATGGTGAGATCCAGCCATAGATGGTCAGATCCAGCCATAGATGGTCAGATCCAGCCATATATGGTGAGATCCAGCCATAGATGGTGATATCCAGCCATAGATGGTCAGATCCAGCCATAGATGGTGAGATCCAGCCATAGATGGTCAGATCCAGCCATAGATGGTGAGATCCAGCCATAGATGGTCAGATCCAGCCATAGATGGTCAGATCCAGCCATATATGGTGAGATCCAGCCATAGATGGTGAGATCCAGCCATAGATGGTCAGATCCAGCCATAGATGGTGAGATCCAGCCATAGATGGTGAGATCCAGCCATAGATGGTCAGATCCAGCCATATATGGTGAGATCCAGCCATAGATGGTGATATCCAGCCATAGATGGTCAGATCCAGCCATAGATGGTGAGATCCAGCCATAGATGGTCAGATCCAGCCATAGATGGTGAGATCCAGCCATAGATGGTGAGATCCAGCCATATATGGTCAGATCCAGCCATAGATGGTGAGATCCAGCCATAGATGGTCAGATCCAGCCATAGATGGTGAGATCCAGCCATAGATGGTCAGATCCAGCCATAGATGGTCAGATCCAGCCATAGATGGTGAGATCCAGCCATAGATGGTCAGATCCAGCCATAGATGGTTAGATCCAGTGAGATGGTAATAATTGTTTCACTTCCAATCCGTGGTATCTTCGTGGTTTTCTCCTCCCCTGGTCTCTAAGTAGTGAATGAGATGTCTAGCCTTCTTGGATAACGACTAAAAACTATAGCCCCATGTGCTCTCTGCGCACGTTAAATAACCCTTTGCCGTTAAAAGTCGAAAGTGTAGGCCGCCGACCGGGTAAAAGTGTTAAGTACTAGGCAAATCCACCCCATACAAAGACAGATAGGTCACGCCGAAAGACGCAGACAGATGTCGTGGCGTTACTATATTATAGCTACAGAACACATCTACGTTTACTTAACAGGTGAATGCTAAGAAAAACAAGAATCCACGCTAAATTTGACGTCAAGCCAACGAGTTACCATGATTGCGGAGTAAAAGCATACAATGCATCAAGGTACATAGAAATACGAATCTGCTGTAAAGCTGATGATAAAAATTAACATTTTAAAAAAAAGAAGGAAAAAGTGCTATGTTAACAGCTTTACGTAGGTGAGAAACAAAACAATAGTAAAACAATGTTTCTGTCCAGTAGGTCTTCAGCTGGACAAAGTAAGGATATGCTGAAATCTAATTAGATGGTGACAATATGACATACAATCTAAAAAGGAAAATAAGTCACTTCCCTGTAGTCCGGAGTTTGGACTCATATTTCAGCCCAGTCTGTGTTTGGCCAAGCTCCGGACTACAGGAAAGTAATTATTTTCCCTTTTAGATAGTCTAGTATATTATCGCCATGTAATAATTTTATATGTATATCTTTATATATGTTTATGTTGTTGTTTATTACTCCAGCTGAAGGCCTACTTGGACGAAACGTTGTTCAACTTTTCTTTTATTCCTCACCTAGGTAAAGCTGGTACCATACCATATTTTTCTTTTTTTTTTTTTTATTTTCATTCATAACAGTGCCGTAAACTGGTTTTGGGGTCTGGACTACCGCTGACATAATAAATAAAACATGCATTACACTCAGTAGGCTAACATGAAGTAATATTTTCTCATGACTTCACTATATTTTAAATTATTTACTTATTAATATGTAAACTCTATTCGTCTTGTTTGGGATGAAAATGGCTTGATGACTTTGTCATTGAAAGTACTGTTGGTTTGGTTTCTAAGTTTCTGAAGGAATGATTTTTCAATGGACATTAATGCCTAACCAGATAAGCGTTCTTGTGTCTGAGTTGAGCGACAATAAGATTTGATTCTCTTGAGAGTAGAAAAAGTTCTTTCTGCAGATGCTGATACGCATAACGTATACGTCATTGATTCATACAATGAATGACATTTACTGTACAAACCATAATTTTGTGTGGAAATTTTATTGAGTACATGATATTTTTTTTTATTCTGTCCTTGTTTCAATGCATTTCCTCTCCAGGAAACATTTTCCTTCATAATTGAAACATATTTTTTTTATTGTGTATGATTCTTTTAGCTCTGGCCTGAGGACCAGTCCAAGTGTACTGAAGCTCGTAGCTCGGTCCCCGGATATCGGCGTATTGTTGTCAATGGCTATTTAATGACACGGGTCGCCAGGCGATTCTTTTAATGGCCTGGTCCGGTGCCCTAACGACCCTGTATGGATTTAGTTATAAATTCCTCATTGATATTTTAGGGCCCACTTGACAGCGGCTGAGACTGTCCACGTCAAAAAGGCGTAAAGGAGAATGCCCGCCCTTCATAATGGCTGGATCATGCTTGCAGATGTGTACCTGGCAGCAGCTGAGAGTCATAAAACAGCACTTAGACGACCGCTGGCATCCTTCTAAATTTAAGGACAGACGCCGTATGACTCTCTCGCGGCGTCATGGATTTGAAGAGGAGCAGGTGTGGAGAGTGGCTTTTGGCAGAATCGGACAGCCCATCATTGGCGTCATTAGGTTATTGTTTGAATGTTTCCTGGACTTGTGTGCATGGGATGTCTGTAGCCAGCCTAACGGTCGCTAACTGTAGACAGGGAAAATAGAATGGCTCATCATGATTGAGGGCAATGAGCCACACACTAAACCAAGCAGGAGCGGAAGCACTCAGTTTGTCAAGACCATTGCAGCATGCTGGTCAAGTAGAGGAACACTATGTTAGTTCATGATACTTTAATTCTTTGTCATCGTGCCTAACATTTTCCGTTGTATTTTTTTTTATGTTAAGTTATATTACGGTCCGTTTGTTACACTATATGTATCAAGAGAACAACTTGAATATATTGTAACAAATTGGAAAATTGAGGGACGAAGAGATAGAGGGAAGCAAAGAGAAAAGAAACCAGACAGCTTAAGAGAATGGCTTGGCAGAAGGTCAGCAGAAGAAATGATAAATAACTGTCGTGATCGAAAGTTTTGGAGAGACATGATCACCTACGCCAGCAGGCCCGGTACTTGATGATGATGATGATAAAAAATGTTATTGTTTTACATACGTCGGGCCAATGTTGCACGTGATTCAGTTCACAAATAGCTGGCTTTGATTTTCAATTTCAGTAATAATTTATTTCACTTCCGCTAATTCTTTGCTTCACATTCCTGGGTTCCATTTTTTTTGTTGTTGTTGCGTTCTTTGATACTTTGTTTCACTTTCATTAATTCGTTGTTTCAATTTTGTTATTATTTTTTTTTTACATTCAGTAGTCGCTGGTAGCAGAATGTTTCTACAAAGGCAAAAATTGAAAATATTTTGTTTTTCATTAATAATATCAATAATATGTTATGCGTTCTATTTTTGTGCTGCTTACATTCCTGAATACAACAGATTTATAAATCTTTGTTGCTAATTATTGTTCTGTGTGAGTTGGAGTAAAGTTATAGAGCGCCGGCGTCACATCGCTATGGTCGTTAGTTTATTCCCTGTTAGATAATCACAGGTCAAATTAGGTGTTAAATAAATTGTACTCTAGCGTGGACGCGAACTAAGATTTCTTATCTTTATATCGTGTACCGATTTCACTGGGATAATACGTGTTTATTCTCCAACACGCGGCGCAGAAAATGTAACAAATGCTATAAAAGTAGTTTCGAATTATTCCAGTCATAAAAGATAGTTTATTTTTAGTCAAGTTATAAAGGATAACTTAGCAATAGTCAAGTCATAAAAGATGGCTTATCTATAGTCAAGTCATAAAAGATAGCTTATTTATAGTCGTCATAAAAGATAGCTTATTTATAGTCAAGTCATAAAAGACAGCTTATCTATAGTCAAGTCATAAAAGATAGCTTATCTATAGTCAAGTCGTAAAATATAGCTTAGCTATAGTCAAGTCATAAAAGATAGCTTATCTATAGTCAAGTCATAAAAGACAGCTTATCTATAGTCAAGTCATAAAAGATAGCTTATGTATAGTCAAGTCATAAAAGATAACTTATCTATAGTCAAGTCGTAAAAGACAGCTTATCTATAGTCAAGTCATAAAAGATAGCTTATTTATAGTCAAGTCATAAAAGACAGCTTATCTATAGTCAAGTCATAAAAGACAGCTTATCTATAGTCAAGTCATAAAAGATAGCTTATTTATAGTCAAGTCATAAAAGACAGCTTATTTATAGTCAAGTCATAAAAGATAGCTTATCTATAGTCAAGTAGTAAAAGATAATTTAGTTTAAGTCAAGGTATTTTTTTTAATTAATCGTATATCTTTTACAATTATACAAAATAATCATAAAATGTAAGTCTTTGAAATGTTGATCTATAGAATGGGGAGAATTGGGTGGACGGAAAAAAGACACAAACAAGAAAGTTCGGAATCTGCTTTAATTGAAAAAAAAAAAAGAAAGTAACTACTTAACGGAAATTCGAAAAAGACAACTGAAATTTGTGTGACATGTGAAGAGACATAAAACCATTTCTGAAAACCATCTTGGAAGGGATGGTACTAGGCAGACGAGGTGGAGACAGACCAAGACTAAAGTGTACAAATACTTCTAATATTTGACCAAGACTAAAGTGTACAAATACTTCTAATATTTGACCAAGACTAAAGTGTACAAATACTTCTAATATTTGACCAAGACTAAAGTGTACAAATACTTCTAATATTTGACCAAGACTAAAGTGTACAAATACTTCTAATATTTGACCAAGTCTAAAGTGTACAAATACTTCTAATATTTGACCAAGAATAAAGTGTACAAATACTTCTAATATTTGACCAAGAATAAAGTGTACAAATACTTCTAATATTTGACTAAGACTAAAGTGTACAAATACTTCTAATATTTGACCAAGACTAAAGTGTACAAATACTTCTAATATTTGACCAAGACTAAAGTGTACAAATATTTCTAATATTTGACCAAGACTAAAGTGTACAAATACTTCTAATATTTGACCAAGTCTAAAGTGTACAAATATTTCTAATATTTGACCAAAACTAAAGTGTACAAATACTTCTAATATTTGACCAAGACTAAAGTGTACAAATACTTCTAATATTTTACCAAGAATAAAGTGTACAAATACTTCTAATATTTGACCAAGAATAAAGTGTACAAATACCTCTAATATTTGATCAGGACTAAAGTGTACAAATACTTCTAATATTTGACCAAGACTAAAGTGCACAAATACTTCTAATATTTGACCAAGAATAAAGTGTACAAATACTTCTAATATTTGACCAAGAATAAAGTATACAAATACCTCTAATATTTGATCAAGACTAAAGTGTACAAATACCTCTACTATTTGACCAATACTGAAGTGTACAAATACCTCTAATATTTGACCAAGACTAAAGTGTACAAATACCTTTAATATTTGACCAAGACTAAAGTGTACAAATACCTTTAATATTTGACCAAGACTAAAGTGTACACATACCTCTAATATTTGACCAAGACTAAAGTGTACAAATACCTCTAATATTTGACCAAGACTAAAGTGTACAAATAACATCAAAAGGTGGACAGGTGAACCTATAACAACGAACACCATCAAAGACAAGAGACAGAGTAAAATGGCGCACCTTCAATATGGAGACGGCACTGAATAAATGAATGTAACTTCATTCTATCAACGATGCATCCGTTGTAGGAAAAGAAACAATCAACAATGAAAAAAAACAACAACAATATATGGTCCGAAGCGAGATCGAACCTGGACTCCTTGGCATAGCGCCTTGCCACGAGAAACCAAACGCTAGAGCACACGGCCAACTCAGCTATAACGTTTGGTTTTTCTTGGCACGGCGCTGTGCCAAGGAATACGTGTTCGATCTTGGTTCGGACCTTATATTGCTTTTTTTTCTGTTCTTGATTATTTATGATTTTTTTTACTGTAACATACCCCACTCCTCCTCTGAAATGATTCACTGATCTATCACCTCGGAAATTTCCCTCCATAATAATATTCCATTATTATTTTTTGTCTCCCGTAGGAATTGAAACCTGACTAGACAGGAAATTCATAGACTCCTCGGCAATACAATTCGTTACATTTAGCCCAGACAGGAAAACAGTAATTGATTCTGGATAAATGAGCAAACAAAATACCAATCAGAATTTCAATGGATTTTCTCTCTCACAAAAGTGTTTCCTCTGCTGCAGTTACAGATTGATTCATATGCTATCCCATTTACAAACAATTCATTTCTTAGAGGCTCAAAACGCAGGACAAACACATAAGCTGAACTTTCCGGCGACTGAGAGCTGGATCCTGGCGTCAGGACCATTGAACCAGAACTGATGAAGATTCTACGTATATCACCTTTCATCGGTGACCTCAAACAGACGCCGGATAGCAGATAAACTGAAAGCGTTCAGCGATTTATAGCTTATTCCTAGCGCCAGGTTCAGTGAGACAGAACTGATCGTGGGTCCTAGGTCTACCTTCCCGGGGCGCCCGTTGATACGGAATAAGTAACTGGTCTGGCCAAGCTGGTGGGGATCAAAGAGGGTGGAAAGTTGGTACCCAGGAAGCGCAGCGCTAAAGTAGTTCGGCCGAAAAACTCATCTTGAAATATGCCACTGTCTACTTAAGGGTTGTTCGCGACCTCATCTGAAGGATAGAAAGTTTTTTTTTTCTTTTTGTTCGTCAGCTTTTACCTCTGACGAAGTCCCTAGAGACTAGGAACTGAATTTTTTGAATTTTTGAACATAGAAAGTGTGTGTCACGAAAGCAGCAAGAAAAGGCCATTAAAAAAATAATGTTTTATCACAAAGTATATTTCCTGTCTTTTTTTTTTATTTGGTGGTTGCCTGTGTGTATTTGTATGTGCTTGTGCGTGTTAACGTATGTGCGTCTGTCTGTGTGTGTCGCATTCCTTGCATTTAAATCATACTCCACCTATTTACTAACAAAGACTTCTGTCATCTATCTATCTATCTATCTATCTATCTATCTATCTATCTATCTATCTATCTATCTATCTATCTATCTATCTATCTATCTATCTATCTATCTATCTATCTATCTATCTATCTATCTATCTATCTATCTATCTATCTATCTATCTATCTATCTATCTATCTATCTATCTATCTATCTATCTATCTATCAGTCAGTCTATCTATCTATCTCTAGCGATCGTCCGTCTGCCTGCCTGGATGTCTCTCTGGTTGCCTGTCTCTTTGTTGACCTACCTACTTATCAATCAACTCACCCACCCACTAATTAACATTTCTCTGTGTGCCTGTCTGCCTCTCTGTCTATATGACTAGGAGTACAACTGTATTTTTTCTCATCTGTCCGCCTGCCTATCTGTCTATCTGATGCAGGTCTACCTAACTATTAGTCAGACCATTTACGTGTTTACCTGGTATTCTGTCTGTCTGTCTCTCATTTTTTATACTTTCTCCGCCTCTCTCTCTCTCTCTCTCTCTCTTTCTCTCTTGGCATACCTTCCTTGGCTTTCAATTACTTTTCGTGGCCTCTTTTAAAACTTTTCTATATCTTTCTTGGCCTTTATCTTTATCTCTCTCTCTCTCTCTTTCACGCACTCTCTCTCTCTCTTTGTATACCTTCTTTACCGTTCTCCAATTATTTCTAATTTATCAATTTCATTTCCCAGTCTGTCGTACCTCTTTCTACTTCTCTTTCCCGCCTTCTCTCTCTCTCTCTCTCTCTCTCTCTCCCAGTGACTCTCCTCCTCTTTTCTCACTCATATTTCCCATAAATTCCCTCACATAAATAACACATTTAAATCTCCCTCCCCGACCACCTGTCCATCGTTATGCACGAGTACAGAAGACGAATAAACAAATATGAAGAATTAAAGGGCCTTAACTGCATTTAACCTCACAGATACCTCACCTCTAGTGAGTGTCAAAACAGCAGGGCTACTTAGAGCCTGTATCACTCACCGCTAATCTGTCCCTGGAACCCTCCGCTCGATTCAGGTGTCAAAAACAGCACAAAGAAGTCACAGCGCACAAAGAGACACCGTTGTCATACCTGGCTGAGCGCTGTTCAATACCCCGACAGCATGTGATTCAATATTTTGACGCCACTAACCCTGTGTGTGCCGAAGAGTGACAGCTCAATATTATCCTTCTCTTCGCCAATTCTTCCTCCATTTCTGAAGCTTTCTTTATTATCGTTTCCATTAATCAATTTCGGTTAAAATTCCAAACTTTTGTTTTGTCTCAGGTAGAAAATTGAAACTGTCTTTCATTTCTTCGGTCGACTGTTCCGGAAGTTGAATACCTGTATGTCTGTTTTTAATTGTATATATGTAATTTTGTCATCATCATCATTGACTGCCGTCTCCGCATCGAAGGTTGGCTTCCATGGAGCGCCATTGAACTTTGTCTCTTGCTTTGATGGTGCAGATTGTCATAGGCTGACTTGTCCATCGTTTGATGTTACTCGTCCATGTTAGTCTTGGTCTGTCTCTGCCTCTATTACCTTGTATTTTCCCTTCCAATATTACTTCAATATGCTGTTGGGTCTTTTAACATGGCTCAAAAGTCTAATTTGTCTTGTTCTAATTGTGTTGCAGTTCTCTTTTAATTTTCAGTTGTTTTAAAACTTCATCATTTGTTTTCTTTCCATCCAGTTCTACCTATTCTTCTATAAATCCACATCTCAAATGCTTCAATTTTCTGTTCTGTTTTCTTGTCTAATGTCCACATTTCTGCACCATACAGGAATATTGAGAATATATATATATATATGTTTTTATCAGTCGAAGAGACAACGATAAGAGCATAACAATTCACAAAATTAAGTTATATAACAAAGAATATAATATTGTTTTCTTAACTTAACCGTGAAGACTGGTAACATTAACAAAGTGGTAATTGGTTAGCTGCTGACAGGAAAGTGAATTTTATTTGCCTTTTCTTCATCCCGTTTTACTTAGAAAAGTCTTAATTCACGTTTTACTTAGAAAAGTCTTAATTCACGTTTTACTTAGAAAAATCTTGATTCATGTTTTACTTAGAAAGTTTTTATTCATGTTTTTCTCGTTGTGCTGTGTTTTGATCTCTTTGTCTAGGGGCATATCCAAATCATTTTATCAGTTCTTTCTTTATGCTTTTTCATAGCGGGAATAATACCAAGATATTAAAAATTGCTGTATTTTTTAAAAATTCCCTCTTATCTTTTATTTAACTTCTTATTTACCCTACCTAACTCAAAACAATTTATATAAATGCAGGCGTTGCTTATCTTTGTCTTTGTGTTCTTTTCTTTGAGTTCGGACCGCCTTCCCTTATACGAACAATTTCCACCGGCATTACGATTTTTTTTTCTGTATTATACAGAATGGAGTGGCTTCAGCACAGTGCACAAAATCCCTAATGTCCTCAGCACAGTGCACAAAATCTCTAATGTCCTCAGAACAGTGCACAAAATCCATAATGCCCTCAACACGGTGCACAAAATCCATAATGTGCTCAGCACAGTGCACAAACTCTATAATGGCCTCAGCACAGTGCACAAACTCTATAATTCCCTCAGCACAGTGCACATACTCCATAATGGCCTCAGCACAGTGCACAAACTCTATAATGGCCTCAGCACAGTGCACAAACTCTATAATTCCCTCAGCACAGTGCACATACTCCATAATGGCCTCAGCACAGTGCACAAACTCTATAATGGCCTCAGCACAGTGCACAAACTCTATAATGGCCTCAGCACAGTGCACAAACTCTATAATGGCCTCAGCACAGTGCACAAACTCTATAATGGCCTCAGCACAGTGCACAAACTCTATAATTCCCTCAGCACAGTGCACATACTCCATAATGGCCTCAGCACAGTGCACAAACTCTATAATGGCCTCAGCACAGTGCACAAACTCTATAATGGCCTCAGCACAGTGCACAAACTCTATAATGGCCTCAGCACAGTGCACAAACTCTATAATGGCCTCAGCACAGTGCACAAACTCTATAATGGCCTCAGCACAGTGCACAAACTCTATAATGGCCTCAGCACAGTGCACAAACTCTATAATGGCCTCAGCACAGTGCACAAACTCTATAATGGCCTCAGCACAGTGCACAAACTCCATAATGGCCTCAGCACAGTGCACAAACTCTATAATGGCCTCAGCACAGTGCACAAACTCCATAATGGCCTCAGCACAGTGCACAAACTCTATAATGGCCTCAGCACAGTGCACAAACTCCATAATGGCCTCAGCACAGTGCACAAACTCTATAATGGCCTCAGCACAGTGCACAAACTCTATAATGGCCTCAGCACAGTGCACAAACTCTATAATGGCCTCAGCACAGTGCACAAACTCTATAATGGCCTCAGCACAGTGCACAAACTCCATAATGGCCTCAGCACAGTGCACAAACTCTATAATGGCCTCAGCACAGTGCACAAACTCTATAATGGCCTCAGCACAGTGCACAAACTCTATAATGGCCTCAGCACAGTGCACAAACTCTATAATGGCCTCAGCACAGTGCACAAACTCTATAATGGCCTCAGCACAGTGCACAAACTCTATAATTCCCTCAGCACAGTGCACATACTCCATAATGGCCTCAGCACAGTGCACAAACTCTATAATGGCCTCAGCACAGTGCACAAACTCTATAATGGCCTCAGCACAGTGCACAAACTCTATAATGGCCTCAGCACAGTGCACAAACTCCATAATGGCCTCAGCACAGTGCACAAACTCTATAATGGCCTCAGCACAGTGCACAAACTCCATAATGGCCTCAGCACAGTGCACAAACTCTATAATGGCCTCAGCACAGTGCACAAACTCCATAATGGCCTCAGCACAGTGCACAAACTCTATAATGGCCTCAGCACAGTGCACAAACTCCATAATGGCCTCAGCACAGTGCACAAACTCTATAATGGCCTCAGCACAGTGCACAAACTCCATAATGGCCTCAGCACAGTGCACAAACTCTATAATGGCCTCAGCACAGTGCACAAACTCCATAATGGCCTCAGCACAGTGCACAAACTCTATAATGGCCTCAGCACAGTGCACAAACTCTATAATGGCCTCAGCACAGTGCACAAACTCTATAATGGCCTCAGCACAGTGCACAAACTCTATAATGGCCTCAGCACAGTGCACAAACTCCATAATGGCCTCAGCACAGTGCACAAACTCTATAATGGCCTCAGCACAGTGCACAAACTCTATAATGGCCTCAGCACAGTGCACAAACTCTATAATGGCCTCAGCACAGTGCACAAACTCTATAATGGCCTCAGCACAGTGCACAAACTCTATAATGGCCTCAGCACAGTGCACAAACTCTATAATTCCCTCAGCACAGTGCACATACTCCATAATGGCCTCAGCACAGTGCACAAACTCTATAATGGCCTCAGCACAGTGCACAAACTCTATAATGGCCTCAGCACAGTGCACAAACTCTATAATGGCCTCAGCACAGTGCACAAACTCTATAATGGCCTCAGCACAGTGCACAAACTCTATAATGGCCTCAGCACAGTGCACAAACTCTATAATGGCCTCAGCACAGTGCACAAACTCTATAATGGCCTCAGCACAGTGCACAAACTCCATAATGCCCCCAGCACCCTCTTTATTCTAAGTAGTATCAGAAAGCTGGTTAATTATTGCCAGGGAATGTGGGGATCTTACTTTTTTTCAAAATTTCCCCGGGGAGCGGCATAGATTTTACTCTTTTCTATCTTTATCTTCTAATGACTCGTCCAAGTACACAAATTGAACACGTGCTCTATCTCACCTACCTTCAGATAGAGAGTTGGAGGGCACCGAATAAAGCCGGATTGCTTGAGTTGCGTTATCAAAAAAAGATCACATTGATACGGTTTTTGCCGAAGAAGAACAACGTTGGTTCGTACACAACAACAAACAACAACAAACAACAACAAACAACAACAAACAACGACAAAAATAATGACAAAGGTATGAATGAATAGCAGTTCTTCTTTCTATTCTCCTTTTTCTGTTGCTGCTTTCCTTTTTTCATTTGCTTTTAAGCGTCGTTGGGAAATATAGTTTGTACTCTTTTCTGCTGTTTTTATTTTGGCCTCATCTGTTGTTATGTTTCCCGGTATTCTAATATTCTATCAATTTATTTCTAATATTCTATCAATCCGTCTTTGTTCTGATCGGCCTTTGAGTATGGTCCTCTCACAGAGTTTATTGAAGGCTTTTTCTCTCGTTTTTTTATATTTCTGTTTTATCATATGGCTGAACCATTTTGATAAGGACGGAAATGCCTGTTAAAACAAATGTCTCCAAGACAAATTACAAAAACATAGATTGGAGAAAGTATATTTCAAACGAACGGATAAAAGAGGAATCGAAACAAACTTGTATCGAGCTTTATAAAAATAAGGCGTTGGAAATACACCATCCCTCATGTTCTGAAAATGGCTGAAGAAAGATTTACCATCTGGCATTCACGTGGAAACCACTTGGTAAAAGAATACAAAAAAGACAGAAAGAAACGCTACGCAGAACATATTTTAGGAGGGACTCAACCATGGGACAACGGAACAACCTGTAACATAAACTCGTCAAATGTGTAGAGCTATGACTTCTTCAAAATGTGCTATATTCGACCCGAAACGAAAGTGAATTAATGGAACCATTTTATATGTTCTTTCTTTGCGTACCCTCCTTCTTCTTCTTTCTTTCCTCATTTGCCTTTTAGCATCGAGGGGATATATAATTTGCGGTCTTTTGCTCTTCTGTTCGCCTCTGCTGCTGTTATGTTTCCTAGTACTTCTAATCTTCCGTAAATCAATCTTTTCCATGGTCGACCCTTGGGTCTGGTGTTCACGCAAAGTTTAATGAAGGCTCGTGATTTTGTTATGATATTTCTCTCTTGTCACGTGACCAAACCATTTTATCTGTTGTTTCCTTATATATTCTAACTCAGGGGTTATTAGATTTTTTTTTCCTCACTTCTTCATTTCTGATCTTGTCTCTCAGGCTATTTCCTGTCATTCGTCTAACACACTTCATCTCAGCAGAGATTATTTTACTTGTTCTTACATTTAGGGTCCAGGAATGGCATTGGTAACACAACGTTGTGATGACAATTGTATTGTAAAGTGCCCGTTTTGCCTCTAGAGCTATTTCCTTGTTGGACAATAGTGAGACAAATTTACATACTCGATATCGAGAATTATTATTTTTATTATTTTTTTTTCATATGAGTAGCAACTCCACCATTGGATTGACAGTCTATCGTTTGTTATACAGACACGCGTTAAAGAATGAATATGTGACTGATAACTGTGAAAACTGTAGAAGCGATTGAGCCGAAGGTGATTTTTTTTTTTACACTTGCTGAACATGCAACCAAATTTTGATTTTGTTTGTAATGAAAACTGTAAGATGATTAAAACAAGATAAATTGTGCCACCAAAATAAAGATGTAAATGACATCAGACAAATCTGGAGAATTGAAAATCAATACAAAAATTGAATTTTAACCTTTTTGCTCCCTGATCGAAACTAAAAAGTAAAAAAAAAAAAAAAAAACAGGAAAACCGTCACGCCAAGTGACGTATAGGGAATATGGTGTTAGTGATCATAAATTGTACAGACCTTCGGCACTAGATTTTTGGGGTAATGTGGTCGGTATTACACCCGTGCCGCTTTACTCTCCCAGACAAAATATCCGGTACTCATTAAAGACTGGGTGAACCGGATGCCGTCGATTGGGATCGAATTCTACCTCTTGTCCTTTGTAGTCCAGTTCACTGAGCTATCGCGGCTCCCGAAACTAAATTGACCAGACCTTAAAGTTGTAATGATGGAGAAATGCTGCGCATCTTGATCAACAGGCACAGATTAAAGAAATAAGGCAAACCTGGTACCCAAATATGTTTCTGCAAATAGGTAAAGAAGCAAACTACTGGTGGCGCATGTCTTTGCCAAGGTGAATGAAGAGAAAGAATAGCATCTTTTTCGTCCCAATTGAAGACATTTCGGTCGAAATATCTTTGTTACTTTACTTTGTTTTTTTTTCTTGTCTTGCTTGCAATTCTGATCTGTGTTACTTTACTTTGTTTTTTTCTTGTCTTGCTTGCAATTCTGAATCATTCAAATTGTTGTCTTTTATTTGATGAAGTAGAAGAAAAACTGAATAGAAAGAGGGGAGATATAGAGGGGGTGAGAGAGGAGGAGAGAGAGAGAGGGAGAGAGATAGAGGGAGAGATATAGAGGGCGTGAGAGAGGAGGAGAGAGAGAGAGGGAGAGAGATAGAGGGAGAGATATAGAGGGCGTGAGAGAGGAGAAGAGAGAGAGAGGGAGAGAGATAGAGGGAGAGATATAGAGGGCGTGAGAGAGGATGAGAGAGAGAGATAGCGGGCGAGAGAGAGATAGGGAGAGAAATAGAGGGAGAGATATAGAGGGCGAGAGAGAGGAGAGGGAGAGACATAGCGGGCGACAGAGAGATAGGAGAGAAATAGAGGGAGAGATATAGAGGGCGAGAGAGAGGAGGAGAGAGAGATAGGGAGAGAAATAGAGGGAGAGATATAGAGGGCGAGAGAGAGGAGGAGAGAGAGAGAGAGATAGCGGGCGAGAGAGAGGAGAGGAGAGGGAGAGAAATAGAGGGAGAGATATAGAGGGCGAGAGAAATAGAGGGAGAGAGATAGAGGGAGAAAGAGAAAAGGAGAAAGAAGGAGAGAGATAGAGGGAGGCGAGTTAGAGAGAGACAGAGGGCGAGAGATAGAGGGAGAGAGAGAGGGAGAGAGATAGAAGGCGAGAGAGAGGGAGAGAGATAGAGGGCGAGAGAGAGAGAGGGAAAGAGAGGAGAAAGACAGAGGTCGAAAGAGGGGGAGAGAGATGGAGGACGAGAGAGAGAGATAGAGGGCGAGAGAGAGGAAGAGATATAGAGTGAGAGAGACAGAGGGAGGCGGGAGAGAAATCGAGGGAGGGAAATAGATGGAGAGAGAGGGAGGTAGAAGGAGATAGATAGAGGGAGAGAGATAGAAGAAGAGAGGGGAGAAAAATACAGGGAGATATATAGTGGGAGAAAAGGGAAGAGAGATGAGAAAGATAGATGGAGAGAAAGAGGGAGAGATGGAGAGGACAGAAAGGGGGGCAGGGTGAGGGAGATAGAGGGAGAGAGATAGAGGGAAATAGTTAGAGGGAGGTAAAGGGAGATAGATAGATGGAGGTAGAAGGAGATAGATAGAGGCAGAGAGAGGGGAAGAGAGGAGAGAGAGATAGAGGGAGAGAGTCAGATGTAGAGAAAGATTGAGAGAGTGGGAATAAGGATAGATGGAGAGAGAGAGAGTGAGAGAGAGAGATAGAGGAAGCGAGATAGAGAGAGATATAGGGAGAGGGAAAGGAAGAGCGATAGAGGGACAGAGGATGATAGAGAATATCAGAGAGTAGATATAATACAGAAAGAAAAATGGAGAGATAGAGGTAGAGGAGGAGGAGAATGAGGAATGTTCTGCTAAGACTAAATGAAGTGAAGGCTAACCGTTCCAAATAGGCTCGTTTTGTTAGGTGGGTGCAAGTAAATCTTTACATACACATTCATATAAGTCTGTAGAAAATACAAAGGTAGAATGCAACAGCGAAACAATCAGGTGATTGCGAGCAATCGATATTCTGAAATCCAACCAAGTGAAGTAGGCTGGACCGATGTATAAATGCTTGCTAACATAGCACAAAGAAATCTGGATTGTGCAAATAAAAGAGAACAAAATAGCGTGAAACAATACACAATATAATTGAGGTACAGAAAGCATAAATGTGGTCCCGTATCGTGCATTGCCGAAGAGGTGTAGAGTGTAACAGAACGTGTACTCGGAATCAAGACTAGCTGTTTTTTTTTTGGTATCTTAGTTTCTTGTTCATTTGGTTCTTTTAATTGAATATAAGTTGGATCTCATAATGTTGAGAATATCATGGAAAGTAAGAAGAGTAATGAAAATGTTCTGAAAGAGGTTAAAGCAAAAAGAGAGCTAATTTCCAATATTAGGAAGAAACAATCATCATTTTTGGCCATGTAATGAGAAGAGAACAACTGGAATATATTGTAACAACTGGAAAAATTGAGGGACGAAGAGATAGAGGGAAGCAAAGAGAAAATAAACCAGACAACTTAAGAGAATGGCTTGGCAGAAAGTCAACAACAGAAATGATAAATAACTGTCGAGATCTAAAGTTGTGGAGAGACATGATCACCTACGCCAGCAGGCCCGGTACTTGATGATGATGGTGATGATGATGATGATGATGATGATGATGATGATGATGATGATGGTGACAAGTTGTATATGCTTCTTCAATGATGCACTCAAGTTCGTTACAAAAAGTTATAGTTTAAATGTTTGTAACATTTGTGCGTTTAAATGGATTCTCTCAAAGCAGAAAGTGTAGCTACACAAACATAAACTATCAATTGTATGTTTGTCTTCGATATTTGGACAATGGAGTTCTCGTTCATTACTTCTAAAGAATCATCTTTTATTTCCCGAAATCGTCTTCCGGGAAGTATTTGGAATTCAGCAAAATGTTCTTTCTTCACTTCCTCTTCTACCCGTTCCGGTGTCGAGGGATATAGAAGTTCTGGTTCTCGTCCTTTTGGTGGCTTCACTCATTGTCAATTGATGTTGTTGTAGCGTTTCTTTGGTGTCGTCTGTTCATCTTACTCTGGGTCAGTTTGCCTCTTGATCTTCTCCTTTCTCCTCTTTAATATTTGCTATGTGTATGTACACGGCATTCTTTCCAGATGAGCAAACATTTATATTTGTTGTTTCTATATGTAGCTTAGACTTGGCTCCATTTTCTTTTACAATATCATTTCTGATTCTGTCTTTTCTGGTTACTCCAAGCGTTTTTCTGAGACATCTCATCTCTGTGGCGACAAGCTTTCTTTTGTGCTTAGACGTAAGTGACCATCTTTGGCATTGGCAGCGCAGTGTGGAATGAATATACTCTGTATAACCTGTGACAAAAACCTACTGCTATGAAAGATGCATTATACTACTTAAGTTGAAAGCAAAACCATTCGACATAGCAATAATACAGACATATGCACCTACTCAAGACTACACAGATGAACAAATAGAGGCATACTATGAAGACTTAAATAAAGTTATGAAGCAAGTGAAATCTTCAGACATCTTGATTGTAATGGGTGACATGAACGCTAAAGTAGGAAAAGGTAGATATAAGACCATTATAGGAAAAAGAAATGACAGAGGAGAAAGATTAATACAATTATGTGAAGAAAACAGGCTGATAATTTGTAACACCTACTTTGAGCAAGAGAAAAGGAAACTATACACATGGAAAAGCCCTGGAGATAAGAAGAGGAATCAGATAGATTACATAATGATAAAAGAAAGGTTCCGTAACAGCGTAAAGAAAGCCAAAACCTACCCAGGGGCAGATATTAATTCAGATCACAATCCTGTAATGATTAAAATGAAAATCAACCTAAAGAGAAACAAGCAAAAGTCTAATTCATCAACAAATCCACTAGATATAACAGCTTTAAATCAAAAAGATATTAAAGATACCTATACAATACAAGTAAAGAATACATACCAGAAGCTGCTAGAAGAAGGAATTGAACAATACAGAAGAGAAAATCCTGATGAAAAAGTAACAACCAAATCATCATCATCATCATCAAGTACCGAGCCTAGTGGCGTAGATGATCATGTCTCTCCACAACTTTCGATCTCGGCAGCTATTTATCATTTCTGTTGTTGACCTTCTGCCAAGCCATTCTCTTAAGCTGTCTGTTATTTTTTCTCTTTGCTTCCCTCTATCTCTTCGTCCCTCAATTTTTCCAGTTGTTACAATATATTCCAGTTGTTCTCTTCTCATTACATGGCCAAAAAATGATGAATGTCTCTTCCTAAAATTGGAAATTAGCTCTCTTTTTGCTTTGACCTCTCTCAGAACCTCTTCATTACTCTTCTTAGCTTGTCATGGCATTCTCAATATTCTTCTGTAAAACCACATTTCTACAGACTCCAGTGATTTTCTTGTCAGTCGTCCTATTGTCCATGACTCGCATCCATATGTTAAGACTGGCTCTACGTAACATTTAAGAACTCTTTTTCTTGCTTCTATTGTCAAAAATGGATTGCATAGTATTTTCCTCATTTTTTGGAAAGCTGCTTTTGTGGCGATTCATGATTATACAAAGAAATTACGACGGTGGTTTTTTGTTGCCTTCCGTCGGTTTGTTTACGGTTGGCTCCGCTAGCCTTTTACTAAAAAGTCTCACCCACAAGGCAGTGTTGTTGTTTTACTTCGGGGTACCCTCCGTTAGCCTTTTACTCTTCCGAGCTTACCTGCAAGGCAGCAGGGCAGCCACAGGTTGTACTGTTTACTGCATACAGTAGAAGGAACAACCAAATGGCAATACATAAAGAAAAGCATACAAGAAACCTGTGACACCTTACCTAAAAGAGAAAAGAACAAAAAACAAAAATGGAAAACTAACACAATCTTATAAAAAAATGGAAGAAAGGAGACAAGCGAAGAACACTGCCCAATACAATAAAATAGATAATGAGATACGCAAAATGTGTAAAAAGGCAAAAGAAGACTGGCTCAGCCAAAAATGTATAGAAATAGAAACTATGGAAAGCAAACAAGACTTAAGAGGAATGCACACAGAAATAAAGAGAATGGCTAATAAAAATAAAAAAGCCACAGAAGGTGGATGCATTGCAGACAAAAAAGGAAAAATGCTAACAGACAACAAAGATATTATAGATATATGGCAGGAATATATAACAGAACCATTTCAAGATCAAAGGGACAAGAAACCAGTTATAAAATGTACATCAGGCTATAAAATCTTAAAATCTGAGGTGGAAAAAGCTATAAAAACAATGAAAAGGGGAAAAGCAGCAGGACCTGACAGCATACAGGTAGAGGTGATACAGGCACTAGAAGAATTTGGCATTGAAGTGATTACAAACATATGCAACGACATATACCACACAGGATACATACAAAATGAACTAAAAACATCAACTTTCATTGCATTGCCTAAAAAGAATGGTGCAGTTGAATGCAGTGACTTTAGAACAATAAGTCTAATGAGCCATGTTGCAAAAATCTTGCTAAAATTTATACAAGGAAAGATTCAAAATAAAATCAATACTGAATTAGATGAGCAGCAATTTGGATTTAGGAAAAATAGCGGGACAAAAGAAGCCATATTCTGCATGAGAACATTAATCGAAAAGTACACAGAAGTAAAAAAAAAAAAAAAAAAAAAATATGCCTGCTTCATAGACTACAGCAAAGCTTTTGATAGAGTACACCACAAACAACTTATAGAATGCCTAAAAGGGATACATCTAGATGACATGGACATACGACTAATATGTAATCTATACTGGGAGCAAACAGCAATAATAAAATATAACAAAGAGAACTCTACACCCATTGATATAGAAAGAGGAGTAAGACAGGGATGCATCCTATCACCAAGCTTGTTCAATCTATACACTGAGCAAATTTTTAAAAACATCATAGAGATACCAGGCCTACAAATTAATGGAAAGATAATCAATAACCTAAGATATGCTGACGATACTGTACTACTAGCAGAAAATCCTAAAGATCTAAAATTACTTAATGAAATAAACATGACAAGGAAAAAAATGGACTAGATATGAATATCAAAAAGACTAAAACTATGATCATAAACAAAGACACTACTCAAAACCCACAAGTGGATATCAAAATTGTAGGAATAGACCTGGAGACAGTTCAGAACTAGAACTACCTTGGGCATACTATAACCAGTGATGGAAAATGTACAACTGAAATAAACAAAAGAATAGGAATGGCAAAAAGTAATTTTAATGTCATGAAGAACATACTAACATCAAAACAAATAACACCAGAGCTAAAACTAAGAATAGCAAAATGTTACATCTTCTCAATTATCCTATATGGTGCAGAAACATGGACATTAGACAAGAAAAACAGAACAGAGAATTGAAGCCTTTGAAATGTGGACATATAGAAGAATAGGTAGAATTGGATGGAAAGAAATGAAAACAAATGATGAAATCTTAAAAGAACTAAAAATGAAAAGATAACTATTATACACAATTCAAACAAGACAAATACGATTTTTGGGCCATGTTAAAAGACACAACAGCCTATTAAAAGTAATCTTGGAGGGGGGCATACAAGGTAAAAGAGGCAGAGGCAAACCTAGACCAACATGGACGAGTAACATCAAAAGATGGACAAGTCAGCCTATGACAACCTGCACTATCAAAGCAAGAGACAGAGCGGGATGGCGCTCCATGGTAGCCAAACTTCGTTGCGGAGAAGGCACTCGATGATTATAATGATGAAAGATGAATTTTTTTATTTATTTATTTATTTATTTTTTTAATTTTTTTTTTATTTTTTTTTTTTGGGGGGGGGGGGGGGGGGGGGGGAGAGACTTGTGGAGCTACACAAAATAAATGTATGTTTTGTTTCTAGACCGTGATATTAGTAAAGTGTTTAATAAAAAAAACGTAGATGTATTTTTGTTTGTAGCTTCCATTTCTTCTTATTGATCACCCGATAAATGGGCGTGGATGTGTCTTGTTCCTAGTTTGTGATAAAGTCGCGATATCTCCACCTTTCGGCCGGACACATTCTTATATGTGTATGGGTAGATTTTACTTAAAATTTTGCCTGGGCAGGGACTATTTTTGTGCCTATTCTTTTCACTTTTTTTTTGCCACGAGTTCTGTAACGTGCGCGAATGCACACATGCCCTCCAGTTTTTCGCCGTTTTCCGAAAGGGCTAGTCATCGGATCTCACTACCCAAAGAGAGTTAGTCATCGGATCTCACTACCCAGAGAGAGCTAGTCATCGGATCTCAATTCCCAGAGAGGTCTAGTCATTGGATATCACTACCCAGAGAGAGCTAGTCATCGGATCTCACTGCCCAGAGAGAGCTAGCCATCGGATCTCACTACCCAGTGAGAGTTAGTCATCGGATCTCACAACCCAGAGAGAGCTAGTCATCGGATCTCACTGCTCAGAGAGGTCTAGTCATTGGATCTCACTACCCAGAGAGAGCTAGTCATCGGATCTCACCGCCCAGAGAGGGCTAGTCATCGGATCTCACTACCCAGAGAGGTCTAGTCATCGGATCTGACTGCCCAGAGAGATCTAGCCATCGGATCTCACTACCCAGAGAGGGCTAGTCATCGGATCTCAGTGCCCAGAGAGATCTAGCCATCGGATCTCACTACCCAGAGAGGGCTAGTCATCGGATCTCAGTGCCCAGAGAGATCTAGCCATCGGATCTCACTACCCAGAGAGGGCTAGTCATCGGATCTCACTGCCCAGAGAGAGCTAGGCATCGGATCTCACTGCCCAGAGAGAGCTAGCAATCGGATCTCACTGCCAAGAGAGAGCTAGTCATCGGATCTCACTACCCAGAGAGGGCTAGTCATCGGATCTCACTGCCAAGAGAGAGCTAGTCATCGGATCTCACTGCCCAGAGAGGGCTAGTCATCGGATCTCACTGCCCAGAGAGGGCTAGTCATCGGACTTCACTGCCCAGAGAGAGCTCGCAATCGGATCTCACTGCCCAGAGAGGGCTAGTTATCGGATCTCACTGCCAAGAGAGAGCTAGTCATGGGATCTCACTGCCCAGAGAGGGCTAGTCATCGGATCTCACTGCCCAGAGAAAGCTAGTCATCGGATCTTACTGCCCAGAGAGGGCTAATCATCGGATCTCACTGCCCAGAGAGGGCTAGTCATCGGATCTCACTGCCCAGAGAGGGCTAGTTATCGGATCTCACTGCCCAGAGAGGGCTAGTCATCGGATCTCACTACCCAGAGAGGGCTAATCATCGGATCTCACTGCCCAGAGAGAGCTAGTCATCGGATCTCACTACCCAGAAAGGGCTAGTTATCGGATCTCACTACCCAGAGAGAGATAGTCATCGGATCTCACTGCCCAGAGAGGGCTAGACATCGGATCTCACTACCCAGAGAGGGCTAGTCATCGGATCTCACTGCCCAGAGAAAGCTAATCATCGGATCTCACTACCCAGAGAGAGCTATTCATCGGATCTCACTGCCCAGAGAGAGCTAGTCATCGGATCTCACTACCCATAGAGAGCTAGTCATCGGATCTCACTGCCAAGAGAGAGCTAGTCATCGGATCTCACTGCCCAGAGAGGGCTAGTCATCGGACCTCACTGCCCAGAGAGAGCTCGCAATCGGATCTCACTACCCAGAGAGGGCTAGTCATCGGATCTCACTGCCAAGAGAGAGCTAGTCATCGGATCTCACTGCCCAGAGAGGGCTAGTCATCGGACCTCACTGCCCAGAGAGAGCTCGCAATCGGATCTCACTGCCCAGAGAGGGCTAGTTATCGGATCTCACTGCCAAGAGAGAGCTAGTCATGGGATCTCACTTCCCAGAGAGGGCTAGTCATCGGATCTCACTGCCCAGAGAAAGCTAGTCATCGGATCTTACTGCCCAGAGAGGGCTAATCATCGGATCTCACTGCCCAGAGAGGGCTAGTCATCGGATCTCACTGCCCAGAGAGGGCTAGTCATCGGATCTCACTGCCCAGAGAGGGCTAGTTATCGGATCTCACTGCCCAGAGAGGGCTAGTCATCGGATCTCACTACCCAGAGAGGGCTAATCATCGGATCTCACTGCCCAGAGAGAGCTAGTCATCGGATCTCACTACCCAGAAAGGGCTAGTCATCGGATCTCACTACCCGGAGAGAGCTAGTCATCGGATCTCACTGCCCAGAGAGGGCTAGACATCGGATCTCACTACCCAGAGAGGGCTAGTCATCGGATCTCACTGCCCAGAGAAAGCTAATCATCGGATCTCACTACCCAGAGAGAGCTATTCATCGGATCTCACTGCCCAGAGAGAGCTAGTCATCGGATCTCACTACCCATAGAGAGCTAGTCATCGGATCTCACTGCCCAGAGAGAGCTAGTCATCGGATTTCACTGCCCAGAGAGGGCTAGTCATCGGATCTCACTACCCAGAGAGAGCTAGCCATCGGATCTCAATGCCTAGAGAGGGATAGTCATCAGATCTCACTACCCAGAGAGGGCTAGTCATCGGATCTCAATGCCTAGAGAGGGATAGTCATCAGATCTCACTACCCAGAGAGAGCTAGTCATCGGATCTCAATGCCTAGAGAGGGATAGTCATCAGATCTCACTACCCAGAGAGGGATAGTCATCAGATCTCACTACCCACAGAGGGCTAATCATCGGATCTCACTGCCCAGAGAGGGCTAGTCATCGGATCTCACTGCCCAGAGAGGGCTATCCATCGGATCTCACTGCCCAGAGACCAGGGGAGGGTAAAGCCACGAAGAAGCTATGAATTCGATTTGGGATTCAAACGCAGAAAATTAATATTCATAAGCCAACGACTTATCGCTAGACCACCCTTTTTTCCCTCTTTTGTTTATAGTATATGTTGCTTGTCTTCATTTTGACTTTATTCAGTATGTGATGTTTTGTTGTTGCATTATAAGCTTCATCATACTAAACCCCACCATTTTTAGCGAAATCGAGCTGCGATTCATGCCGCTGTTACCTTCACCTTTAACAAACCATTGCCTATTCCTTCCATAGATGGATCGATTGAAGAGGGCCAGGCTTTGATTGAGCAAACTTTCACTTATCCCCAAGTCTGCGCGTTACCTACTTACCTGTTCCCTATATGAAACAAAGGCGGCATCAAATCAACATAACGATAGCAAGTTCTCCCGCAAGTAAAGTAATAAATGTTTCCTTATTCCAAGAAAAAAGAAATGAGAACAAAGAAAATTAAAGTGAAGATGATATTTTGTAATCCTCTACAAAAGTGAATGCAAAATTAAAAAGACACATCATGGCAACTATCAATTATTATAATGCTTGCCAATTCATATCTACTTTACGCTGTCTCCCACCCGCTGTTACTCCCACGCTATTACCCATACACTGTCGCCAGAAAGACCTGTATAGCTCATTCATGCCTCTTATTATACAGTTTCTGCATCATTGATATGCACTCCCCAAACTGTCATTCCAGTGTCATACTTATTCTTGTCGGCTCAAAGGGTCAAATATTTATAATTTAAATGCATTCGACTTTTAGCAATTGAGAAATACAATTTATAAGAATTATAACATGTCAATTAGTAACGGGATTGAATGAATATTGTAGGTTTTAATGTACACCAGCTGGTAATTTTTAATGACTTTGAAGAGAAGTGACCTCCTCAGATCAAAAATATACATGAAAGATAAGTACCTCTGTGATGTTTAGCCCACTTTTAGATTATCTCAGGGGTTACTCCGACCTTAGAGAGATGGGAGAGAAACTGTATGACCAGGGCTCTCAGACTTAATTTTCAAGATGAAAGTCAGTTTTAACATGGCTACATTTTTAGTTATAAATATATTCAAAAAACATTTTTCTGTCAAAATATTACGGAAGTAAATTAAGATTGCAAACCCTCTGGAGTTATAAAGCACAACAAATGCGGTCATAATTACGTCATTTAACGGTAAAAAAAACACTTGATACCCCACCTGTCATGTCCATCAAACTGGCCACGTTGACGTTACGCTGATGGTTGGAGATATTTATAACAAGTTTGATAACAGCTTCCGCTTCGTAAACTCTGGTATAATAAACGTAACAGAACATGGCGACCTAATATTTTTATTATAATCCCACACACAGACAATTTATAGTACAATTTATACATTAAAGCAATTTTGGTTTGTGTCTGCAACGCTAATATCTCAGACTTTCTTTGTTCGTAGCGATGCTTGTCGTAATAGGAAATAAACATATACAATTTATTCCTGATTTCTGCTCGTAATCGCTTGATAACGTTGCAAGAACTCATGTGTGAAAGACAACGCAAATAATAGCAATTTTCTTAGGTTGCTTAGAAGACAGAGTGGTGTAATGCATGTTTCTAGGCGCAAGGGGCTGACTTCAGGGGCAAGGGTTCGATCCTATCTAGGGTTGTTTGTTGTTTTATGTGAAACACTTATCTATCATGATCACCTTCCAACCATTAACAAAGAACTTGAGTGCTAGTAGCAACACAACCAATGGTCAGTAGCAACACAACCAACAGCTGGTAGCAGTACACCCAACAGCTGGTAGCAACACATCCAACAGTTAGTAGCAACAAACCCAACAGCTGGTAGCAACACACCCAACAGCTAGTAGCAACACACCCAAAAGCTGGTAGCAACACACCCAACAGCTGGTAGCAACACACCCAACAGCTAGTAGCAAGACACCCAACAGCTGGTAGCAACACACCCTACAGCTAGTAGCAACACATTCAACAACTAGTAGCAACAAAGCGAAAACCAGTAGTAACACAGCAAACCACCCTGCAATAAAACAGCCAGTAACAACACATCAACAAGTCAGTAGCTACGCAGCATACAGCTAAGAACAAAACAACCAATAGCCAATAACACCACAGCGAGAAGACAGTAACATTACAGCCAAACAGCCAGTAGCAAGACAGCACGAGCAACAAATCCAACAGCCAATAGAAACACAGCTAACAGCCATTAGCAATACACCCAACAACTAGTAGAATTCAACCAAACAACCAGTTGCAATAAAACCAACAGCAACATAGCCAACAGCCAGGAACAACACACACAATAGCCCATAGAAACAAAGTTAATAGCTACACAGCCAACACCCAATTGCAACACAGGGATATGCCAATAACAACACAAGGAAAAGCCAGTAACAACACAGGGAAAACTCAGTAGCAACACAGACAATAGAAATTATCAAAACATCTAAAAACCAGTAGCAACACAACCAAAAGCTAGTAGCAATACAGCCAACAGCTATTAGCAACATAACAAAGAACCCGTAGCAGTATAACCAACAATCAGTAGCAACACAGTCAACAGCTGGTAGATACACAATCAAACAGCCAGTAGCAAAAAGATTAACTCTCAGTAATAATACAGCCAAACAGCAAGACCGCCAACAGCCAGTAACAATACAGCCGCTAGATGGTTGCAACCATGGTCAACAGCCAGTAAAAACACAGTAAATAGGCAGTTGCAACACGTCAAACAGCCAGTAGCAACAAATTAAACAGCCAGTAGCAACTCAACAAATAGCCAGTAGCAACACAACAAACAGCTTGCAAAATCACATCCAACTGTAAGTAACAACACAACCAACAGTGAGTAATAACACAACCACGAGAGGGTAGAACAAAAACCAGCAGTAAGTAGCAACTCAGCTAGTAGCAACACTACCAAGAGCCAGTAACAACACAACCAACAGCAACTAGCAACACAGGGAAGGATCAGCAATAACTCAGCCAAAAGCAACAAACAAATCACACAGCCAGCCACCAGTAACAAAAGAGCTGCCATCCACTAACATCATATACAACAGCCAGTAACAACACAGCCGACAGCCAGTAACAACACAGTCAACAGCCAGTAACAACACAGCCAACAGCCAGTAACAGCACAGCTAACAGTCAGTAACAACACAGCCAACAGCCAGTAACAGCACAGCCAACAGCCAGTAACAGCACAGCCAACAGCCATTAACAGCACAGCCAACAGCCAGTAACAGCACAGCCAACAGCCAGTAACAACATAGACAACAGCCAGTAACAACACAACCAACAGCCAGTAACAACACAGCCAACAGCCAGTAACAACACAGCCAACAGCCAGTAACAACACAGCCAACTGCTACATGCATTTATCAACTATTCAGAAAAAAAAAATCAGCGTATAACTCAGGTTCACTAATCATAAAGGGAACCGCAATAGCTCAATGGTTAAGGAACTGTACTGCTAAAGAAGAGGTCGGTTTCGAACCTGATCGACCGCTTCCATGTTCCCTGAGCCTTTAATGGGTACAGGATTTTTTTTTTTCTGGGAAAGTAAAGCGACACGGTCGTAATACCGGCCACGTTACCCCAAAAAATCCTGTGGCAAAGTTCTATACAAATTATGGTCACCAACACCATATGCCCTATACACCACTTGGGGTGACGAGGGCTCTTGACTTACTAACCACTAATATCAGAACAAATATAACTCGCTGTATTTAAGTAATTGAGTATGTCGCAGTGTACTGAAAGAAAACTAATATATTCTATATAGTTTGTAATTTAGTATAATTAAAAATAATACGCCAGATTTCATAGTCTTCTTCTACCTTTTAGCTCCCAGTGGAGCATAGGTCTTCAACAAACACTTTCCAAGTCGTTCTGTTTTTTGCAATTCTTTTAAGATCATTCCATGTCTTCCCCATCATCTTCATCTCTGCTTCAATCTGTCTTCTCCAAGAATTCCTTGGTCTTCCTCTTTGTCTTTTCCCCTGGGGATTCCAAAAAAGGGCCTGTTGTGTAATACTCTCAGTTGGTTTCCGTAGTGTGTGTCCTATCCATCGCCATCGTCTTCGCTGTATTTCTTTATCCACTGGTATTTGACCGGTACATTTCCATAATTCCACGTTTGTGACTTTGTCCTGCCATTTCCATCCCTTTATTCTGCGCAAGCATCCATTAATGAAAGTCTGTACCTTCGTGATTGTCAATTTTGTTATTCTCCATGTTTCACAGCCATATAATAGAACCGACTTAACATTGGAGTTGAAAATTTGTATTTTTGTATTTAGCCTAATTTCTTTGGATTTCCATATGTTTCCCAGTGCAATGAAAGCTCCTCTTGCTTTTGATATCCTTATTTTGGTATCGTTTTCTGTTCCTCCCTCTTTATCTATATTACTGCCCAGATATATATAAGATTGTACGTCTAGTAGAGGTATTTCTCCTAGTTTTATTTGGTTATTGCCAACTGCATTAATTCTCATAATGTTGGTCTTATCTCTATTAATCTTTAGTCCTAGCTGTTGTGATCTCTCATCTAATATACTCATTTTATCTTGCATCTGTTGGTGGCTGTGTGATAGGAGAGCTATGCCATCAGCAAAGTCTAAATCATCAAGTTGTTTGGTCAGTGACCACTGGATCCCATTTCTGTTGTTTTGAGTTATTTTCATAATCCAATCTATGGCCAGTAGAAAGAGAAATGGAGACAGAAGGCATCCTTGCCTTACTCCTGTTCTTATTTCAAATGCTTCTGTAAGCTGTCCTTCATGCACCACACTACATTTTGTTCCTTCATACATTGTTTTTATCAGGTTAATAAACTTTATGGGGATTCCATAATGACTCAGCAACTTCCAAAGCATTCTTCTGTCTAAACTATCAAATGCCTTTTCGTAATCTATGAATCCAATATAAAGTGGGGATTTTAGTTCTAAACTTTGTTCAACTATTATACGTAGAGTAGTTATTTGATCAGCACATGATCTGTTCTTCCTAAAACCTGCTTGTTCATCTCTCAAGTGTTTCTCTATAGCCTCTTTTAGTCTCTCCAGAATGATTCTGCCTAATATTTTTCCTGGCACTGATAGTAGCATAATTCCCCTATAATTTGTGCACTCCTGTAAACTTCCTTTCTTTGGTAGTTTGATCATATAACCTTCTCTCCAGTCTTTAGGTATTTCTTCCCTCTCCCAAATTTTATCCAATAGATTATGTAACATCTTGGTAGAGGTGATAATATCTGCTTTGATGGCTTCCGAAGGAATTTCATCTGGTCCTGTGGCTTTACCATCTTTTAACAGTTTGATGGCTTTCATTATTTCTTCTTTGCTTGGTTTTCCGCAGTTAACGTGTAATTCTTCTTCTGCTGGTAGTATATCTGGAGGATTATTTGCGCCAGGTCTGTTCAAAAGTTCTTCAAAGTGCTCCTTCCATCTCTCCATTTGTTCCTTTATATTACTAAGCAGATTTCCTTTCTTATCTTTGATAAAGGCGTTGATCTGTTTGTATTTTCCACCTAATTTCTTTGTGCTGTTGTACAGTTCTTTCATATTCCCTTTATTTGCTGCTTCTTCTGCCTCTTTAGCTAATTCATCTATATATTTCCTCTTATCCCTTTTAATGCATCTTCTCACTTCTTTGTTCACCTCTGTGTAAGCTTCCTGTGTCTTGGCTTTATTACTTCTTGTTTTGTTTTTATTTATGTCTGCTTTCTTGTTCTTTCTTTCTTTAATTTTATCCAGGGTCTCTGCTGTCATCCATGCCTTATTCTGGCGTTCTCTTTTCCCCAGTGTTTCTTCGCATGTCTCTTTCCATATATTTTTTACCTGTTTCCAATGATCTTCTATATTTATTGTATTTTCTAGTTGTTGGAGGACTTGGTATTTGTTTGATATTGTGACTGCGAATTTATCTTTAATTCCTTGTTCTTTAAGAAACCCTACATTGAAATACGTTCTGCCCTTATTCGTTGTAGTATACCTTTTTAATTTAATTTTAAGTTTGGCTAACAGAAGATGATGATCAGAAGCTATATCTGCCCCTCTATATACTTTTACATCCTGTAAGGATGACTTAAACTTATTATTAATACATATGTGATCAATTTGATTTTCCGTTCTATGATCTGGTGACACCCATGTAGCTTTGTGTATTCTTTTATGTTGGAATATTGTTCCTCCTAGGCTCATTTGATTAAGGGCGCAGAAATTCACAAATATCTCTCCATTCTCGTTTATATCTCCAAGTCCATGTTTTCCCATAATCTCTTCAAAGCCTCTGTTGTCTGATCCTACCTTAGCATTTAGGTCTCCCATCAAGATTATAATATCCTTGGCTCGTCTTGCATCCATCTGGCATTGTAGCTGTTTATAAAAATCATCTTTAACTGAGTCATCTTTATCGTTGGTTGGTGCATAGCATTGTATAATGTGTAATTTTATTTTGTTTTTGGTTGTTCTAAATGTTGCTCTCACCAGTCTTGGTCCCACTGCCTCCCATTCTATTAGTGTCTTCTGTGCATTCTTTGATAGCATTATAGCTACCCCTTCGCTATGTTGTGCTCCTGGTTCCTGGTGTCCTGATGATAAAATCATCTCCCCTGTATTCAATTTTATTCTCTCCGCTCCCAGCGTTTGTTCACGTATTCCCTTATAATTAGACCCATCTCTATTCTAGGCGTAATGTTCGACCTTATCTAATGAGTCTATGCCTGCCATCTTTCCCTCTCTTATAAGTGCTCTTTTTAGTATCTCTCTTGGTCTTACTCTTTTCCTGTATCATAATGATTCCCATAGAAGGGTCTGTTTTCAAATTCTGTTGGGGGACTGGTTGGTCTGGAGGCATGATGCTGGTCTCGAGGCAAAACGCCGGCCTCGAGACAGAGAGGTTGTGGGTTCAAATCCCGGCTACACCGGATTTTTATTTGTTATTTCTCTCTGCGGCAACCACCCGTTTCAGCAGCGAGGCCCGGCTTGAAACGTCAATAACTCATCGATGGAAAAAAAATATGATTACCTCTGAAGTCGGAGTTATCTGCCTGTACGGCGAGGGACCCCTGTGCACACGGCTGTCAGGGAAAAATGGATTAACACGCAAAGTTCAGTTCCTAGCCTCTAGGCACTTCGTCAGAGGTAAAAGCAGGCGAACGAAATTTTTTTTTTTTAATTCTGTTGTTGTATCGTCGCAGCGCATGTCTGACATATACTCATCGTCTCTGTTCGTAATTGTAGATGTGACCGTGGATTCCATGGCCACTTGTATTAGTCTTGAATCTATTCCATATATATGTCAATACGATTATTTAAAGAAATTTAGAAACTTTCACACATGGGGGTACTTCGTTAGAAACAAACATAAAATTCGTGCGCGCTAGTAAAGGGTTCATTGTCACAGAATGTTGAACAGAGAATGTACGGACACACTATCCACTTTAAAACAAATAACAGAAATGAAAATAAAACACAACTTACATCTAAACACTTCTATCACAGACAAATACAAAAGCTTTTAACTCTCAGTGTATTATAGGTTTTCAATCAATAGGTTCCAAACCAACTTATTTGATGTCATTCTTTTAGATCGTTTCATGACGTTCTCGTCTTCTTCATCTCTATTCCCACCTGTCTATTTCAAGTAAACTTTGGCCATCACATATGTATCCTTCCCTGTAAATTCAGAAATAAAAAAGCATATCCTGAAATCATTCGTGTCCAATCCAGCGCTATCGTCTTTGTCATATCTTTTTGTCCAGTGGTAGTTGTCTGCTACTTTGCACATAGTTCTTCGTAAGTGTCGTTTGTGTTATCTTTCATGTTTCACTCACATACACACATATTTATATATATAATATAACTGATTTAACATTGGAGTTCATTTTTCATCTTTTGTGTTTAACCTAATTTCGTATGATCTCCATATGTTTCCTACTTTAAATTAAGCACCTCTTACTTCAGAGCCGTGATAACTCAGTGGTTAGTGAACTGGACTACAAAGGACAAGGGGTAGGGTTCGATCCCAACCGACGGCTTTCATAGTAAGTAAAAGTAAATAGCCCCGTCATGTGACGTATAGGCAGAATGGTGTTAATGAGCATAATTTTTGTACACCTTCGACACATGATTTTGGGGGTAATGTGGTCGATTTTACGCCCTTGTCGCATTACTTTCTCAGAAAAATCCAGTACCCATTTACGGCTGGGTGAACCAGAAAGCCCTCGATCATGATCGAACCATACCATATCCCTTGTCCTTTGTAGTCAGATTTCATTGTGGTAAGAACTATTTTAAATAGTCGGTGTAATATACTTGTTAGTGACAACCTACTAAGGTTAGAAGCCTCCATCCATTGAGTCAACTCAAAATTACAAATCGACACGAGTGTAGCGGAGACAGTGCTCTTTTCTTTGAAACTTTCAGCAAAACCTTTTTGAAAAGATTTGAGTACTTATGAAAACACCGCGAGTACAGCAACCAGCGAGTTCTACCGCCGCTACCTGCTTCAACTACAGTTTTCGTACTTCATCGTAATCTCTTCATTTCATGTCGGATAGAAATTTCCGGTGCTCATCGCTCCAGAAACCGTTATCTCCTCAACTTAAGGCGTTCTTCACCTTTTCCATTAGCCTTTGCATTAAGGAATTCTCTGGCACACCTCTGGAGCGATTCGTGTGCGGATATCCAGCTCACTTCAGCAGCATCGTTGTTTCCAAGCGATCACGAGACCATGTATCTCTGCTAGATATCTATTGGTAATACTAGCCAACCTCACTGCACGGTGATAGTCCCGATCTGGATGTACACAGATTCCACTATCTCTCATTTCCCTCTCAGTCAGCTCACAAATTCAGTATCTATAAAAGCACTTTATCTAAGGCTCGATAAGTGTCCTTGTTATCATTCTGTGAAACTCGTGTCAGTTAGGGTTTACACAATTTCGGTATATTGATAAAATAAATAACAACACACATGAGGCACAATTATTCCTTTTCTTCCCTTCCTCGTTTGCGTTTCAGCGTCGATGGGGAGATATAGTTTTAGGTCTTTTGCTCTTCTGTTGACTTCTCCTGCTGTTACGTTTCCTAGTGTTGCTAATATTCCATCAATATCTTTTACGCGATCGGTCCTGTATACATCTAGAATTTCAGAAATCAGATAAGTTGAGGACACAGTTGAGGCTCCGCTCAAATAGTGCGGAAGGTTTAAAAGAGACAATTGAGTGTGTTAAAAAAACAATGTCTCTAGCTCTATCTAAACAGACTGGAAACTAAGATAGTGTCCATTGACGAAACAAAAATCCAACCAAAAATCATCAACAGTGAAAAACTTGAAATTGTAACAAATTATGAATATCTGGGAACTGTAGTAACTAACAATGAAGACTGCCAGAGAGAGATCAAAAGAAGATTAGGAATAGCGACACACAAATTAAACGCCTTGAAGAACATGTTGCACAATGCCAGCAAGGCAGTAAAATTAAAATTACTAAGGAGAAGTATCTTCCCTATAGCAAGATATGGTTGTGAACCATGGACAATCTCGCAAATAGCAAGAAAGAAGATCGATTCATTCGAAACAAAATGCTACAGAAAATCCTTAAGATACCTTGAATAATGAAAAGAGCAGTGGAAACATAGTAAAAGATTTAAACACTGAAAAGAACTGGCTTATAAACACCAATCTATAGAGGAAATTGGAATAATATGACCACGTGAAATATGTAGCAAACCGGAAGGGGCCCGCAAGCAATTGCCAGAGGGATCAACTGCCACCACTGCACTATTGTACGTGTGAATGAACGTTACCGAGCCACTGGCAGTACTCGAGACTTCGGAGTGGCAAACCACGACTTACTAGGGAGACAAATAATAATAAATGAATATTATTGTAGAGGGAAACTTCCAAGGCGATAATCAGCGAATCAATTCATAGGAAGAGGTATGTTTACAGCACTCGAAAAAAAAATGAAAAAAAAAATCAACAGAAAAAAAAAACAAAGACCAATATATGGTCCGAAGCAGGATCGAACCCGTACACGACTTACTGCCCCTGCCATGATCGTCATTTTGTGCTGAGTCATCTAAGAAATTGTTCTCTACCGGCAAGTCAAACAGCAAGAAGTGAGTAGACCCGGGCAAGTCTTTTGAATGACAGTAAAACGACGACTCAGAGATAGAGGCCTTACTGCAAGAAGACCTTATGTTGTGCCAATCTTGATTAGCAGGCGTTGTTAACGCCGCTTGCAATGGACAGAGCAACATGTCACATAGATTAGATTACAGTGGGCAGAGCAACACGTCAGATAGATTAGACTACAGTGACAGAGCAACATGTCAGATAGATTAGACTACAGTGGGCAGAGCAACACGTCAGATAGATTAGACTACAGTGGACAGAGCAACATGTCAGATAGATTAGACTACAGTGGACAGAGCAACACGTCAGATAGATTAGACTACAGTGGACAGAGCAACATGTCAGATAGATTAGACTACAGTGGACAGAGCAACATGTCAGATAGATTAGACTACAGTGGGCAGAGCAACATGTCAGATAGATTAGACTACAGTGGACAGAGCAACATGTCAGATAGATTAGACTACAGTGGAATGATGTTCTATTCACAGACGTGAGCAGATTCAACATCTCCTTTATTGATGAACGAATGCAGATTTGGAGTCGTTGTGGAAACACTTATATTTGACAATCTGTTTCTGGGTCTGTCAAGTGCTGTCTTATTAATGTGCTTCAGTCTATATATCTATAAATGCATTTACAAACACTAAATAACGGGTCTGTGAAATGGTCTTTACTCTAAAATATATTCATCATCACCATCAAGTATCATGCCTGCTGGCTTAGGTGATCATGCCCTTCCACAACTCTCGATTATCTCGACAGTTATTTATCATTTCTGTTATTGACATGTCAAGCCATTCTCCTAACCTGTCTGGTATCTTTTCTTTTTGCTTTCCCCTAACTCTTTGTCCCTCAATACACCCAGTTGTCACAATATATTCCAGCTGTTCCTTACTCACCACATGGCAACAAAAATTATGATTGTTTCTTCTTAACACTAGAAATTAGATCCCTTTTGGCTTTGGCCAATTTCAGAACGTTTTCATTACTTTCCTTAGCTGTTCTTGGTATTTTCAACATTCTTCTGTAAAACCACGACATTCTTCAGCCGCCTCTATTGATTTTAGGGAGCCTCGATAGCTCAGTGGTTAGTGAACTGGACTACAAAGGACAAGGGGTAGGGTTCGATCCTAACCGACGGCTTCCGGGTTCACCCAGCCTTAAATGGGTACCGGATTTTTCTAGGAAAGTAAAGTGGCGCGGGCGTAATACCGACCACATTACCCCGAAAATTATGTGCCGAAGGTCTGTAAAATTTATGGTCACTAACACCATATTCCCTATAAGCCACTTGGCGTGATGGGGGTACTTTACTTTTTTTACTTCATTGATTTTCTGGACTATAATCCTACAATAAGACAAAATATGTAAATAAATGTCGAAAAAGACGTTTGCAATATATACTTTACATAGAGTTTCAATATTAAATGAAAGACATGGTCTTTGTTTCTTATACTCACAATGACTCATAAGGGAGGCGAGGGCGCGCCTCACAGCAACACAGCTGGAAGTTGTCAGCGACCCACAGCTGATAGCTTGAGCCAGAATCGGTGAACCTGAACCATTCAGATCCTGCTCCACCTCTCCGGGGTGCCTCTTGTAACAGACTAACCAGTCTAGTCAAGCCAAGAGAGTAGGGATCGAAGTGGGAAGACAACCCGGTACTCAAAAGTGTCGTGCAGAAGTCTGATGTGTTGGGCCGAAAGGCGCAGATATCACAGTTATACTGTAAACCACACTACAACGCGGACACGCGCCACTTAACGTCCTTTTAAGGGCGGATGACGGAGAGGTACGCTCCTTTAGTCATCGGGCGAACGCAAGCAAACAAGCAAATTAAAGACATGTGTTGCACCTGCAAATAAAAGATAAAATAATAACCAACCTTCGATGGGAGACGTTACATTACAGAATGTTGACCGACTTCCGGTGTGTGACTGCGTTGGCAACACGATACAATTTTCGATGGGAGTCAAATTTAAGTTATAAGTGAATGTCAATGCCCATAGGAAAAGAAATCCAAGCGTTCTTGTGTTATTTCGAACGGATTTTATTTGTGGTTTATTCTTATAGTTTGTGCGAATACGAGAATGCATGGAAAAAGACCAAGAGGAAGACCCAGAAGAAGATGGATAGATGCTGTGACAGTGACATGTAACAACAGAGGAAAATCACTAATTCAGACAGTTCGAGCAGCTCAAAAACCACAAATGATATAAACCACGACACTTTTCAGGTATCAGTGAAAAGAGAAAAGAAAAGAAGAAGATGCGGAGACGGCACTCAGTGATGATGATGAAAATAATAACGGCAATACTAGTTGTAAAATGGATGATGAATATTAAATAAGAGTTATGTTAGATATTCTTTAACCAAAATGAGTTACACATATTGGAAAAGAGCTTTTGCATATGTGTTATAAATCTTGAATAATGCCATCTTGTGAAATGTTTTACCAGTTACAGTTTCTGGCGCTCTCCATTTAACCAACAATGACGGAAATGTTAGCTCCATGAACATAGTGCAGCCTGGGGGAAAAAATAGTGGGAATTGAGAGAGAAACGGGGCCATATTGTCTGGGTCATTAAAATAGAAACATGGTAAATGTCATTTACAAAACTCGTAAAGTAGTTTGAAATAAATGTTGACAATCACAGACAGAAAATAAGTGAAACATTTTTCACATATAGAAATTATTTGTTAATGTTTAATCATAGTCATGGTTGTACATGTGCAATAAGAAGATAATAGTTTGATATGGAATAAAATAATAAGAACATATTAGTTATATTTAGAATACAATAATAAGAACAGAATAGTTATATTTAGAATAAAATAATAAGAACATACTAGTTATATTTAGAATAAAATAATAAGAACATAATAGTTATATTTAGAATAAAATAATAAGAACAGAATAGTATGAAATAAAACAATAAGAACATGAACGTTTGATATGGAACAAAATAATAAATTAACTGTTTGAAGTGCGATAATATAATAAGAAAATAGTAGTTTTACATGAAATAGAATAATAAGAACATACTAGTTTAAATATGAAGGTTATTTTGTTAAAGAATGTGTGTAAATGAGTTTATGTAATAAATAACGTTCTGATGGGGATGAGATCTTGGGGAACACAGAGGAAAAATACAAGACAGCTGAAAAGAATTGCATGATAGAAGGTGTACAACAGTCATAGGATAATTTCCTCTATCTATCTATCTATCTATCTATCTATCTATCTATCTATCTATCTATCTATCTATCTATCTATCTATCTATCTATCTATCTATCTATCTATCTATCTATCTATCTATCTATCTATCTATCTATCTATCTATCTATCTATCTATCTATCTATCTATCTATCTATCTATCTATCTATCTATCTATCTATCTATCTATCTATCTATCTATCTATCTATCTATCTATCTATCTATCTATCTATCTATCTATCTATCTATCTATCTATCTATCTATCTATCTATCTATCTATCTATCTGTCTGTCTGTCTGTCTGTCTGTCTGTCTGTCTGTCTGTCTGTCTGTCTGTCTACCTACCTACCTACCTACCTACCTACCTACCTACCTACCTACCTACCTACCTATCTATCTATCTATCTATCTATCTATCTATCTATCTATCTATCTATCTATCTATCTATCTATCTATCTATCTATCTATCTATCTATCTATCTATCTATCTATCTATCTATCTATCTATCTATCTATCTATCTATCTATCTATCTATCTATCTATCTATCTATCTATCTATCTATCTATCTATCTATCTATCTATCTATCTATCTATCTATCTATCTATCTATCTATCTATCTACCTACCTACCTACCTACCTACCTACCTACCTACCTATCTATCTATCTATCTATCTGTCTGTCTGTCTGTCTGTCTGTCTGTCTGTCTGCCTCTCTGTCTGTCTGTCTCTGTACTGTCTTTTCGAGCGGAAGACAGCGCACTCCTAACTGTGTGATAATTGTTTGCTACCAAGTGTCAGACCATGCACAGGACCCGCATCTCGCCACATGTCTCTGTTTTGCGGCGAACCTGTCAATATCGACAAGCGAGTTAACGCCTGCTGTTGTTGCCTCTCGCCTCAATGCTCTCTTTAGTGTTTCTCCATGTCGGCCCACTTTTCATTTACCTTCTATCTATCTATCTTTCGTTCACCTGAAGTATTGTCTATATCTGCAATGTTGTTTCCTGTATAAATTTTACTGTCTTTTGTACTTCTTGCAGTGGCCCATATAGTTCTGTCGTTAGTGTTGTGTCTATGGGCCAATGGATTTTCCTCAGTCTACTATATTCAGTGCAGTCTTGAAGTATGTGTTCAGCAGTCTGGGGCGCCTGTCCACATGTACAAGTAGTTGAGGTGCCGATCTTGAATTTTGTATACATGTGACTATGGAGTCGGTTGTGTCCTGTTCTGAGGCGTATAATGATAACTTGTTCATATCTATTCATATTATGAAAGGCATCCTGATTTGGGGCTTATGGTCCTCTGATTGATTTTATTATCTGTTTCTAATGATGGTATGTAACCGGTGTATCTAGTTGTGTGCATGTTGAACCTTCCTTTGCCAACTGATCTGCTTTCTTATTTCCTGGTATTCCACAGTGAGATGAGATCCACTGCAGGGCAACCATGTGGTGCTTGCAAAGTTCAGTCAATAAGGTCTGCAGATGTGGTAATTTTAGGGATTGTAATGCCTGGAGTAGTGATCTTGCATCTGTCAACAACAATACAGGCTGTTGGCTAAAATTACTGTTCAGCAGTTTTTCTATTGCCAACTTTATTGCTTGTATTTCTTCATCATAACTGTGACATTTACCTTCTGATTTCCATTCATCATCATCATAGAGTGCCATCTCCGCAACGAAGGTTGGCTACCATGGAACGCCATCATCTGTCTCTTGCTTTGATGGTGCAGGTTGTCATAGGCTGGTTTGTCCATCTTTTGATGTTACTCGTTCATGTTAGTCATCGTCTGCCTCTGCCTCTTTTACCTTGTATTTTTCCCTCCAGGATTACTTTTAGTAGGCTGTTGTGTCTTTTAACATGGCCCAAAAATATCATTTGTCTTGTTTGAATTTTATTCTGTAGTTCTCTTTTCATATTTCGTTGTTTTAAGACTTCATCATTTGTTTCCTTTTATTTCCATCCAATTCTAACTATACTTCTATATATCCACATTTCAAAGGCTTCAAATTTATGTTCTGTTTTCTTGTCTAATATCCATGTTTCTGCACCATATATGAATATTGAGAAGATGTAGTAATTTGCTATTCTTAGTTTTAGCCCTGGTGTTATTTGTTTTGATGTTAGTATATTTTTCATGACATTAAAATTACTTTTTGCCATTCCTATTCCTTTGTTTATTTCAGTCGTATATTTTCCATCTCTGGTAATAGTATGTCCAAGGCAGGATTCCCATTTGAGGACTTAATTTGAAATTTGTTTTTGTTTTCTCCTGTCATCACATGGCCAACATATTACACCTTCACTTTATTATACTCGTTTTTAAAGCTTTGTTTCGTTCATACCTGCACTAGTCTTGAACCCAATCCATGGTAACAAAGTATTTTCCTGAAACATTTTTTTCCCCAGTGCGTCTAATTTATATTCCATATTCGTTAGTTGTATCCCAGCTCTCGCATGAGTAAAGGCTGGATGAATGGAAAGGAAAGAAAATGAATATAGCAGTTTTATATTCTAAGCACGGGCATGGTCAGTCAAAGGCCCCAGTATCACTGAAAACGAATTAAAAGCCATAATTGTTCAACCGTTCATGCCCGTGGATTCATTCGAATTAAAATTTATTTCATTGAAGGATCCAAACAAAGAAAGGCAGCTGCAATCCCCATCATAGTACCCACAGCACACGCCAAAAGACATAAGGCCAAGCGACACCGAAAGTGAACGCAGCTGAACAATTCTACGTTATACGATATCATCAATCATCGTAAACAATATAAATATCGAAACACGATAGCGGTGAAAAACACAGCTCACTTTGTGCACAGAGCACTAAACTCAGTAGCTCCGGCAGCAAACCGGACTTGGAATATGAGGAAACTGCAACAAGCCGGACTTGGAATATGAGGAAACTGCAACAATCCAGACTTGGAATATGAGGAAACTGCAACAAGCCGGACTTGGAATATGAGGAAACTGCAACAAGCCAGACTTGGAATAAGAGGAAACTGCAACAAGCCGGACTTGGAATATGAGGAAACTGCAACATGCCGGACTTGGAATATGAGGAAACTGCAACAATCCGGACTTGGAATATGAGGAAACTGCAACAAGTCAGACTTGGAATATGAGGAAACTGCAACAAGTCAGACTTGGAATATGAGGAAACTGCAACAAGCAGGACTTGGAATATGAGGAAACTGCAACAAGCCGGACTTGGAATATGAGGAAACTGCAACAAGGAACGTTTTTTTTTCAGACTCAACCTTAATGGTTCTTGTTGCCTATCCGCCATATTTTTCCTGAAATGATCTAATCAACGGCAAACTACTGATGACTGTCGAGAAATCATGCCAGCTAAAATAAAACAAATCTCAAAGATCTAATGGTGATACCTTCAGGCAAGGCAGATCAAACATGCGAACTGAGTAAGTGACTAATAGCAGAGAAAGTACAAGTAATAGTGATGACTGCCAAAGCCCGAGTGTATTGTTTTTGAAAGTCCTGTTGCTGGGTAATGAAACTACAAATCAAAACTAAGTCTGACTGGAAGGAACAACAATGGAAGGCATGGTTCCTTGCGATGCATCAGGGGCAGATAAAGTGGAAGGTGGTTTGAAGACATCAAGGAGACCTTGAAATTAACAACCGAAGTAGTAGATCTGGTTGGAGACAGAGATTCTTTCAGATGGGATGTGGTGAATGTAACCTTCTGTACGAGACATGCGACCCGACGATAATGTTGGTGATGATTATAATGATGATGATGATTATGGTTGACACAACTGTAATGCTGAGACTGGGTAAACTTGCTCATATTTAAATGTAACAGGTTGAAATCTCTTATGGAGGGATCAGTTGTTTTGTTTACAGTCGCCCTTGAAGCCATAATAGATAGGGTCGAATAGCAAATCCTGTCCAAGGGTAGTTATAAAATATAAGTAATTTGTTCAAGGTGTGCACATAAACAATTCCCTTAGCATTTGAGACCTCCAAAACCTAAGCCCAATCTCAGGGAAATCTAAAAAAAAATATGACAACTCTTAACTTTTTAAAAGTTATTTCTAATTTTCTTACATTTCTAAAAATAAACCAGGGATTCTCGACTTATCTGCTAATGTCGCACATTTCAAATGTAAAGACTGCACGAGAGTTAGCTGTGTGTTGCTGGGATAAAAGGGCGTGTTGCTGGGATAAAAGGTCGTGTTGCTGGGATAAAAGAGCGTGTTGCTGGGATAATAGGGCGTGTTGCTGGGATAAATGAGCGTGTTGCTAGGATAAAAAGGCATGTTGCTGGGATAAAAGGGCGTGTTGCTACGATAAACGGGCGTGTTGCTGGGATAAAATTGCGAGTTGCTGGAATAAAATGGCGTGTGTGTTGATGGGATAAAAAGGCGCGTTGCTGCGGTAAAAAGACGTGTTGCTGGGGTAAAAAGACGTGTTGCTGAGATAAAAAGGTGTGTTGCTGGGATAAAAAGGCGTGTTACTGGGATAAAAGGGCGTGTTGCTGGGATAAAAGAGCGTGTTGCTGGGATAAAAAGGCATGTTGCTGGGATAAAAGGGCGTGTTGCTATAATAAAAAGGCGTGTGTGTTGCTGGGATAAAAAGGCGTGTTGCTGGGGCAAAAAGGCGTGTTGCTAGGATAAAAATGCGTGTTGCTGGGGTAAAAAGGCGTGTTGCTGGGGTAAAAAGACGTGTTGCTGTGATAAAAAGGTGTGTTGCTGGTATAAAAAGGCGTGTTGCTGGGGTAAAACGGTGTGTTGCTGGGATAAAAAGGCGTGTGTGTTGCTGGGATAAAAAGGCGTGTGTGTTGCTGGGATAAAAAGACGTGTTGCTGGGGTAAAACAGTGTATTGCTGGGATAAAATGTCGTGTGTGTTGCTGGGATAAAAAGACGTGTTGCTGGGATAAAAAGGTGTGTTGCTGGGATAAAAGCACGTATTGCTGGGATAAAAAATTGTGTTGCTTTGATAAAATGACGTGTTGCTGTGATAAAAAGGTGTGTTGCTTGGATAAAATGACGTGTTGCTGTGATCAAAAGGTGTGTTTCTGGGATAAAAGGTGTGATGCTAGAATAAAAGGGCGTGTTGCTGGGATAAAAAGGCGTGTTGCTGGGATAAAAAGGCGTGTTGCTGGGATACAAAGGCGTGTTGCTGGGATAAAAAGGCGTGTTGCTGGGATAAAAAGGCGTTTTGCTCGTTGCAAGGACAAAAAAAAAAAGCGGTTCGTTTTGCTAGGATGAGAAAGTGTTTTGCGTGTTGCTGGGACAGGATTACGGATTGCCAGCAAACTGGAATAAGAAGGCATGTTGCTAGCAACTGGGCTAAGAAGGCATGTTGCCAGTAACTGGAATAAGAAAAGGGGTTGCTATCAACTGGGATCAGAAAGTGGGTTGCCAGGACTGGGATAAGAATTCGTGCTGATGATAACTGGGATAAGAATTCGTGCTGATAAAAAAAGCTGGGATAAGAATTCGTGCTGATAAAAAACCTGGGATAGGAATTCGTGCTGATGAGAACTGGGATATAAAAGGCATGCTGATAGTAACTGGGATAAGAAGACATCATGCAGGCTACTGAGCTCATGTAAAAGAGTGTGTGTCGCAATCATAGCCTTCTTGAGCTGAACCTGAGCGCTTAGAACGAAACCACCGGAAAAACCTCTAATAACGTGACACATTCCGCTATAGGCGGTTGACGTTATCCTAACCACAACCGAAACCTGCAAACAAAATTGAAAACATCATGCCAGTGGACGCTTTCCCGGGGCACCCCTTCTGCGCTCAGGTCTGTCTAAAACAGGCAGTAGTCGCAGGTTACTTCCATCTGATCAAACGGTTTCATATAATTTGTCCATTATAAAAGGGAGCCACACGCTGTTTAGGGATCCGCGATAGCTCAGTGGTTAGTGAACTGGACTACAAAGGACAAGAGATAAGGTTCGATCCCAACTGACGGCTTTCGGGTTCACCCAGCCTTAAATGGGTACCGGAATTTTTCTTGGAAAGTAAAACGGCACGGGCGTAATACCGACCACATTACCCCAAAAATCATGTGCTGAAGGTCTGTAAAATGTATGGTCACTAACACCATATTCCCTATGCGCCACTTGGCGTGACGGGGGCTCTTTACTTTTTTTTATATACGTTGTGTAGTCTTTCTCATCCTATTATTGGTTATTGGTTATGGAAGGCCTCGGTATCACTGCAAACGAATTAAAATCCATAATTGCTCAACCGCCCGTGCCAGTGGAATCATCCGAATTACTAACACATCTCCCAAACAAAGAAAGGTAACTGTAGTTCCCATCGTAGCAGTCTCAGCACACGCCAAAGGACATAAGGCGAAACCGCGCAGAAAGTGAACACAGCCAACTGTACCCTGTCATACGATATCATCATTCATCGTAAACAAGCGGGATATCGAAACAGGATAAAAACGAATGAGACACACAGCTCACGGTGTGCACAGAGCACTTAACTCAGTAGCTCCTGCAATAAGCTGGACTTGGAATATGAGGAAACTGCAAGAAGGAACACTTTTCAGACATAGCCTTCAATGGTTCCTGCCGCCTATCCACCATATACCATGGAAGTTCGCGTCCTCCCGAAAATGATGATCGTCGTAGCACTTGATGATGTTAGGCCATCGTTGATGACTCCAATTCCAAACATATAGACACACAGTGGTGGTAAGTTATCATTTCCAATCCAACAGAAGCCACGTGACCTGTAGTTAGTAAAACCACAGAGATAATATGATTTTGTGACCTTCACTGATTCACTCTTGGATGTGAATGTGTAGTTTACACAAGAGGAGAAGTTTTCAACTACAGTGATCCCATTTAAGGCAATTCTGTGATAGCAACATGGCAAGTCTCCTTTATAGCAGCAGAACTTGATGTTCTCTGCTCCCTTCTTGTAGCTGCTGCCACACGATTCTGATGTCTCATTAACTTGGACATCATTCAAGAACAATGTCAGATTAACATTCCATAGATCTGGCTCTGCTGATGAAGATCCTTTCAACTTCCAATAGAGTACTATCTATTGTCCTTTCGAGCCGAAAACGGCACATAGGGCAGAACCAAAATCTCAAAAACAGAAACTTTGAGTGCCAAAATGGCACATGTTGCGGAGATCACTGCTTCTAAAATCGATGGCTCTGTTTCCATAACAACACTTTTTACAATGACAGCTAATAGAGCACTAATCTTCAACAGATCTTTCTCATGCTCTCTCGTATGTTATTTCCTTATGCATTTGTATGTCATCATCAACTTTAACATCTTTTTCTATATCAATTCAACACGTATTGGATGGCCTTTCTCTGTGTCACTTCCATTAAGGATTTCAGAAATAAAAGGAATTGATGAAACATCAGCACTGTCTCTGTGAAGCTGGCGAGTGAAGAACAACATAAGGTAATATAATATTTGGTGACACCCTTAGTGAAGAACAACATAAGGTAATATAATATTTGGTGACACCCTTAGTGAAGAACAACATAAGGTAATATAATATTTGGTGACACCCTTAGTGAAGAACAACATAAGGTAATATAATATTTGGTGACACCCTTAGTGAAGAACAACATAAGGTAATATAATATTTGGTGACACCCTTAGTGAAGAACAACATAAGGTAATATAATATTTGGTGACACCCTTAGTGAAGAACAACATAAGGTAATATAATATTTGGTGACACCCTTAGTGAAGAACAACATAAGGTAATATAATATTTGGTGACACCCTTAGTGAAGAACAACATAAGGTAATATAATATTTGGTGACACCCTTAGTGAAGAACAACATAAGGTAATATAATATTTGGTGACACCCTTAGTGAAGAACAACATAAGGTAATATAATATTTGGTGACACCCTTAGTGAAGAACAACATAAGGTAATATAATATTTGGTGACACCCTTAGTGAAGAAACGCTCCAATAAAACAGTTTCGGTAGTGTTCGGGTTTCTTATTCTAAACAAATAAAGGCGTGTCGTCGCAGGTTACTTGACTATTATAGAAGGTGATATCAGGTTACCTGACTTTTATAGAAGGTGATACAAGATTACGTGACTGTTATAGAAGGTGATCGAAGATTACTTGACTATTATAGAAGGTAATCTCTGGTTACTTGACTGTTAAAGAAGGTAATCTCTGGTTACTTGTCTGTTATAGAAGGTGATCGAAAATTACTTGACTGTTATAGAAGATGATTGAAGATTACTTGACTGTTATAGAAGGTGATTGAAGATTACTTGACTGTTATAGAAGGTGATACAAGATTACTTTACTGTTATAGAAGATGATTGAAGATTACTTGACTGTTATAGAAGATGATTGAAGATTACTTGACTGTTATAGAAGGTGATACAAGATTACTTTACTGTTATAGAAGGTGATCGAAGATTACTTGGCTGTTATAGAAGGTGATCGATGATTACTTGACTGTTATAGAAGGTGATCTCACGTTACTTGATTCTTATATAAGGTGATTTCATGTTACTTGACTGTTACAGAAGGTGATATAAACTGATTGACTGTTATATTATATGATAACCGGTTACCAGACTGAGTAGAGTCGCCACTTGAAATAATTTGGGAATCACTGATTTAGATTGACATAATTTCCTACAACCTGCCTGGTCATATTTTGACCAAACGAAATCAGAAACTAGCAACTTATCAACGGGCACAGATAGTTTGAAATGTTGAGTGATAACTAACAGGCCTGGGGCATGATAGATCCCGTACGGTCGGACGAGACCCGAAACCATCACAAAAACTACCACGCTGTGGATCTTGAAGGGAAAGATGCAGGGGATAGAGTGGTGAAATATTTAAAAATAAAATAGTGTGTCACAGTTGTTTGTCTATGATACTTTAGTTAATTTTCTTATTTATGTATTTTCAGAAACACAAAATACGTATATCTCTTTAATTATTCAGTTAAATCAATTATTTTAAGCTGTATCTTAAAATGCAACAACTTTTGTGGTTAAAAGTGTAATATTTCACCCTCCCCTCGCCCCAAATCCACAATTCTTAGTTTTATCAATATTTTATTATTTTTTGTAATTGCAAGCAAAACTAGAGAAAAAATATTTATTCGCATACAAATAGTTACTTTCAAACATTTCCTCTTCTTCTTCTTCTTCTCTTACCTTCCTCATTTGCCTTTCAGCGTCGACGGGAGATACAATTTGCGGTCTTCTGCTCTCTGAATGCCTCTGCTGTTGTTATGTTTCCATTTTCTGGTGTCACAAATTTAAAACACTTCCAACAAAATATTATTTTTCAGAGTGAATGGAATGTGTTAGATTCAGGACGTCTTCATCTATAAATGCTGCAAAAATTCAAAAGTTTTCTTTTCTTTTTCCGTTCACACTCTGGCGAAGTCCCTAGTGACTAGGGACTGAATTTGCATGTTAACACGTTTTTTTCCCTGGCAGCCGTGTGCACAAAGGCCCTCGCCGGACAGGCAGATAGGAGGTACTTACATTTGTACCGTCGATGAGAAATTGACGTTTCAAGTCGAGGTGGGGTGGTTGTTGCAAAGAGAAATCACAAATAAAAGTCCCAATTGATGGAGCCGTGATTTAAACTCACAACTTCTCTGCCCCGAGACTGTCGTCGTTGCTTCGAGACCTACCAGTCCCCCAAATTCCAAGATTAAAACTAAGATGCCATTTTGTGATAGAAACTAATCGCTGTGTATGGTACCAGTTTTACGATGTCGCAACAGATAACGTAGAGCTGTATCGATGTTTCGTCTAAAACTCTTGTGAAACACAGACTATAAGTTTAACTTAAACATCGATAGTAATAAATAAATGCTTTTTAAATTAATTTTTTTTAAATGATAAAATAAAATGCTTCTTACGGCGTCACTCCATTGTAAGTACTAATCGTTACTGAGAGAGGACGCATGAAATGTAAAGGTAAATACGAGACTTGAACCGACGTCTAAGCACTCGAGTTTTCACCACTATGTGCTCGGCCGCCTATCCAGAAGTTTTCGGAGACTTCTGGACAGTGTCCCTTCAAGCATCGAAACTCACGTTACGAGTAATTCCTCACCTTCACAGAGTACTACTACTACTCTGGTACCCAGTGCTGCCAGGGGCTGGGTCGACCGCGGGAAGGGGGTATTTTTTTTTCCAACTACGAGTACCAGTCACACTGCTTCCAGCGGGAATCGAACACAGTTTGCCCGAACGTCGCTAACCCCATCGGGTGGTTTTCCCTAAGCTACCAACTCCCCCAAAGCTTGAAAGAGAATCCTAAGTTATTTTAGTTTACAAGAGGGGAGGTAGAAATGTTCGCTGAAGCGCATTCATCCCACGAAAGATTGTCACGTCCGAGTGAAGGTGGAACGAGTTTTCTGCTTCCTTGCAAGACGCTGGTTACCGGATGTTTTCACAACTGTATCTATGGAGACCGTAGTGGTTAGCTACTGACTAAGAGTTCTGGTTCAATTCTAAGATGTGGCGAATTTATTATTATTATTTGTTGTTGTTGACCGGCCCGGCTTTAGAAAATGAATACCACAAATTGAGTTTTTCTTTGAAGGTCAGGCAGTTTTTCGTGATACGAACCAAACCACACGTAAAATGTGCCATTTATCGCTGTAAAACATGGATGATGTGATACCAACCGAATCATAAAATGTGCAATTCGTTACTGTAAAACATGGATGGTGTGATACCATCATCATCATCATCGAGTGCCATGTCCGTAACGAAGGTTGGCTACCATGGAGGCGCCATTCCGCTCTGTCTCTTGCTTTAATGGTTCAGGTTATCATAGGCTGACTTGTCCATCTTTTGATGTTACTCGTCCATGTTAGTCTTCGTCTGCCTCTGCCTCTTTTACCTTGTATGCCCCCCTCCAAGATTACTTTTAATAGGCTGTTGTGTCTTTTAACATGGCCCAAAAATCACATTTGTCTTGTTTGAATTGTGTTTAATAGTTTTTTTTTCATTTTTAGTTCTTTTAAGATTTCATCATTTGTTTTCATTTCTTTCCATCCAATTCTAACTATTATTCTATATTTCCACATTTCTGTTCTGTTTTCTTGTCTAATATCCATGTTTCTGTACCATATAGGAATGTTGAGAAGATATAACATTTTGCTATTCTTAGTTTTAGCCCTGGTGTTATTTGTTTTGATGTTAGTATATGTTTCATGATATTAAAATTATTTTTTGCCATTCCTATTCTTTTGTTTATTTCAGTTGTACATTTTCCATCACTGGTTATAGTATGTCCAAGGTAGTTATAGTTCTGAACTGTCTCCAGGTCTATTCCTTCAATTTTAATATCCACTTGTAGGTTTTGAGTATTTTCTTTGTTTATGATCATAGTTTTAGTCTTTTTGATATTCATATCTAATCCATATTTTTTGCTTGTCTTGTTTATTTCATTAAGTAATTTTTGTAGATCTTTAGTATTTTCTGCTAGTAGTACAGTATCTTCAGCATATCTTAGGTTATTGATTATCTTTCCATTAATGTGTATGCCCGAATCTTAAAATTGAATCATAAGATGTGCCTTCCTTACCGCAAAACATGGATGGTGTGATACCAAGCAAATCACACATGAAGCTATTTGTCGCTCTAAAACATTCGATTCTTTTACTTTTCCTCTTCATTTGTTTACGTTGTCGTTACATGACAGATAATACATAGAATAAGAGTGCAACATGGACAATCTAATGTCCTCGTGTTTTCACGAATTGTTGTTGTTGTTGTTATGGATCCAGCGACCGTTGAGCTGTGATGCCCTTCAGCCCAATGCCATGTAGTAGTATCTTCAGGTATTTTTAAGTTCTGCTGTGGTTCCGTACAGAGTGTTCCTTTTGGAGGAACGAGAGCCTACTTTAAATATCATAGATTGCTTAGTTGGCCATGTGCTTTAGCACAGGTTTCACGTGGCAAGGCGCTGTGTAGACGAGTAAGGGTTTTGTCCTGCTTCGAGCTGTCTATTATTCTTTGGTTTTTTCTTGTTGATTATTTGTGCATTTTTTCCCCGGGTGTTGTAAACATAGCTCTCCCCCTGAAATGACTAGCTGATCACCTCGGATGTTTCCCTCCTTGATAATGATCATTTAGAAGTTGTCAGCGACCCACAGCTGATGACTTGCGCCAGGATCGGTGAACCTGAACCATCCACGCCCTGCACCAACTCTCCGTGGTGCTTCCAGTAACAGACTAACCTGTCTAGTCTGGCCAAGTGACAAGGGATCGAAGAGGGACGACAATCCGGTACTCAAAAATGTCGTGCTGAAGTCGAATGCGTTGGGCCGAAAGGCACATATATCACAATTATACTACAAACCACAACACAACGCAGACACGCCCACATAATTTCCTTTTAAGGGCGGATGATGGGGAACGCGATAGCTCAGTGGTTAGTGAACTCGACTACAAAGGACAAGAGGTCGGGGGCGAACGCTAGCAAGCACATTTATTTATTTATACATATAGCGTGTCTCGAAATCCAGAAGAACCTACATAAGCGTGACGTCTAAGCGAGCTATAGACGACTGACGTCATTCTAGCCATAACCGCCCTTTCTCGCAAATCCAAAAACATCCGGCTAGTGGAGGTTTTCCTGGGTTTCCCTCTTTGAACTCAGGTCTATTTAAAGCAGACTATGTTAGAAACGCTTGGATCGACCACAAAAGACAGAATCAGCAATAAGAGAAAGAGTTGGCATTGAACCAATCCTAAGCTACACACAGAAACAACCAATCAACTAGTTCGCCCATCTGGAAGGAATGCCATGCGATTCTTACCATACAGAGAACATATTCAAAGATGAGAAGCAAGGAGAACAAGAGGCAGACCCAGAGTAAGATAGACAGACGGTATCAAAGAAGCATTACAACAACATCAATTAACAAATGAGTGAAGCCGCCAAAAACGCGAGAACCAGAACTTTGCATCTCCTTCGACACCTGAACAGGGACAAAAGAATGTCAAAAAGAAAAAAAGAAAAAAAAAAAACCTCATAGTGAAACAAAAAGTGATGTTAACGTGACGATAATATAAGAGTTTATAAAGTCTTTATTGACAGACAGAAGATGCCAGTGATTAGTTTTCTCCGTGCACTAGATATTGGGTTTATTCTCTGACCTGGAGGCTTCTTTGATCATTTGTTCATTTTCATCTCCGGCTGAAGACGGCACAAAGGGCGGAAGTCATAGTTCTTCACGATTGACGCTTCGCTGCTAGTTCTTGTAGTTCTTGGTTGTTTCTCAGCAATTGTTTTGCATAGCGATTCTCTAGGTCTACCTTGTTTTCTTTTACCAGGTGGTTTCCACAAGAATTCCCTGACGGGGAAATCTTTCTTCATTCATTCGCAGCACATGACCGATGAATTTCCAACCCTGCCTTCTTATTAAGCTCGACGCGTATTCTTATTTTGTTTCGTCTCGTATCTGTTCATTTGAAATGTATTATTTTTAGCTTATGTTTGAGATCCTACAAAAACCTTTTTTTTTTTAAACTGCTTAATTTCCAATCTAAAATCTTGGTGGATATCCAGCTTTCACATCTTTATCTTAGCACTGGTATCATACAGCGGTTGAACAGTTTATGTTTTGTTTGTTTACTGAGTTTCATGAATGCTGATGTTATGTCTCCATCTTTTAATATTCTGCCGCCTATATAGGTAACATTTGACTCTTTTTGTAAAATAGGTAAAGGTAAATTACGAGACTTGAATCGGCATCTAAGCATGCGAGTTTTCACCCATATGTGCAGCATATACAGAGGTGTTCGGAGACTTCTGGATAGTATTACTTCAAGCATTGAAACTCATGATGCGGTGCGGCATTACTCACCTTCCTAGAGTGCTACCTTGGTACCCATTTCTGCCAGCGGCTGGGTCGACCGCGGGTTTTTATTTTTCAACCACTGGTACAATTCACACTGCTTCCAGCGGGAATCAAACACGGGTTGTCCGAACGTCGTTAGTCCAGTTGGGTGTTTTCCAAACTTGACTGCTGAGACCCCCTCTTTTTATACAATGTCACTGTTATTCAGAGGTTTTGTTGGTAATATCCAATACTTTCTTTTTAGGTTCACCCAGCCACGGTATCAAGGATTAGATTACGAGAAATATAACACTACCAGCGTAGTTCTCACCACATAACCCTATAATGTGTCGACGGTAAAACACATTTATTGGCATTATCACCTTGTTTACTACGTTCTACATTTGATATATTATAGAGTTATAATTTCACTTCTTTATTCTTTAAGAAATTAACTTTAGCAACTCTATACCTATTACTAAAAGATTAATTTAAAATTGAAACAGCAGGTGTGCTATGATTGAGGACAAAATAAACAGCTCTGCCATGATTGAGGACAAAATAAACAGCACTGCCATGATTGAGGACAAAATAAACAGCACTGCCATGATTTAGGACAAAATAAACAGCACTGCCATGATTGAGGACAAAATAAACAGCTCTGCCATGATTGAGGACAAAATAAACAGCTCTGCCATGATTGAGGACAAAATAAACAGCTCTGCCATGATTGAGGACAAAATAAACAGCTCTGCCATGATTGAGGACAAAATAAACAGCTCTGCCATGATTGAGGACAAAATGTCTGTGGTTAGATTTGAAGACAAACTTCTGTGCCGCGATTGAGAACAAAACGTCTGTGCCATTATAGAGGACACAACAAACAGCTCTGTCATGTTTGAGGGCAAAATGTGTTTGCCGTCATTGAAGACAAAACGTTACGGTTATGGAAGGCTCCGGCATCACTGCAGACGAATTAAAATCCATAATTGCTCAATCGCCCGTGCCAGTGGCATCATCCAAATTAGTAACTCATCTCCAAAACAAAGAAAGGTAGCTGTAGTCCCCATCATAGCAGTCTCAGCACACGCCAAAAAACATAAGGCGAAACCGCCCAAAAAGTGAACACAGCTAATTATTCCTTGTCATACGATATCATCATTCATCGTAAACAATCGGAATATCCAAACACGATCAAAACAGACGAAACACACAGCTCACGGTGTGCACAGAGCACTTAACTCAGTAACTCCTGCAACAAGCCGGACTTGGAATATGAGGAAACTGCAACAAGGAACACTTTTTATACATAGCCTTCAATGGTTACAAAACGTATGTGTCATAATTGAGAGTAAAATCATCATCATCATCATCATCATCGAGTACCTTCTTCGCAACGAAGGTTGGCTACCATGGATCGCCATTCTACTTTGTTTCTTGCTTTGATGGTGCAGGCTGTCATAGATTGACTTGTCTATCTGTTGATGTTACTCGTCCATGTTAGTCTTGGTCTGCCTCTGCCTCTTTTACCTGGTATTAGAGTTACCTTGTATTAGATTAATTATTATTGAGAGTAAAATGTCTGTGCCATAACTGATGACAAAACGTTTCATTGTAGAGTTGTTCGTTTTGTCTTCAAAAATACAATGTTTGAAGACAAAACAAACAACTCTATCATGTTTGAAGACAAAACAAACAACTCTAGCATGTTTGAAGACAAAACAAACAACTATAGCATGTTTGAGGACAAAACAAACAACTCTAGCATGTTTGAGGACAAAACAAACAACTCTAGTATGTTTGAGGACAAAACAAACAACTCTAGCATGTTTGAAGACAAAACAAACAACTCTAGCATGTTTGAAGACAAAACAAACAACTCTAGCATGTTTGAAGACAAAACAAACAACTCTAGCATGTTTGAGGACAAAACAAACAACTCTAGCATGTTTGAGGACAAAACAAACAACTCTAGCATGTTTGAGGACAAATCAAACCCTACCAAAGTTTGAGGATAAAAACAAATGTGCTACGATTCAGAAAAGCGGAGCAAAAAACCAAGCTAATAGTGAGGATAGTGCCGGCACTGGTTCGCGTCTCCCCTTTGAGCACCAGTCACATTGTGTGTGAAAGAAAAACATTTTCAGCTGTTGGAACCTTCAATTGACAAAGAGAAAACAGCGAGAAAAAGGGTCACTGAATAGTATAGTGATGTACTCATGATGTTCAGCAATATAGTAGTAATAGTCTGCTTCATAGTTTCTTTTCGACTTTCAAGCACTCATGATTGATTTGAACCAGAAATATCATCTATAAGAGTCCATTTATTATTTAGTTTTCTCTGTTATGTTAGAGTAGAAGAGTATTTTTTTTTCGTCGCAGTTACTTCCCTTTTTTCTTTCTTTCTGTCTGTCTTTCTTTCTTTCTTTTCTGTCTGTCTGTCTATCTATCTGTCTGTCTGTCTGTTTTCTTATTTATCTGATGATATATCCTTCATTCTTTCGTTTATGTTGCCAATTCTCTTTCTCTCGCTGTCTTTCTATTTGTTTTGTCTTCTTTCTAGTTTTTTTTTAAACAGTTTCTTGTGTTAGTTTTACTTTCTGTTTTTCTTTCCACGCGGCCTCATTCTATTTGTTTGGGTCTATTTCTCCTCCTACATGCCGCTTTCTTCCGTTCTTTCTTTCTTTCTGTTCTCTCTCTCTCTCTCCTTCTTCCTAATTCTTAAATACACTGACCTCTGCCATTGCTTAGCACCACCCATCTAACATATAATATTATTTGAATTATTTCCCTTTAAAGACGAACGCACATTTTCTGAATAGCGAACAAAACAATATAGTCGTCTATTGTACTGCCAGGTTCCACGGAACAAAAATGCGAGTCAGTCACATTCACCGAGACATATAGCGAGGGGCGAGCCCTGCTGATAATTTAGGGGGAAACTTGCTATTCCAGCGACCGTTTTAATTAAAGAAAAGACGGCCTAACTCTTCCCGTCAGCTTAAGGTCCGCGTGTTCACCGGCTGGTCGTACTTCCGGGCGCAGAGGGGAAAGGAGCAGACGTGCTTCTTAAAGAGAGAGGTGGGAGTGTATCCCTACTAGTGTGTGCGTGTTTGTGTAGTGGTCTCGAACTACGCCCGTCACCTGAGAGTTCACCGACGCATCCCAGCATCGCCACTTCTGCTGCCATTTTTACCTGACTACGACAGTAGAAGAGGTGAAGTTGGACAAGGAAACGCATTTCTTCATGTGGAGATTTTCTTGAGGATTAGTGCGCATACCATTTCTCGCTTACCTCATTGTAATATACGAATCGTGTTCTAAAGTGCTTCAGCACTTTCTTTGGATTTATATTCATACTATTGTTATCGTATCCTACTATATTTATCACATATTTGTTTACATGCATATATATAGATCACAGTATTACTCAATTAAATCAATCCTTTATTTGTAACGTATATTTTTAACAGTAAATTGTGTGCGAAATAATAGATTTAATTTTAGCACCGTTACGCCCACAGCTGTTTATACTTTAGTTCATGTGTTCATTGTCTATTCACAAATATAAAATGCACAAGCATCTTCTAGTATATATATTCACCTTGATTGGCAGAAGCTACATCACAATAATGGTTGATAATTGAAAATGCAACCCTCTAAATTACCAAATTTGCCAAGTTTTGATCTTTTATTCACGAGCATTAACTACTATTTACCATTTACACGTGAATATTTGGTCGACAGGTTATCCTCATTGCAAATTAGACGAGTCTATAGACATGAATATTTAGTTGACTAGTTTTAGTTTAGTCGAAGGGTCATCCTTATTGCATATTAGACAAGTCTATAGACATGAATATTTAGTTGACTAGTTTTAGTTTAGTCGAAGGGTCATCCTTATTGCATATTAGACAAGTCTATAGACATGAATATTTAGTTGACTAGTTTTAGTTTAGTCGAAGGGTCATCCTTATTGCATATTAGACAAGTCTATAGACATGAATATTTAGTTGACTAGTTTTAGTTTAGTCGAGGGGTCATCCTTATTGCACACTAGACAAGTCCATAAACATGAATATTAACTTTAAAGAAATGTACGTTTCGTGAGTTGCATAACAAATTGAAACCATCGGGACGTGTCTTGAGTATAGTGATGATGATCTTAAAATAACATTGAAACCATCTCCATAAAATAATAATTTTAAGAAAAAGTGGATCGTGCTAGACGCAGGACATCTGCACCCAACAATGCTGCAACGTAACCAAGGTTATATCTAATACGCTCATCATCATCATTGAGTGCCGTCTCCGCATCGAAGGTTGGCTACCATGAAGTGCCATTCCACTCTGTCTCTTGATTTGATGGTGCAGATTGTCATAGGTTGACTTTTCCATATTTTGATGTTACTCGTCCATGTTAGTCTTGGTCTGCCTCTGCCTCTTTTACCTTGTATTTTCCCTTCCCATATTACTTTTATTAGGCTGTTGTGTCTTTTAACATGCCCCAACAATTTCATTTGTCCTGTTCTAATTGTGTTTAGTAGTTCTCTTTTCATTTTTAGTTGTTTTAAAAATTCATCATTTGTTTTCTTTTCTTTCCATCCAATTCTACCTATTCTTCTATAAATCCACATTTCGAAGGCTTCAGATTTCCAATTTTTTTTCTGGTATAATGCCCATGTTACTGCACCATACAGGAATATTGAGAAGATGTAACATTTTGCTATTCTTAGTTTCAGCCCTGGTGTTATTTGTTTTGATGTTAGTATATTTTTCATGGCATTAAAATTACCTTTTGCCATACCTATTCTTTTGTTTATTTCAGTTATACATTTTCCATCACTGGTTATAGTATGTCCCAGGAAGTTGTAGTTCTGAACTGTCTCCAGATGTATTCCTTCAACTTTGATATTTATTTGTAGGTCTTGATAATTTTCATTTTTTATGATCACAGTTTTAGTCTTTTTAATATTCATATCTAATACATATTTTTTGCTTGTCATGTTTATTTAATTAAGTAATTGTTGTAGATCTTTACGTTTTTCTGCTAGTAGCACAGTACAATCAGCATATCTTAGGTTATTGATTATCTTTTCATTAATGTTTAGGCCCGGCATCTTGTGATGTTTTTAAAGATTTGCTCAGTAAAGCTACATTTATTTCAAAACAAGCACCGTGCATTGAGCTTTTCTTCTAGAGAAAACGCAATTAGCGCCCATGTTATTTAGACCCTCAGAACAGTTTTGGGCAGCACTACGCCATGCCAATTATTTAGCGCTGACTTGGTAATTGTTTGATTCCAGCTTAACACTGACCAGCTTGAACAAATAACCGTGACCTTGTTCGCTAAGTTGAACGTTTCTTCGTACTATAATGCTACTTCCTAGAGAGAGTACTGTTATGTTAATTCTTCACATCCCGATATCGTTACATGTTCATTGAAATACCATGTACTGTTAAGATTAATTTTTCACTTCCTTTCAATATTATATGTGGATTGAGAAACCATGTACTCCGATGATTAATTCTTCGCTCCCCTACAGAATTACTTGTACATTGAGAGATTATGCACTGTGACGTTATTTCTTCACTCCCCTACAACATTACATTTAGATTGAGAGATCATGTACTGTGACGGTTATTTCTTCACTTCCCTACAGCATTACATTTAGATTGAGCGCCTAATGACTGTTTTGGTTAATTCTTCACTTCATTAAAACATCACTTGTAAATAAAAAACCATGTACTTTGATGGATAATTCTTCACTCCCCTACAACTTCACATGAGGAAGGGTATTCTTTTTTTTCATCCAATTTGCTATCCTAGCTTGTTATTGCTTCTGTCAATGTCGAGTAGACACAAGGCAATGGCCCCCAACAAACTGCACAGATAGGCTGACTAGTTTAATCCCGCTGGAGATTGCTGCTTATTGCCTGCATTGTTTAGTCTGTATTTCTCCCATGCTATTTCAAACATTTATACGCCAATGTTTCCACCAACTCTGTGCTATCAGTGCCATAATTGGACGCTGGACTCTAGAACAATAAGAATGATAACGACCACCGAAATGAAATGTGTCAGAAGAAAGACAGGAAACAGCTTAAGGGACAGAGTAAGAAACGCCGACCTGAGGAAGAAACTCGAAATTGAAGCAGCCATCGAATACATAAAGAAACAACAGATACAATGATTCAGTCATATAGCAAGACAAAAAGAACTAGCAATGACTCAAAGAGCCATAAACAAACGGTACGAAAACGCCTGAGTAAGAGGGAGACCGAGAAATGGATGGATAAAGGGAATACTAGAGTCACTAGGAGGGATAACACCAGAAGAGGTCAACAGAAGAGCAAAGAATCGCAGATTGCATCTCCCCTCGACGCTAACGGCATAGGAGGAAGGATAGAAGAAGATTCACCTATTGTTTTCATTGTCTGTGGTTTCGATACATTCAACATTTACTTTCTGTAGAAGCTCAATGCGGGTTGCAATCTTCAAGTAGTAGTAGCTTGTTGTTCACGATTATCTAATTAAATAACGATTATTACCACTAATTGATAGATGTTATTAAATATGATAGTTTACAGTGCTTTACACTATAATACTACCGTGTATCCACTCTCTTCACCTTCCTCTTTGCAATCTCCATTTACGGTTCCTCGCTTGAGATTTTTTTTTAGAGTATTTTTTTTTGAGTATTTTTTTAGAGTATTTTTTAGAGTATTTTTAGAGTATTTATAGAGTGTTTTTTAAGAGTATTTTTATAGTATTTTTTAGAGTATTTCTTTAGAGTATTTTTTTTAATAGACAATTTTCTTCATTTCATGCTGCTTCTTGCAGACTTTCCAAATTCAGAAATTCCTTTTTTTTTTTAAAGTAAAGAAAGATGTTTATGCTACTCAACTTATTGTTTCTGTTTGAACAATACACATCGATGATTGCAGAGTCATCCTGTTGGAGAAAATCAACCAGTAATAGATGAAAGATAATTATACTGCTGTGTTGTATTTGTGTTCTCTAATAGCAATTGTTTCCTACTTGCGAATATAAAGGACATCCGATCATATATTGTCGAAGAAAAGTAAGGCGTTTAACTTCTCAGTATAAGACCCAGTAACATCATCTAGAGATAAGATTCTGCTCTTGCTGTTCAAATTTGATTGTTTTATGACCCCTTAAGTGAAGGTCAAGGCTATGTAAAAGTAGGATAGAGCGACACAGGATATCAATCAAGAACATGTCGTAAACTACATCATCGTGTGCCATACCGGTTGGCGTAGGCGATCATGTCCTTCCACAATCTTCTATCAACCGCGCATCGTATCAATTATGTTAGTGACTGCTTTCCATGCCATGACACCAAGCCATCTAGTATTTTCTCTCTTTGTCGTCCGTTATCTCTCGTTCCCTGTATTTTGCCAGTTGAAAACCAAGTATTCCAACTTTCCTCTTCACATGATGTGCCCGAAAAATGTTGATTGCTTCTTTCTGATGCTTTTTAAGAGCTCCCTTTTTGTGTTGGCCTCTTTGAGAACTTCCTCATTGGTCTTTTTAGTTGTCCAAGGAACTTTCAACATTCTTCTGAGAAATTCCACCTATGTGGCCTCTAATCATCTTTTCATTTTGTATACCACAAGCTACCAGAAGTTACCAGCTCACGTACCATTTCTCGGGAAGGCAGGGCACCTATGTGTCTTCCATGAGTGTTATAAGATGTATTTTTAAACCTATCTGATCTGTCACCTCGGAAGTTTCCCTCTATAATAATGTCCATTTGTTATTATTTGTCTCCAGTTTAAATCACTGGAAACTACTATTTGTGCTGTTTCATCCTATAACTGTTTAACTGCAACGCGGGTATTCAGCACTACCTTATTCGGGACATGCTTAATTTAATAGGAAATATACAAATATACAATTTATTCTTGAGTTGTGTTCCTTGCCCTACGCTATAGTCATGAGCATACATGCGTGAAAGACATCCTCAATTATAGCTATCTTTTTAGGTAGCTGAGTTGGCCGTGTGCTCTAGCGTTTGGTTCTCGTGGCAAGGCGCTGTGTCGATGTGTACGGGTTCGATCCTACTTCGAACCATCTATTGTTTTTTGTTTTCTTCTGTTGATGATTAATTTGTTCCCCTAGTATTGTAAACATACATCTTCCCCTGAAAATATTTTGTTGATTTATCACCTCGGTAGTTCCTCTCCACATTAATATTAAAGAATCATACCAGTTCCAATCAGAAGAACACTGTTTTTTTCGAAGGTAATGGGTTAAATTTCATGTCAGAAACTTCTGAGAAGCTAGGCGGTCACCGCGGTGGAGTCAGGGTAGTAGAATCAATGAAGATGGCGTGTCATATTAAAGCGGAGTCCTTGATAACAGCAAACTAGCGAAAGAGGTGATATCAATCCCCAGTGTGGTAGGGTCTATTAATTTAGAATATAGAAGATCTAGTTTTGCGGTGCATCTGGGGTTTTCTGTATATCGAGGATGTTTTAGCTTCAACATCGTGGATGTACCATGCACCAACATTGATGATGTACTAGATCTAACATATCCAACACAACCAGAGAAATAAAGAAAGTCATTGCAGTCGTCAGAACATCATTGTTCGATACACAATCTCCTGTGGGTCAAGATAAAAAATAAAAGATTCCTGGTTGTCAGTGAAGGCAGAGAGAGAAGGGGGTGGGGGGGGGGAACTAGGTTGCGCTCTCCTATATACAGGCCCAAGAGAATAAAGACCCTGCACTCCACTACCCTCACCAACAGCATTATTGCTATAGGATACCTTTACCCGTCAATAACTAATTAATAATACTTCTTTGTTTGACTCTTCAAGTCTTTCTAATCAAATTATACATGTCCGGAAGAAAGGAGTTAATTTTAGTGTAGCAATCTATAGAGACCTATCTCGCTGCTTTCAATTCACGTAGATGTGTTTGGGTCAATAATTCTCCCCTGTACTTCTGACCAATAGGTTTCTGGTCCTTAAATGTTTAATTTATCCTAAGGTTCATTTATGGTTATACATTATATACCTCACTCCAGGAAAAGTTTATTTATTTCTAATTCTTAATTATAATGTAATTAGTGAACCTAATGATACAATATTTATTCTGAATCACCAGTTTCTAAGTACAGTCACTCACTCACTATCATGAAAATCATGTCATCAACATGAAGTTCTGCCCATCATGCCTTTCCACAAAATTTCTCTCTTTACTTTTCTTTCTCAATTCTGGTTTTGCTTAAGCACCAAGACATTGTCCTAAACTCTCTGCTATCTTTTCTCCCTGTTTCCTTCTTTTTCTTTTTCTCTTTATTATTTTCCATTTCTCGCAACATATTCTGACTGTAATCTTCTCATTACATGGCAGAAAAGTGAAGATGATTTCCTCCCGATTTTGCTAAAATAAACAGATAACAGAGCCATGGCACGCTAGAAGAAGGCAATTCAGAAGAGTTGGGTTTATGGTGGCTGGGTTGTCTAAATGTGCGATGACGACCTCACGACAGGAAGGACCCGGGTTCAAAACCCACCAGACGCGGTTGTGATTTTTTTAAAGATAGGAAAAAATTAATCCGTGGTTTCTTTATGACGTCACCATTCCTTGATCTCTTGGGTAGTGAGATCCGACGTCTATCCCTCGCGGAAAACGGCATGAAACAGAGTCATGTGTGCACTTGCGCACGTTAAAGAAACCATGGCAGTTAAAATTAAAAAGAGCAGACCATAAATATGGCCGCTGCCCGGGCAAAAATTATCGGCAGAAATCTACCCACGCCGTGTATCCCAGGCCGTGTATCCCAGACCGTATATCCCAGGCCGTGTATCCCAGGCAGTGTATCCCAGACCGTGTATCCCAGGCCGTATATCCCAGACCGTGTATCCCAGGCCGTGTATCCCAGGCCGAGTATCCCAGGCCGTGTATCCTACGGAGTTCGTGCACGTGGGTCAGGATTCTCCTCGGATTTTCTGGAGATTCTCGAGGGGGATATCTGAGCACCTATGGGTCCGTCCGGTGTGCAGTGATGGTGATCCTAACAACAAAGAAACAAACAAGAGTTGCGCTTTGTTAACTGGTTATATCGTCATGTCAAAATAAAAGGCAAAAGAAATCGAACAAATTACAAACTAGTTGTTAAAACCTGTGCTCCGTGCGGATCTGACATGCCCATGATTTCTCCTTGGTGATTTACTCTTGATTACTTCCCCTGTCAGCTCTTGTGCTATTTGTTTCTCAGGCCGTGGGCATCAATAATAGTAGAATTATTTATACCACACATTTGTTGGATGTTTAGTTTTCCATTCGTTATAGAGGTACACACAGGGTTTGCGATGCAAAAAGCTTAACTGTTATTGAAAGGTTACATGTGTATTTTTAGTTCTACAGACACAATTGTGAAGTTGTAAATGTATTTTTAAGGTCATATATGTATTTTTGAGGTTATATTATTATAGTAAAAATGTAACTTTAATTTTATAAGTGTGATTGTATAGTTATAATATTTGACGGTTTCTGTATGTAATTGTAGGAATATATATATATATAATTGATAGATTGTAGAAGCGAATATGAGGCCATACGTGTAAATAGAAACGTTCTTTACATAATTGTAAAGATGTAGTGTAACTGTAAATTGGTTGCTGTTATTCTAAAGTTATAGCCGTCCTCGTGCGACTTTACGTCGTGATGCATTTTATTTCTAAAGGATTTGATGTACAGTGATGTAATAGTTAATTGTACAGTGCCATACACTGTGATTGATTATAACAACTTTTATCATAAAGTAACAGTGAGAAGACTTCACAGATTTTCTTTTTGTTATGATAAAGTTTATGATTTTATGACAGATTGTAACGCTGCGGGTTGTGATTATACGACAATCTGTTTGCTACAATATTTAGCAATTACACGTTGCAATTGTTGGACGAAACTTGCTTGCTTGCGTTCGCCCGATGGCTAAATAAGAATACCTCTTCGTCATCCGTCCTTATAAGGACGTTAAGTGGGCATGTCTGCGTTGTGTTGTGGTTTGCATTATAAATGTGTGGTATTTGCGCCTTTCAGCCCAACACATCCGACTTCAGCACGTATGTTGGTTGTATATATCATTATATTGTTTATTTTACAGCTTTGAGTTATAGTTGGTTGTCGTGTAAAAACTGTGATTGCTCAATCATTATTTGTATAAAACTGGTTGTAGGGTCATAGTTTATAATTGTGAAATTTTAGTTTCAATAGATTGTAATACATGTATACTAGATGTGATTATAGACTTAAATGGATTCTTGATTCTCAGTAGTTTTTGTTTACGTGTAGAAGACTTCACTTTTTGAATAGTAAAAAAAAAAGTAAAGAGCCCCGTCACGCCAAGTGGCGTATAGGGAATATGATGTTAGTGGCCATAACTTTTACAGACCTTCAGCACACGATTTTTGGGGTAATGTGGTCGGTATTACGCCCGTGCCGCTTTACTTTCCTAGAAAAACATCCGGTACCCATTTAAGGCTGGGTGTACCCGAAAGCCATCAGTTGGGATCAAACCCTACCTCTTGTCCTTTGTAGTCCAGTTCACTCAACTTTTTGATTCAGAGATTATATATTTGACGTTTCTGACTACGGTTTTTATTTTGTGATTATATAATAGACTGACTGTGATTTCTACATTTTGTTTATTAACCATTATATGTTTGATTGTAAGGTTTTAGTCTATAATTGTTTTGTTTGTTTTCTTTCTATTGGGATTCACTTTGAAGCTATAGATAGTGATGTAAATGTTATGCCTAATTTAATGTTATACAACGTTATTTGATACAGAGTTCTATGATAGGACTTGATGATAAAAATCGATGATTTTAATTAAATATGAAATTCAAAGATTTAAGAATTTTTTAAAAGTTCCATTGTGTGTAAAGTATAGTTTTATTTATTTAAAATTAGAATTGTTTTCATGTAAAAAATGTAGATGTTCTTCTATTCCGCCATTCACCCGTAGACTACTTTTATTTATCGCCTGACCATAAAGGGACGTTATTTTGGCAAATACACGTTGTTGTGATTTACAGTCAGCTGTCATTTTCGCGTCTCTCGGCCCAAAATATCCGATTTTAAAATTGCATTTTTGGGACCTAGGTTTGTCGTCCTCTTTGATTAGCAAGCTTTTTCAAGCCCACCAAAAGGTGGGTGGAATCGGATCTTGATCAGTTCTGGTTCACGTATCCTAACTCAGTCAGATATGAGTCGTTGACCACTTTAAGCCCAGGTATTGTTTATTCGATGATAGAAATAATAACTATAAATAAAATTATATAACTTTTTAAATAATGTAAGTAAATTATTTTTTTCGTTGACTAAACACACACACATATCTATCACAGATCGCACGATTTCAGATTCTGCCATTATTAATTTCGAGATTCGAATTTTTTCTCGTTCGTGATTGATGAAGATTTGAGACTGATCAATACTAGGAACTGTGTTCTTTCGTAAGCGCTTGAATTAATTGATTCAAATGGATTGTGGATACACGGATGTTCACTGGATTATTTCATGAATTATGGAATAAAGTGGATTACACGATTGATGGATAATCGTCTGGATGTACTGACTGAGTGAAGGTAAATAAATGAAAACATTCATAATTAATTGCCTGTATTTCATGTTTCCTGTCTGCTATGTTTTGGTTATGTTCAAATGTTTTGATATTTGGATAAAAAATATATTTAAAATATTTAATTATATTTTGAAAATTAATGTAGTAAATGAAATAGGTAAAGTAAAGGCGAAAGTACGTGACTAGAATAAACGTCTCAGCATGCGAGTTATCACCCATATGTGCTCGGCCGCCTAGCCAGAAGTGGTCGGAGACTTCTGGATAGTGTCGCTTCAAGCATCGAAACTCACAATACGATGCAGCATTCCTCGCCTTCCCAGAGTTCTTCCCTGGTACCCATTTCTGCCAGCGACTGGGTAGACCACGGGGGTATTTTTTTGTTTCCAACCACTGGTACAATTCACACTGTTTTCAGCGGAAATCGAACACGGGTTGTCCGAACGTCGGTAGCCCAGTCGGGTGGTTTTCCCAACTAGGCAACTGAGGCCCCCCAACTAGGTTATCGAGGACCCCAATTAGGTTATCGAGGCCCCCAACTAGGCAACTGAGGCCCCCCAACTAGGTTATCGAGGCCCCCAATTAGGTTATCGAGGCCCCCAACTAGGCAACTGAGGCCCCCAACTAGGTTATCGAGGCCCCCAACTAGGTTATCGAGGCCCCCAACTAGGTTATCGAGGCCCCCAACTGGTTATCGAGGCCCCCAATTAGGTTATCGAGGCCCCCCCAACTAGGTTATCGAGGCCCCCAACTAGGTTATCGAGGCCCCAATTAGGTTATCGAGGCCCCCAACTAGGCAACTGAGGCCCCCCCCAACTAGGTAATCGAGGCCCCAAACTAGGTTATCGAGGCCCCCAACTAGGTTATCGAGGCCCCCAACTAGGTTATCGAGGCCCCCAACTAGGCTGCCGACGCCCCCAGAAATACTTCTCTAAGTTCTTAGTTATTAATTTTAGCTACAAATGTTTTTTTTTTGTGTTTTTTTTTGGAGGGGGGGGGGGGAAAAGGAGGGGGTGGGGGTGATCAGGGATGAGGAAAATAATGTTAGAGCTTTTTTTCCTATCTTTTAGCTCCCTGTGGAGCATAGGTCTTCAACAAACACTTTCAGTTCCCTGTGGAGTATAGGACTTCAACAAACACTTTCAGTTCCCTGTGGAGTATTAAACAAACAAAAAAAAAAGTAAAGTACCCCCGTCACGCCAAGTGGCGTATAGGGAAATATGGTGTTAGTGACCCTATATTTTACAGACCTTCAGCACATGATTTTTGGGGTAATGTGGTCGGTATTACGCCCGTGCTGCTTTACTTTCTCAGAAAAAAAATCCGGTACCCATTTAAGGCTGGGTGAACCCGGAAGCCGTCGGTTGGGATCGAACCCTACCCCTTGTCCTTTGTAGCTGTGGAGTACAGGTCTTCAACAAACACTTTCAGTTCCAGGTGGAGCAGGGGTCTTCAACAAACACTTTCAGTTCCCTGTGGAGTATTGGTCTTCAACAAACACTTTCAGTTCCATGTGGAGCATAGGTCTTCAACAAACACTTTCAGCTCCCTGTGGAGCATAGGTCTTCAACAAACACTTTCAGCTCCCTGTGGAGCATAGGTCTTCAACAAACACTTTCAGCTCCCTATGGAGCATAGATCTTCAACAAATACTTTCAGCACTCTGTAGAGCATAGGTCTTCAACAAACACTTTCCAAGTCGTTCTGTTTCTTGCCATTCTTTTAAGATCATTCGATGTCTTTGCCATCATCTTCATCTCTGCTTCTATCTATCTTCTCCAAGAATTCCTTGGTCTTCCTCTTTGTCTTTTCCCCTGGAGATTCCAAAAAAGGGCACGTTGTGTTATACTCTCAGTTGGCTTCGCGAGTGTGTGTTCTATCCAGCGCCATCGATTTCGCTGTATCTCTTTATACACTGGTATTTAACTGTACATTTCCATACTTCCATCATCATCATCATCATCGAGTACCGTCTCCGCAACGAAGGTTGGCTACTATGGAGCGCAAATTCTGCTCTGTTTCTTGCTTTGATGGTGCAGGCTGTCATAGGCTGATTTGTCTATCTATTGATGTTACTCGTCCATGTTAGTCTTGGTCTGCCTCTGCCTCTGTTACTTTGTATTTTCCCCTCCAGGATTACTTTTAGTAGGCTGTTGTTTCTTTTAACGTGGCCCAAAAATCGCATTTGTCTTGTTTGAATTGTGCTTAGTAGTTCTCTTTTCATCTTAAATTGTTTTAAGACTTCATCGTTTGTTTTCTTTTCCTTCCATCCAATTCTACCTATTCTTCTATATATCCACATTTCAAAGGCTTCAATTCTCTGTTCTGTTTTCTTGTCTAATGTCCATGTTTCTGCACCATATAGGAATATTAAGAAGATGTAACATTTATGTTCCATAATTCTATGTTAATGATTTTGTCCTGCCATTTCCATCCTTTTATTCTGCGCAAGCATCCATTAAAGAAAGTCTGTATCTTTATGATTGTCAGTTTTATTGTTCTCCGTGTTTCACAGCCAAATAATAGGACTGACTTAACATTGGAGTAGAACATTTTTATCTTTGTATCTAACCTCATTTCTTTGAACTTCCATATGTTTCCCAGTGAAACTAGTAGTATATAATCGATATCTTTGCACTCTTGACAACCCATGAGGTAACTTGTTTTGTTTATTTCTAGATCCATTCGGTGATTGGAGTAACGTTGTCGTTGGCTAAGAGCGGGATTATGGGTATAACTATGAACATGAATGTAAGTAAAAAAGTAAGTAAAGTCCCCCGTCACGCCAAGTGGCGTATAGGGAAATATGTTGTTAGTGATACTATATTTTACAGACCTTCAGCACATGATTTTTGGGGTAATGTGGTCGGTATTACGCCCGTGCTGCTTTACTTTCTCAGAAAAAAATCCGGTACCCATTTAAGGCTGGGTGAACCCGGAAACCGTCGGTTGGGATCGAACCCTACCCCTTGTCCTTTGCAGTCCAGTTCACTAACCATTGAGCTATCGCGGCTCCCTATGAACATGAATGGCGTCATCAAAATGAGTGCTGATAGTAAAGATGATACAAATAAACAATGGATGTTGATAGAGTTATGTGCTGATAGTAAAGATGATACAAATAAACAATGAATGTTGATAGAGTTATGTGCTGATAGAGATAACAAACTTGGACGACTAGCGACTAAGAAATATGGAATGAATGAAATAAGTCTTCCTCATCTTCTTCCTCTTTCCTTCCTCATCTGCCTTTCAGCGTCGAAGGGAGATATAATTTGCGGTCTTTTGCTCTTCTGTTCGCCTCAGCTGCTGTTATGTTTCCTAGTGCTTCTAATATTGCATTGATCCATTTTTTTCGTGGTCCCTGCTGTCTGCTGTTCTCACAACGTTCATGGAAGGCTCGTTGTGTTGTGTTTTGATCACTCTGCATTGTCACGTGGCCAAACCATTTTATCTGGTGTTTCTTTATATATTTTCTAGGGAGTTATTCCTAGTTTTTTTCTCAGTTCCTCAGTTCTGATCTTGTCTAATAGGTTGTTTCCTGTCATTCGTCTAACACACTTCATCTCAGCAGATATTTTTGTCTTGTTGTTCTTGCAAATAGGGTCCAGGACTGGTATTGATAGCACAACGTTGGGATGAAGATTGTATTGTAGAGTGCCCGTTTTGCTTTTAGGGGTTATTTCCTTGTTGGACGATAGTGATGATAGCTGTCATTTGATTTGACATGCTTAGTTGCATCTTGAGTCTAACTCTGCTGTTTGTGAATTGTCGTTTGTCACTAGAGTTCCCTGGTATTTGAATTCCTGTACTATCCAAGTGAAAGAACAAAATACATACATATTTCTTGTCAACAGCTTTCACCGCTGTCGAAGTCCATAGAGACTAGGAACTGAATTTTGCGAAAAAAAAGTGATTCATTTATTAGATACCGTATCCATATTGACGGTTGTCTACCATCATTCGCTTATTGGGTGTTGTCTCAACAACGAAGGTTGGCTACCATTATTCATTCATTAGGTGACGTCTCCATATCGAATGTTGGCTACCTTCATTCATTCGTTGGGTACCGTCTCCATATCGAATGTTGGCTACCTTCATTCATTCGTTGGGTACCGTCTCCATATCGAATGTTGGCTACCATTATTCGTTCATTGAGTGCTGTCTCCACACCGAAGGTTGGCTACCATCATTCGTTCAATGGGTGCCGTCAACAAATCGACGGTTTGTTACCATCATTCATTCATTTGGTGCCGTCTCCACATCTAAGGTTGGCTACGATTATTTATTCATTGGTACAGTCTCCACATCGACGGTTGGCTACTATCACTCATTCATTGGTACAGTATCCACATCGAATGTTGGCTACCATAATTCATTCATTGGTACAGTATCCACATCGAATGTTGGCTACCATCATTCATTCATTGGTACAGTCTCCACTCTTTCTCTCTCTCTTTCTCTCTCTCTCTCTCTCTCTCTCTCTCTCTTTTCTTGATGGTGCACGTTGTCATAAGTTCATCTGTCCATCATTTATTGTTATCAGACCCCGCTTTATTCTTGGTCTTCCTTTGTCTCGTCCACTTTGTGTCTTCTCTTCCAATGTGCCTATTAGAACTGTATTGTGTCTCTTCACTGTCCAAAAACAATTAATTTGTATTTTCAAATAGTGTTGAGTAGTTCTCTTTTTATTCTCAATTGGCTCAGGACTTCTTAAGGGCTTGGAATGGATCGCAACAAATTCGGACTGTTTCGAAAAATTCTGGACGTCTGGTCACCTTATTCATAACATATGCTAAACCATGCCAACTATAGATTTACTTACTAAGTAAGTCAATAGTTGGTCTGTTGTTGCACTCCTGATATTAACCCGATCCAGAATATCCTCGTCGAGGACATATACGATGTTCTGTGCTATATCCATTGATTGGTGGTTTCCATTTTAACAAATTGACTTCGCATTACTGCCACCATCATATCTATGTCACAATATGGCGCACGCTATTACACGATTTGTTGCGACTTAAAAAAAAAAGAGGTGAGAACATCTGGTGTGACGACATATCGATTAGTTGTCACGAGAAGAAATCATCTCATCATGACTTAGTTAACGGATATTATCACACTCAGTGACCTTTTCCTTCTCATTTAGTCAAACAAGCGACAGATAATGTAGATGTTGTTGTTTAAAGTAGCGTTCTGAAGACTGCATTTTATGAACAAAGCATGTGCTCGTGAATTTCACAGATGAACATGGATTCCTACTTGGTATACTGAGTGATACGACGAGCATGATAAAAAAGAGCGGAGGCGGGCTCTGTACGCATGCAATGGGTAGAGTCATTGCAGAAGTAAAAAAAATACGTAAGGTCACCTTTGACTACGTCCCAGGACATGCGGGAGTATGGGGAAATGAAAGAGCGGACAGGTTGGTTAGCTGCGCTGTCGTTTAAGACGGTCAACCAATGGATATTGCGGGCACCATCAATGCTCTCCGAGATGTGGGAAGGGCACAGGATTTCGACAACCATGAGTTCACGTCACTCCTTCGGATGAAAGAGATAGGAGTTAAGATGGACACGGACAGAAACGAGAAACTTAGTGGGCGTATAAGAAGACTTATGGTTATGGAAGGCCTTGGTATCGTTGCAAACGAATTAAAATCAATAATTGCTCAACCGACCGTGCCAGTGGAATCATCCGAATTGCTAACTCATCTCCAAAACAAAGAAAGGTAACTATTGTCCCCATCATAGCCGTTCCAGCACACGCCAAAAGACATAAGACGAAACCGCACAGAAAGTAAACACAGCCAACTGTTCCTTGTCATACGATATCATCATTCATCGTAAACAATTGGAATGTCGAAACATTATCAAAACAGATGAGACACACAGCTCACGGTGTGCACAGAGCACTTAACTCAGTAGCTCCTCCAACAAGCCGGACTTGGAATATGAGGAAACTGCAACAAGGAACACTTTTCATACAAAGACTTCAATGGTTCCTGCCGCCTATCCACCATATAGACAGGAAGTTCACGTCTTCCTGAAATTGATGATCGTCATATTTTTTTTTTTTATGTATAGCGCTTGATGATGTAAGGACATCGTTTTTGACTCCAAATCCGAACATATAAAACACAGTTAGTCGTCGGATTATCCCCGTCGCACATCAAACAACAGACCGTAAGATTAGCTTATGACCGGTCTAGGGATATACGATGAGTCAATATGATGACGTGGCACACACAACAATGACTACGCCCATAGAGTCCGATTACTCTAGTGAATGTAGCCAGCAACGAACGAAACACGGTGCAAATTCCGAAAGAAAAAAAAAACTTCGGTTGACTTGACGGAGCAGTCCACATTAATTCGTGTAACATGTAAATAACTTGCGTCAAACAATTCCAACGACGACCATTGAACAGCACTCAATGTTGATGTAAACCGCATATCAACTCTAGATAGTAGAAGGTCACATTCACAACGTTTGATTTGTCAAAAAGGAATATTGCCGTGTGCACGACTCCGCTTCATCATCTTAGATTTGTTAAGTAGAACATCATTTTGACTTTAACGCATAAAATTGCATTGGAGAACCGGAAATTAATCCGTCCCCCAATGCATTTCCTGCAGCGAGCAATAGATATTAACTTCGGTCCACCATCTTGGAAACGGAAGCCCATAAGAAAACAAACTTATCCAATAATATATATATATATATATATATATATATATATATATATACTGGAGTCGTCAGTCGCAGGGCGCTGCAGACTTGCTGAGGAGGGGATCTGAGCACTTATAGATATGTTCGGAGTACATTGATGATGACCCACAAATAACTCAATAACTCACAAATGGTAAAATAACCAACAACTTCTAGTAGACATAGGGAGCCGCGATAGTTCAGTGGTTAGTGAACTGGACTACAAAGGACAAGGGGTAGGGTTCGATCCCAACCGATGGCTTCCGTGTTCACCCAGCCTTTAATGGGTACCGACTTTTTTTCTGGGAAAGTGAAGCGGCATGGGCGTAATACCACCACATTACCCCAAAAATCACGTGCCGAAGGTCTGAAAAATTTATGGTCACTAACACCATATTCCCTATACGACACTTGGCGTGACGGGGGTACTTTACTTTTTTTTACTTTTCTAGTAGACATAGGGGCTCACATGTCGATATTCTAAGCTGGATTAAACAAAACAAAAAACCAAAAAAAAAAAAAACCTCGCGACATTTTTCCGCTACTGGGGTCTGCTGGGGGGGGGGGGGATTGTAGGACCGAAGAATAAAGGCCGCTTGTCCAGTGTAGTCGCCGCTAAGTGTTTGGGTCTGAGGTGTTATTTCACCCCAGATTGAAAACATTTTTGACCCTATCGAGATTCGAAATTGCGTTCTCCTGGTTTGGAGCCTGACGAGTTATCGATCTTGGCCACCTGCTCCCCGGCTCGCTCTCTGTGGGCCATGAAATGTCAAAGATCCGCGTAACAGATTTTCTAATAAATTTCATGTATGTTTCCACTTCCTAGTTGTTTCCCTTGGGTGCCTCGTGGGCTGTGTCTTGTTGTAGGGGGTGGGGGCTGAAGAGTGAGCGCGACGTTTGCGTTTTTCAGCAACATTAGTCTTTGGACTTGATCAGAACCAGGCTTTCCTTGTCTGGCCTCGCCTGATTGGTTTGGGTGCATCACGTGGGCATGATCTAATGAACTCCCTTTCAAATGCTTGGACGATATTTGAGTCCAGCAATCAACTATGAGCCACGAACTATCGATGCTGACGTTTCCAGTAGCTCGCTAGTTAATCAGACTCCTGAGACATGTTAAATAATATAAGAACGGAGTTTATATAAAGTTGTAGCTGAATAAGGGCGAAGCAAACCAAGCTAGACCAAGACCCAACTCCTTTTCCAAATGACATCTTTAGTAAAAATATATGGATATTATTTATTTATATATATATATATATATATATAGTTTAATTTAATCGAACTTACTGTTAAGAGGGCGAAGGGAAAAAGACATTAAAATCAAGACTTGAATTTACCTGCAATATAATATATTGAAAGTGGGAAACACAGTTCTCTGTTTACAACCATCTTAACATAAACTTCCGAGGCGATAATCAGCGAATCACTTCAGAGGAAGAGGTATGTTTACATCACCCTGAACAATTGAAAAATAATCAACAACAGAAAAAAAAACATACCAAAGCAGGATCGAACCCGTACTCAGTGGCACAGCGCCTTGCCACGATATGGTAAACGCTAGGGAACACTGCCACTCAGCTAACTAAAAAAAATATGTCGGTTGCCAGCACGTGGGACAAGTAATTATGTCGGTTGCCAGCACCTGTTATAGAATAATTATGTCGGTTGCCAGCACCTGGTATAGAATAATTATGACCGTTGCCAGCACGGTATAGAATAAATATGTCCGTTGCCAGCACGATATAGAATAATTATGTCGGTTGCCAGCTCCCAGAGAAAGGTATGTCAATTATTAACGCCAGGGGTAAGACAACTGCGGCAGTTACCAGCGCCCGGTGCAGGTAAGTATCACGCCCCACAACCTGCCAAAGTCGTTATTACTACATGTATTTTAAAAAAAAATATTTTAAAATGTTGTTAACCTAAGAATTATGCACCGTGAACAAGCGCCCCACGGGACAGTTTAGCCAATGGGAATAAGAAATTCAGCATGCACTCGTCTGCAAGTTTTATTATTTACAAACACCATCCCCAACTCTCACACACATCACGTTCCTTTCAAGAAAAGTGCAGTGTAACCCTGTTTACAAATACAGTTATCACATTGTTTACAAATACAGTTATCACCTTGTTTACAAATACAGTTATCACACTCTCCAACATGATACACTATTTACAAACGAAATGTCCACACTCTCATCTGATGCGTTTTATCTGCTGGGAAATTTATCAATGCCTGCGACTTTTTAAACAAAAATGTGTATAACGATTAGGCAAATCGACGCTTTGCACTTGGGACATTCTTATTGGTATATAGCAACTTTCGGTAGCACACGAGACTAGCCATGCTAAAGGTTTGTATAGCTTGCTTCATAACAGTTTCCTATTATCTCAGTAGCTTGCTTTCTTAACAATTTTTGTGTTAAAGAAACAGATGGCTAGTGGCATGCAAGAGAGACAGACAATTAGAGATAGGCAAGAAGATAGACAACTAAAGACATGAAAGAGAGACAGACAACTAGAGACATACAAGAGACAGACGATTAGAGACACGCAACAGAGAGAGAAACAACTAAAGACATGCAAAAGGGACAGAAAACTAAAGATATGCAAGAGAGACAGACAATTAGAGACACGCAAAAGAGAGAGAGAGAGACAACTAAACACATGCAAAAGAGACAGACAACTAGAGACATGCAAAAGAGACAGACAACTAGAGACATGCAAAAGAGACAGACAACTAGAAATATGCAAAAGAGACAGACAACTAGAGACATGCAAAAGAGACAGACAACTAGAGATATGCAAAAGAGACAGACAACTAGAGACATGCCAGAGAGACAGACAACTAGAGACATGCAAGAGAGACAAACAACTAGAGACATGCAAGAGAGACAGACAACTAGAGACATGCAAAAGAGACAGACAACTAGAAACATGCAAAAGAGACAAACAACTAGAGACATGCAAAAGAGACAGACAACTAGAGATATGCAAAAGAGACAGACAACTAGAGACATGCAAGAGAGACAGACAACTAGAGACATGCAAGAGAGACAGACAACTAGAGACATGCAAGAGAGACAGACAACTAGAGACATGCAAGAGAGACAGACAACTAGAGACATGCCAGAGAGACAGACAACTAGAAACATGCCAGAGAGACAAACAACTAGAAATATGCAGAGAGACAGACAACTAGAAACATGCCAGAGAGACAGACAACTAGAAACATGCCAGAGAGACAGACAGACTAGAAACATAGAGCAGAGAGACAGACAACTAGAAACATGCCAGAGAGACAGACAACTAGAAACATGCCAGAGAGACAGACAACTAGAAACATGCCAGAGAGACAGACAACTAGAAACATGCCAGAGAGACAGACAACTAGAAACATGCCAGAGAGACAGACAACTAGAAACATGCCAGAGAGACAGACAACTAGAGACATGCCAGAGAGACAGACAACTAGAAACATGCCAGAGAGACAGACAACTAGAGACATGCCAGAGAGACAGACAACTAGAAACATGCCAGAGAGACAAACAACTAGAAACATGCCAGAGAGACAGACAACTAGAAACATGCCAGAGAGACAGACAACTAGAAACATGCCAGAGAGACAGACAACTAGAAACATGCCAGAGAGACAGACAACTAGAAACATGCCAGAGAGACAGACAACTAGAGACATGCCAGAGAGACAGACAACTAGAAACATGCCAGAGAGACAGACAACTAGAAACATGCCAGAGAGACAGACAACTAGAGACATGCCAGAGAGACAGACAACTAGAAACATGCCAGAGAGACAGACAACTAGAGACATGCCAGAGAGACAGACAACTAGAAACATGCCAGAGAGACAGACAACTAGAAACATGCCAGAGAGACAGACAACTAGAAACATGCCAGAGAGACAGACAACTAGAGACATGCAGAGAGACAGACAACTAGAAACATGCCAGAGAGACAGACAACTAGAGACATGCAAGAGAGACAGACAACTAGAAACATGCAAGAGAGACAGACAACTAGAAACATGTAAGTGAGACAGACAACTAGAGACAAGCCAGAGAGACAAACAACTAGAAACATGCAAGAGAGACAGACAACTAGAGACATGCCAGAGAGACAGACAACTAGAAACATGCCAGAGAGACAGACAACTAGAGACATGCCAGAGAGACAGACAACTAGAAACATGCAAGAGAGACAGACAACTAGAGACATGCCAGAGAGACAGACAACTAGAAACATGCCAGAGAGACAAACAACTAGAAACATGCCAGAGAGACAAACAACTAGAAACATGCCAGAGAGACAAACAACTAGAAACATGCCAGAGAGACAAACAACTAGAAACATGCCAGAGAGACAGACAACTAGAAACATGCCAGAGAGACAGACAACTAGAAACATGCCAGAGAGACAGACAACTAGAAACATGCCAGAGAGACAGACAACTAGAAACATGCCAGAGAGACAGACAACTAGAAACATGCCAGAGAGACAGACAACTAGAAACATGCCAGAGAGACAGACAACTAGAGACATGCCAGAGAGACAGACAACTAGAAACATGCCAGAGAGACAGACAACTAGAGACATGCCAGAGAGACAGACAACTAGAAACATGCCAGAGAGACAGACAACTAGAAACATGCCAGAGAGACAGACAACTAGAGACATGCCAGAGAGACAGACAACTAGAAACATGCCAGAGAGACAGACAGCTAGAAACATGCCAGAGAGACAGACAACTAGAAACATGCCAGAGAGACAAACAACTAGAAACATGCCAGAGAGAGACAGACAACTAGAGACATGCCAGAGAGACAGACAACTAGAAACATGCCAGAGAGACAGACAACTAGAGACATGCCAGAGAGACAGACAACTAGAAACATGCCAGAGAGACAGACAACTAGAGACATGCCAGAGAGACAGACAACTAGAAACATGCCAGAGAGACAGACAACTAGAAACATGCCAGAGAGACAGACAACTAGAGACATGCCAGAGAGACAGACAACTAGAAACATGCCAGAGAGACAGACAACTAGAGACATGCCAGAGAGACAGACAACTAGAAACATGCCAGAGAGACAGACAACTAGAAACATGCCAGAGAGACAGACAACTAGAGACATGCCAGAGAGACAGACAACTAGAAACATGCCAGAGAGACAGACAGCTAGAAACATGCCAGAGAGACAGACAACTAGAAACATGCCAGAGAGACAAACAACTAGAAACATGCCAGAGAGACAGACAACTAGAGACATGCCAGAGAGACAGACAACTAGAAACATGCCAGAGAGACAGACAACTAGAGACATGCCAGAGAGACAGATAACTAGAAACATGCCAGAGAGACAGACAACTAGAGACATGCCAGAGAGACAGACAACTAGAAACATGCCAGAGATACAGACAACTAGAGACATGCCAGAGAGACAGACAACTAGAAACATGCCAGAGAGACAGACAACTAGAAACATGCCAGAGAGACAGACAACTAGAGACATGCCAGAGAGACAGACAGCTAGAAACATGCCAGAGAGACAGACAGCTAGATACATGCCAGAGAGACAGACAACTAGAAACATGCCAGAGAGACAAACAACTAGAAACATGCCAGAGAGACAGACAACTAGAAACATGCCAGAGAGACAGACAACTAGAAACATGCCAGAGAGACAAACAACTAGAAACATGCCAGAGAGACAAACAACTAGAGACATGCCAGAGAGACAGACAACTAGAAACATGCCAGAGAGACAGACAACTAGAAACATGCCAGAGAGACAGACAACTAGAAACATGCCAGAGAGACAAACAACTAGAAACATGCCAGAGAGACAGACAACTAGAGACATGCCAGAGAGACAGACAACTAGAAACATGCCAGAGAGACAGACAACTAGAAACATGCCAGAGAGACAGACAACTAGAGACATGCCAGACAGACAAACAACTAGAAACATGCCAGAGAGACAAACAACTAGAAACATGCCAGAGAGACAGACAACTAGAAACATGCCAGAGAGACAGACAACTAGAAACAAGCCAGAGAGACAGACAACTAGAGACATGCCAGAGAGACAGACAACTAGAGACATGCCAGAGAGACAAACAACTAGAAACATGCCAGAGAGACAGACAGCTAGAAACATGCCAGAGAGACAGACAACTAGAAACATGCCAGAGAGACAGACAACTAGAAACATGCCAGAGAGACAGACAACTAGAAACATGCCAGAGAGACAGACAACTAGAAACATGCCAGAGAGACAGACAGCTAGAAACATGCCAGAGAGACAGACAGCTAGAAACATGCCAGAGAGACAGACAACTAGAGACATGCCAGAGAGACAGACAACTAGAAACATGCCAGAGAGTCAGACAACTAGAAACATGCCAGAGAGACAGACAACTAGAGACATGCCAGAGAGACAGACAACTAGAAACATGCCAGAGAGACAGACAACTAGAGACATGCCAGAGAGACAGACAACTAGAGACATGCCAGAGAGACAGACAACTAGAAACATGCCAGAGAGACAGACAACTAGAGACATGCCAGAGAGACAGACAACTAGAGACATGCCAGAGAGACAGACAACTAGAGACATGCCAGAGAGACAGACAACTAGAAACATGCCAGAGAGACAGACAACTAGAAACATGCCAGAGAGACAGACAACTAGAAACATGCCAGAGAGACAGACAACTAGAAACATGCCAGAGAGACAGACAACTAGAGATATGTGAGAGAGACAGACAACTAGAAACATGCCAGAGAGACAGACAGCTAGAAACATGCCAGAGAGACAGACAGCTAGAAACATGCCAGAGAGACAGACAACTAGAAACATGCCAGAGAGACAGACAACTAGAAACATGCCAGAGAGACAGACAACTAGAAACATGCCAGAGAGACAGACAACTAGAAACATGCCAGAGAGACAGACAACTAGAAACATGCCAGAGAGACAGACAACTAGAAACATGCCAGAGAGACAAACAACTAGAAACATGCCAGAGAGACAGACAACTAGAAACATGCCAGAGAGACAGACAACTAGAAACATGCCAGAGAGACAAACAACTAGAAACATGCCAGAGAGACAAACAACTAGAGACATGCCAGAGAGACAGACAACTAGAAACATGCCAGAGAGACAGACAACTAGAAACATGCCAGAGAGACAGACAACTAGAAACATGCCAGAGAGACAGACAGCTAGAAACATGCCAGAGAGACAGACAGCTAGAAACATGCTAGAGAGACAGACAGTTTGAAACATGCCAGAGAGACAGACAACTAGAAACATGCCAGAGAGACAGACAACTAGAAACATGCCAGAGAGACAGACAGCTAGAAACATGCCAGAGAGACAGACAACTAGAAACATGCCAGAGAGACAGACAACTAGAAACATGCCAGAGAGACAGACAACTAGAAACATGCCAGAGAGACAAACAACTAGAAACATGCCAGAGAGACAGACAACTAGAAACATGCCAGAGAGACAGACAACTAGAAACATGCCAGAGAGACAAACAACTAGAAACATGCCAGAGAGACAAACAACTAGAGACATGCCAGAGAGACAGACAACTAGAAACATGCCAGAGAGACAGACAACTAGAAACATGCCAGAGAGACAGACAACTAGAGATTTGCGAGAGAGACAGACAACTAGAAACATGCCAGAGAGACAGACAGCTAGAAACATGCCAGAGAGACAGACAGCTAGAAACATGCCAGAGAGACAGACAACTAGAAACATGCCAGAGAGACAGACAACTAGAAACATGCCAGAGAGACAGACAACTAGAAACATGCCAGAGAGACAGACAACTAGAAACATGCCAGAGAGACAGACTGCTAGAAACATGCCAGAGAGACAGACAACTAGAAACATGCCAGAGAGACAAACAACTAGAAACATGCCAGAGAGACAGACAACTAGAAACATGCCAGAGAGACAGACAGCTAGAAACATGCCAGAGAGACAGACAACTAGAAACATGCCAGAGAGACAGACAACTAGAAACATGCCAGAGAGACAGACAACTAGAAACATGCCAGAGAGACAGACAACTAGAAACATGCCAGAGAGACAAACAACTAGAAACATGCCAGAGAGACAGACAGCTAGAAACATGCCAGAGAGACAGACAACTAGAAACATGCCAGAGAGACAGACAACTAGAGACATGCCAGAGAGACAGACAACTAGAAACATGCCAGAGAGACAGACAACTAGAAACATTCCAGAGAGACAGACAACTAGAGACATGCCAGAGAGACAGACAACTAGAAACATGCCAGAGAGACAGACAACTAGAGACATGCCAGAGAGACAGACAACTAGAGACATGCCAGAGAGACAGACAACTAGAAACATGCCAGAGAGACAGACAACTAGAGACATGCCAGAGAGATAGACAACTAGAGACATGCCAGAGAGACAGACAACTAGAGACATGCCAGAGAGACAGACAACTAGAAACATGCCAGAGAGACAGACAACTAGAAACATGCCAGAGAGACAGACAACTAGAAACATGCCAGAGAGACAGACAACTAGAAACATGCCAGAGAGACAGACAACTAGAGATATGCGAGAGAGACAGACAACTAGAAACATGCCAGAGAGACAGACAGCTAGAAACATGCCAGAGAGACAGACAGCTAGAAACATGCCATAGAGACAGACAACTAGAAACATGCCAGAGAGACAGACAACTAGAAACATGCCAGAGAGACAGACAACTAGAAACATGCCAGAGAGACAGACAACTAGAAACATGCCAGAGAGACAGACAACTAGAGACATGCCAGAGAGACAGACAACTAGAAACATGCCAGAGAGACAGACAACTAGAAACATGCCAGAGAGACAGACAACTAGAGACATGCCAGAGAGACAGACAACTAGAAACATGCCAGAGAGACAGACAACTAGAGACATGCCAGAGAGACAGACAACTAGAGACATGCCAGAGAGACAGACAACTAGAAACATGCCAGAGAGACAGACAACTAGAAACATGCCAGAGAGACAGACTACTAGAGACATGCCAGAGAGACAGACAACTAGAGACATGCCAGAGAGACAGACAACTAGAAACATGCCAGAGAGACAGACAACTAGAAACATGCCAGAGAGACAGACAACTAGAAACATGCCAGAGAGACAGACAACTAGAACATGCCAGAGAGACAGACAACTAGAAACATGCCAGAGAGACAGACAACTAGAAACATGCCAGAGAGACAAACAACTAGAAACATGCCAGAGAGACAAACAACTAGAAACATGCCAGAGAGACAGACAACTAGAAACATGCCAGAGAGACAGACAACTAGAGACATGCCAGAGAGACAGACAACTAGAGACATGCCAGAGAGACAGACAACTAGAAACATGCCAGAGAGACAGACGACTAGAAACATGCCAGAGAGACAGACACTAGAAAACATGCCAGAGAGACAAACAACTAGAAACATGCCAGAGAGACAGACAACTAGAAACATGCCAGAGAGACAGACAACTAGAGACATGCCAGAGAGACAGACAACTAGAGACATGCCAGAGAGACAGACAACTAGAGACATGCCAGAGAGACAGACAACTAGAGACATGCCAGAGAGACAAACAACTAGAAACATGCCAGAGAGACAGACAACTAGAAACATGCCAGAGAGACAGACAACTAGAAACATGCCAGAGAGACAGACAACTAGAAACATGCCAGAGAGACAAACAACTAGAAACATGCCAGAGAGACAGACAGCTAGAAACATGCCAGAGAGACAGACAACTAGAAACATGCCAGAGAGACAGACAACTAGAGACATGCCAGAGAGACAGACAACTAGAAACATGCCAGAGAGACAGACAACTAGAAACATTCCAGAGAGACAGACAACTAGAGACATGCCAGAGAGACAGACAACTAGAAACATGCCAGAGAGACAGACAACTAGAGACATGCCAGAGAGACAGACAACTAGAGACATGCCAGAGAGACAGACAACTAGAAACATGCCAGAGAGACAGACAACTAGAGACATGCCAGAGAGATAGACAACTAGAGACATGCCAGAGAGACAGACAACTAGAGACATGCCAGAGAGACAGACAACTAGAAACATGCCAGAGAGACAGACAACTAGAAACATGCCAGAGAGACAGACAACTAGAAACATGCCAGAGAGACAGACAACTAGAAACATGCCAGAGAGACAGACAACTAGAGATATGCGAGAGAGACAGACAACTAGAAACATGCCAGAGAGACAGACAGCTAGAAACATGCCAGAGAGACAGACAGCTAGAAACATGCCATAGAGACAGACAACTAGAAACATGCCAGAGAGACAGACAACTAGAAACATGCCAGAGAAACAGACAACTAGAAACATGCCAGAGAGACAGACAACTAGAAACATGCCAGAGAGACAGACAACTAGATACATGCCAGAGAGACAGACAACTAGAAACATGCCAGAGAGACAGACAACTAGAAACATGCCAGAGAGACAGACAACTAGAGACATGCCAGAGAGACAGACAACTAGAAACATGCCAGAGAGACAGACAACTAGAGACATGCCAGAGAGACAGACAACTAGAGACATGCCAGAGAGACAGACAACTAGAAACATGCCAGAGAGACAGACAACTAGAAACATGCCAGAGAGACAGACTACTAGAGACATGCCAGAGAGACAGACAACTAGAGACATGCCAGAGAGACAGACAACTAGAGACATGCCAGAGAGACAGACAACTAGAAACATGCCAGAGAGACAGACAACTAGAAACATGCCAGAGAGACAGACAACTAGAAACATGCCAGAGAGACAGACAACTAGAAACATGCCAGAGAGACAGACAACTAGAAACATGCCAGAGAGACAAACAACTAGAAACATGCCAGAGAGACAAACAACTAGAAACATGCCAGAGAGACAGACAACTAGAAACATGCCAGAGAGACAGACAACTAGAGACATGCCAGAGAGACAGACAACTAGAAACATGCCAGAGAGACAGACAACTAGAAACATGCCAGAGAGACAGACAACTAGAAACATGCCAGAGAGACAGACAACTAGAAACATGCCAGAGAGACAGACTGCTAGAAACATGCCAGAGAGACAGACAACTAGAAACATGCCAGAGAGACAAACAACTAGAAACATGCCAGAGAGACAGACAACTAGAAACATGCCAGAGAGACAGACAGCTAGAAACATGCCAGAGAGACAGACAACTAGAAACATGCCAGAGAGACAGACAACTAGAAACATGCCAGAGAGACAGACAACTAGAAACATGCCAGAGAGACAGACAACTAGAAACATGCCAGAGAGACAAACAACTAGAAACATGCCAGAGAGACAGACAGCTAGAAACATGCCAGAGAGACAGACAACTAGAAACATGCCAGAGAGACAGACAACTAGAGACATGCCAGAGAGACAGACAACTAGAAACATGCCAGAGAGACAGACAACTAGAAACATTCCAGAGAGACAGACAACTAGAGACATGCCAGAGAGACAGACAACTAGAAACATGCCAGAGAGACAGACAACTAGAGACATGCCAGAGAGACAGACAACTAGAGACATGCCAGAGAGACAGACAACTAGAAACATGCCAGAGAGACAGACAACTAGAGACATGCCAGAGAGATAGACAACTAGAGACATGCCAGAGAGACAGACAACTAGAGACATGCCAGAGAGACAGACAACTAGAAAATGCCAGAGAGACAGACAACTAGAAACATGCCAGAGAGACAGACAACTAGAAACATGCCAGAGAGACAGACAACTAGAAACATGCCAGAGAGACAGACAACTAGAGATATGCGAGAGAGACAGACAACTAGAAACATGCCAGAGAGACAGACAGCTAGAAACATGCCAGAGAGACAGACAGCTAGAAACATGCCATAGAGACAGACAACTAGAAACATGCCAGAGAGACAGACAACTAGAAACATGCCAGAGAGACAGACAACTAGAAACATGCCAGAGAGACAGACAACTAGAAACATGCCAGAGAGACAGACAACTAGAGACATGCCAGAGAGACAGACAACTAGAAACATGCCAGAGAGACAGACAACTAGAAACATGCCAGAGAGACAGACAACTAGAGACATGCCAGAGAGACAGACAACTAGAAACATGCCAGAGAGACAGACAACTAGAGACATGCCAGAGAGACAGACAACTAGAGACATGCCAGAGAGACAGACAACTAGAAACATGCCAGAGAGACAGACAACTAGAAACATGCCAGAGAGACAGACTACTAGAGACATGCCAGAGAGACAGACAACTAGAGACATGCCAGAGAGACAGACAACTAGAAACATGCCAGAGAGACAGACAACTAGAAACATGCCAGAGAGACAGACAACTAGAAACATGCCAGAGAGACAGACAACTAGAAACATGCCAGAGAGACAGACAACTAGAAACATGCCAGAGAGACAGACAACTAGAAACATGCCAGAGAGACAAACAACTAGAAACATGCCAGAGAGACAAACAACTAGAAACATGCCAGAGAGACAGACAACTAGAAACATGCCAGAGAGACAGACAACTAGAGACATGCCAGAGAGACAGACAACTAGAGACATGCCAGAGAGACAGACAACTAGAAACATGCCAGAGAGACAGACGACTAGAAACATGCCAGAGAGACAGACAACTAGAAACATGCCAGAGAGACAAACAACTAGAAACATGCCAGAGAGACAGACAACTAGAAACATGCCAGAGAGACAGACAACTAGAGACATGCCAGAGAGACAGACAACTAGAGACATGCCAGAGAGACAGACAACTAGAGACATGCCAGAGAGACAGACAACTAGAGACATGCCAGAGAGACAAACAACTAGAAACATGCCAGAGAGACAGACAACTAGAAACATGCCAGAGAGACAGACAACTAGAAACATGCCAGAGAGACAGACAACTAGAAACATGCCAGAGAGACAAACAACTAGAAACATGCCAGAGAGACAGACAGCTAGAAACATGCCAGAGAGACAGACAACTAGAAACATGCCAGAGAGACAGACAACTAGAGACATGCCAGAGAGACAGACAACTAGAAACATGCCAGAGAGACAGACAACTAGAAACATTCCAGAGAGACAGACAACTAGAGACATGCCAGAGAGACAGACAACTAGAAACATGCCAGAGAGACAGACAACTAGAGACATGCCAGAGAGACAGACAACTAGAGACATGCCAGAGAGACAGACAACTAGAAACATGCCAGAGAGACAGACAACTAGAGACATGCCAGAGAGATAGACAACTAGAGACATGCCAGAGAGACAGACAACTAGAGACATGCCAGAGAGACAGACAACTAGAAACATGCCAGAGAGACAGACAACTAGAAACATGCCAGAGAGACAGACAACTAGAAACATGCCAGAGAGACAGACAACTAGAAACATGCCAGAGAGACAGACAACTAGAGATATGCGAGAGAGACAGACAACTAGAAACATGCCAGAGAGACAGACAGCTAGAAACATGCCAGAGAGACAGACAGCTAGAAACATGCCATAGAGACAGACAACTAGAAACATGCCAGAGAGACAGACAACTAGAAACATGCCAGAGAGACAGACAACTAGAAACATGCCAGAGAGACAGACAACTAGAAACATGCCAGAGAGACAGACAACTAGAGACATGCCAGAGAGACAGACAACTAGAAACATGCCAGAGAGACAGACAACTAGAAACATGCCAGAGAGACAGACAACTAGAGACATGCCAGAGAGACAGACAACTAGAAACATGCCAGAGAGACAGACAACTAGAGACATGCCAGAGAGACAGACAACTAGAGACATGCCAGAGAGACAGACAACTAGAAACATGCCAGAGAGACAGACAACTAGAAACATGCCAGAGAGACAGACTACTAGAGACATGCAGAGAGACAGACAACTAGAGACATGCAGAGAGACAGACAACTAGAAACATGCCAGAGAGACAGACAACTAGAAACATGCCAGAGAGACAGACAACTAGAAACATGCCAGAGAGACAGACAACTAGAAACATGCCAGAGAGACAGACAACTAGAAACATGCCAGAGAGACAGACAACTAGAAACATGCCAGAGAGACAAACAACTAGAAACATGCCAGAGAGACAAACAACTAGAAACATGCCAGAGAGACAGACAACTAGAAACATGCCAGAGAGACAGACAACTAGAGACATGCCAGAGAGACAGACAACTAGAGACATGCCAGAGAGACAGACAACTAGAAACATGCCAGAGAGACAGACGACTAGAAACATGCCAGAGAGACAGACAACTAGAAACATGCCAGAGAGACAAACAACTAGAAACATGCCAGAGAGACAGACAACTAGAAACATGCCAGAGAGACAGACAACTAGAGACATGCCAGAGAGACAGACAACTAGAGACATGCCAGAGAGACAGACAACTAGAGACATGCCAGAGAGACAGACAACTAGAGACATGCCAGAGAGACAAACAACTAGAAACATGCCAGAGAGACAGACAACTAGAGACATGCCAGAGAGACAGACGACTAGAAACATGCCAGAGAGACAGACAGCTAGAAACATGCCAGAGAGACAAACAACTAGAGACATGCCAGAGAGACAGACAGCTAGAAACATGCCAGAGAGACAGACAGCTAGAAACATGCCAGAGAGACAGACAACTAGAAACATGCCAGAGAGACAGACAACTAGAAACATGCCAGAGAGACAGACAACTAGAAACATGCCAGAGAGACAGACAACTAGAGACATGCCAGAGAGACAGACAACTAGAAACATGCCAGAGAGACAGACAACTAGAAACATGCCAGAGAGACAAACAACTAGAAACATGCCAGAGAGACAGACAACTAGAAACATGCAGAGAGACAGACAACTAGAGACATGCCAGAGAGACAGACAACTAGAAACATGCCAGAGAGACAGACAACTAGAGACATGCCAGAGAGACAGACAACTAGAGACATGCCAGAGAGACAGACAACTAGAAACATGCCAGAGAGACAGACAACTAGAAACATGCCAGAGAGACAGACAACTAGAAACATGCCAGAGAGACAGACAACTAGAAACATGCCAGAGAGACAGACAACAAGAAACATGCCAGAGAGACAGACAACTAGAAACATGCCAGAGAGACAGACAACTAGAAACATGCCAGAGAGACAGACAACTAGAAACATGCCAGAGAGACAGACAACTAGAAACATGCCAGAGAGACAGACAACTAGAAACATGCCAGAGAGACAGACAACTAGAAACATGCCAGAGAGACAGACAACTAGAAACATGCCAGAGAGACAGACAACTAGAGACATGCCAGAGGGACAGACAACTAGAGACATGCCAGAGAGACAGACAACTAGAAACATGCAAGAGAGACAGACAACTAGAAACATGCAAGAGAGACAGACAACTAGAGACATGCCAGAGAGACAGACAACTAGAAACATGCCAGAGAGACAAACAACTAGAGACATGCCAGAGAGACAGACAACTAGAAACATGCCAGAGAGACAAACAACTAGAAACATGCCAGAGAGACAGACAACTAGAAAACATGCCAGAGAGACAAACAACTAGAGACATGCCAGAGAGACAGACAACTAGAAACATGCCAGAGAGACAGACAACTAGAAACATGCCAGAGAGACAGACAACTAGAGACATGCCAGAGAGACAGACAACTAGAAACATGCCAGAGAGACAGACAACTAGAGACATGCCAGAGAGACAAACAACTAGAAACATGCCAGAGAGACTTCACGGATATCATGTCAGAATGATAGATGCCAGACGAGAGAGCTACGCAAGATTCCAAAGAAGACTTGTTAACCAACACAACATCCTTGACGGACTTCCGGTCAATATGTTGGATAGGCGGCAGGAACCATTGAGGCTATGTCTAAAAAGTGTTCCTTGTTGCAGTTTCCTTATATTCCAAATTCAGCTTGCTGTAGGAGCTACTGAGTTTAGTCCTCAGTGCACATCGTGAGCTGTGTTTTTCATCCAGATCGCGTTTCGATATTCCGATTGCTTACGACGAATGATAATATCGTACCACGAAGGACAATTAAGCTGTGTTCGCCTTCCGTGCATCGTTATGTTTTTTTTTGGCGTGTGCTGTTGCTGCTATGATGGGGACTACAGCTGCCTTTCTTTGTTTTTATCCTTCCGTGAGATGAGTTTTAATTTGGATGATTCCACTGGCACGGGCGGTTGAGAAATTATGGATTATAATTCGTTTGCAGTAATACCGGGGCCTTCGACTAACCATAACCATAACACCTGTGACATTAGTTACAACACGTTGAGGGATATTCTTCCAAGAGTTCTGAGGACTTATAGACTTGTCCGATATGCAATGAGGATGACTTGCAAACTAAAGTAAAGTAAAGTAAAGTAAAGTAAAGTAAAACAAAATAAACTAAACTAAACTAAACTAAACTAAACTAAACTAAACTAAACTAAACTAAACTAAACTAAACTAAACTATACTATACTATACTAAACTAAAGCTCGAGCTTGTTACCGATCGATGGTCTACAAGGTTCACCAAAACCCTAAATAGAGAGCGAATGTTTCTGGGACAGAACAAAGTCACTGGTGACATGCAGGCCAAATTATCAAAAATATTTTTCTATGATAAAAATAATATGGGCATTAACACATTTCTAGATGACACGTGCGGGATTTCATTATTCATTTTATAGTCAAACAAAAATATGGGCATTAGAATATTTTCTATCTGCCGCGAGGCGTCGGGTGTTTTCTTTTTCTGCTTTCTATTAAGACTTCTTTAAATACTCCAGCCTAAGGAGAGGGATGGATACCTCCAACTATCAAAGAGGAATCAAGTCATGCTTCGCCTGAGTACTGGCCACATCAGAATGAGAAACCACATGTTCACTAACTCAAAACAGGAAATACCAACCAATACACTTGATAACATGACAACAAAACACGTTCTACAGGAGTGTCACACCCCCCTCCCCCACCAGTACACATGCCCTTACTGGCCCACACCCACCTCCCTGGAGGAGAAACTATACGGGCAACCAAATCATTGAAACAGACGCTGCCTTCATAAGAGAGTCCGGCATCATCCATTTGTCCCCTCGTTGTGTTATAAAATGTATTCAGGATAATACATTATTGGATTAAGTCAAGTCCTGTAATGTTGAGTGTTCATTATATCTATTTTTTGTTTGTTACATTAATGTCGACAAGTAAATAGATCGAAATAACTTCTGGTTTGGTTTAGTTTCCGTGTGTGTGTGTGTATTATGTGACTAAAGTGACTATAAAAGTGTTTCTAACGGAGATATAGAACAAGTTGTGTTAAATGCTCTATTCAAGAAGGAGAACAAGATCAGATAAGTATTTATAACATTTAAACATCTAGAAGGTTGCAATTAGATGGTAAATAGATCGCATGTGACATCTAGCGATCACGCACGTGGAAAACAGATATCGAGTTGTTCCCCCTCTAATTAAAAAAAAAATTAATTAAGCCCTTAACTTAAGACAGACTCAGAAGGTTGGTAAGGCATACACACTTTATGCTCAGAGAAAGCATAATACTTTATGCTCAGAGAAAGCATACACACTTTATGCTCAGAGAAATACAAAGCACGGGATAGACAATAAATATAAGATAACCACCATCATCCAGAGGCGTATACTGGCTTTGGGGTCTGGGCAACTGCTGACATAATAAATAAAGACATACATTATATTCAGTAGGCTAACATGAAGTAATATTTTCTAATGACTTTACTACATTTTAAATTACATGTACTTACTTATTTACATGTAAACTCTATCCGTCTTCTTTGGGACGAAAATGTCTCGATGACTTTGTCATTGAAAGTACTGTTGGGTTGGTTTCTAAGTTTCTGAGGGAATGATTTCTCAATGGACATTAATGCTAAACCAGATAAGCGTTCTTGTGTCTGAGTTCATCATCATCAAGTACCGGGCCTGCTGGTGTAGGTGATCATGTCTCTCCACAACTTTCGATTTCGGCAGCTATTTATCATTTCTCTTGTTGACCTTCTGCCAAACCATTCTCTTAAGCTGTCTGTTATTTGTTTCTCTTTGCTTCCCTCTATCTCTTCGTCCCTCAAATTTTCCAGTTGTTACAATATATTTCAGCTGTTCTCTTCTCATTACATGGCCAAAAAATGATGATTGTTTCTTCCAAATATTGGAAATCAGTTTTCTTTTTGCTTTGACCTCTCTCAGAACATCTTCATTACTCTTCTTAGCTGCCCATGGTATTCTCAACATTCTTCTGTAAAACCACATTTCTACAGACTCCAGTGATTTTCTTGTCTGTTGTCCTATTGTCAATGATTCGCATCCATATGTTAAGACTGGCTCTACATAACATTTAAGAACTCTTTTTCTTGTTTCTATTGTCAAAAATGGATTGCATAGTATCTTCCTCTTTTTTTTTGGAAAGCTGCTTTTGACTGAGCCATTCTGCATCTCACCTCTTTTGTACATCTTCCGTCTGAGGTTAACAAAGTTCCCAAATATTTAAATTCATTTACCTGTTTTAATATTGTTCCACTTGTCTTTATTTTGCACTGAGGTACTGTCATTTTCTTTGTTGTTATCATTACCTCTGTCTTTTTGCTATTAAGGCTGAGTCCTTAAATTTTGCTTTCTTTCACTATAATGTCCAACATTTTTTGTAACTCATTTTCACTCTTAACGATTAAGACTGTATCATCAGCACACCTTAGATTGTTTATATTATGACCTCCAATTGTTATTCCAGGTATGCCCCTTATGGATCTTAAAATAATCTCACTATAAATATTAAACAAATCTGGTGACAGCACACAACCTTGTCTAACACCCTGTTTTATTTGTTGAAACATTCCCAATTGTTTTCCAGTTCTTATGGCCGCTGTTTGTTGCCAGTACATGTTCTTTATTATTCTTAGATCTTGCTGTCTACGTTTACGCTTTCAAGATTATTTCTTTGTGCTTTACTTTGTCAAATGCCTTGGTGTAATATATGAAACATAGGTATAGATCTGTTTTCACCTCTATGGCTCTTTCTACTAAAGATCCTATGCTATAAATGGCATTGCTTGTTCCTTTATCTCTAACAAAACCACACTGTTCATCGCTAATTTCTGGACTGATTTTGTTTCGCACCCTTCGCATGATGATTCTTAGCAATATCTTAGTCATGTGACTCATAAGGCTTATTGTGCGATGATCATCGCATTCAATCGCACCCGATTTCTTTGGTAGGGCTATGAATATTGATTTGAGCATGTCGTCTGGTATATATCCGCTTTTGTAGATATCATTCAATATTTTTGTTATTAATTCTATTCCAAAATCACCCATGGCTTCAATCTCTTCTTTAGTTATATTATCTGGTTCAGGAGCTTTGCCTGCTTTCATATTGCGCAAGGCGTCTTCCACTTCTTCTCTGAGTATTTCCGATCCTTCTCCATTATCCTTAATATTTACTTCCGTTCGTTCATCTTTATAAAGATTTTTTGTATATTCTGTCCATCGTTCCCTTATGTTTTCTTGATCAACCAACAGTTCTCCTTCCTTTGATCTTAGCCATCCAGTTTTTGATCAAGTGTCTGAGTTGAGCGACAATAAAATTTGATTCTCTTGAGAGCATAAAAAGTTCGTTTCTACAGATGCTGATGCTCATAACGTAGTTAGAAATAGCTAATGAAGTTCCGGTAATCAGATATAGTTTCACTGTCACTTTTTGACGATTCTGATTGGCTAGAGCTGAAAATAACCCATGAAACCGCATTGATCTAGCGGTAACTTTGCCTATTATTTTGACGGAAATTTTTGAATGTCAAGGTCGTTAACACTAGGTTCGGATAGAGGAAAAATGTACCGCTGGGTCCTAGAGGTTTCAATAGATAGTAGGTTCGGTTTCATTCACAAACGTTATAGTGGCCAGAGGAAAACCTTGCTTTAATAAATGCAAATAAAAGCAAATAAATCATATTGGCCTACGAAATGTGTAATAGAATATTCGAAAATTTGTAATATAATTTTTTTTTTTAATATATTAAATTATCATTTCCTTTTGTATTTCGTTAATATGTTAAGGCTACCGGCGGTGGCTGCGGTAGCATAGAGAATACGCCACTGCCATCAATATACCGGAGCCGTGATATCTCAGTGGTTAATGAACTGGACTACAAAGGACAAGAGGTAGAGTTCGATCCCAACCGATGGCTTCCGGTTCACCCAGCCTTTAATGGGTACCGGATTGTTTTCTGGGAAAGTAAAGCGGCATGGGCGTAATACCGACCACATTACCCCAAAAAATCATGTGACCGAAGGTCCGTAAAATTTATGGTCACTAACACCATATTCCATATACGCCACTTGGCGTGACGGGGGTACTTTACTTTTTACTACCATCAACATATGCAGAATAAAGAGCAAAGAAGTATAACTTATAGAAGAAATGTCAAAGAGGAAAATCAAAATACTAGGATTAGCGGATATCACAGTAAAAGGACAAGAGATAAAGACAACACATACACTTTATAATAATATTCTGAGGAATCCATATCACAGAAAGAGGAAAACACAGAATGGGCTTTATCATTGACTCAGAATACTCAACGAATATTCTAGAAATAAAATACTACTCAGAAAGAATAATCACAACCGGACTACTACAAGATGACTGAAAGACAACTTACTATGTCATGTAACAACAGTAAAAAAGACAGTGCAAAATTCTATGACACACTAGATGAAATAGTCAACAAGACTGATAACGGTAACGACATGTTAGTGATGGGAGATTTTAATGAAAGTTTTGGGAAACGAAACATAGAGAACAGAGATACCCTATGACCCTTTGGCGATAAGATTACCCCCCCCCCCCCCCCAAAAAAAAAAAAAAAAAAAAAAAAAAATTAGATGGAAACAGACTGCTCGAATTATGTAACCAAAAGGATTTGCTCATTGCCAACAAATTCTTCAAACACAGAGAGTCGCAAATATGCACCTGGTACAAATGGAATGACACAACATGTAGAAACCGGATATATTCTATACTAACAAGAAAACCGTACAAAAGAGTAATCGATCTCCCTAAGCATATATACGGATGACACAGACTACAAATTTGTTACCATTACACTTAGCCAGAAACAAAGAGAAGATACACAAACAAATAAGAGAAAGAAAAGGAATAGACGATAAAAAAAATAAAGCAATTAAAATATCGAGAAACAAGGAAAACCCCAGCAGAGGAACTCAAGAAAATCCTAATGAATTAAACACTGTAGAAGAGTAGTGGAAGCAATTAAGACAACAATAGCTAACATCGCAACAAAAGTATGTGCAACAAAACTAAATACAAATTAAGTTAAGAAGAGCACCTCATTGGGAACGACGTAATCAGGGAAGTAGTTAAAGAAAGGAAGAAACTATTTAAAGACTAGCGGGAAAAGAAGAATCAAGAATAATATGAACAATTTGCTTTAATCCGGAAAAATGTTAATATTTTTATAAAAGAATTTAAGCGAAATACCTGGAAAGAATTCGGAGAAAAGATTTTCAGGGACTTCAAGACAGCCACGGGAGACTTCTACAAAGCAGTGAAAGCAAAAAGAGCGAGAAAAGATAATCACGACCCCACTGAACTGATAAGTGAGAAAGACGGACAGCCAATATAAAATAACCAACATGCGCCTATTGAACATGCCACCGACTACAAATAACACAACAAAGGCCACTCAAGAATGCACCAGCACTGAAACCAGCATAATGAAGAAGGAAATCGAAGAAATAATCAAATACGATCTATGAAATACAGCACCATTGATAGATAACATACAGGCAGAGATAACGACATTAGTAGGAGAAACAGGAGGTGCATGGGTGCACACAATAGTCAATGCAGCATGCCACCAAAAGAGAGCCCCAGAAGACTAGCAACGGGCAATCATCGTGCCGGTGTGGAAAGAGAAAGGTAGCAAAAGAGACTGCAATCAATATGGCGGCACCTCACTCTTAGCTAGGTTCAGGTGAGAATTTTATGCGCCAAAATTATGGGGAAAAGGTTCAGCACAATAATAGAACTACAGTTTAGCGATTCTAAAATGGCGTTCCGAAAAATATAGATACTGACGCACTATTCGCTCTAAAACAGCTAGCAGAAAAGACCATAGAACACAACCAAAATGTGTACGCAGCTTTCCTTCACCAAGAAAAAGTCTTCGACCGTGTGAACTGAGAAAAACTATGGGGGATACAAACAACATACGGAATAAGCCACGCCCTAATCAACCTAATTAAACATCTCAACATCAACAGCGGCTGCACAGTCATAACAGCAGTAGTCTACACAGACCACTTTGAAGTTAGATCAGGAGTAAATCTGGTGTGCATACTATCTCCCCTATTGTTTATTACATACATGGACTACCTATACAAGTTAGCAATCCATCAGAGACAACTGAGTTTAACGAACTTTTATAAGTAGACAATCAGGAACTAATAACAGAAAAATAGAAGTACAAGAACATTTAAATAGACTTTACAGGACATGTATCAATACAACATGAAAATTAACATCATCAAAACAGAGGCCATGAATATCGCAAAAGAGAAACAGAACATCAACATAACGAAAGACGGGATACATTTAAAACAAGTAGGGGAATTTAAATATCTGGGAAGTCTAGTGACAAACAACAGCTCACAAGCATCAAAAACAGACTAAAACAGATGCAACAAAGCTTGTGAAATCATTGGACAGCTATCACCACTATTGTCCAACAAGGAAATACCTCTCCAGGACAAATCTCTACACTACAATGTTCATCCCAACGTTGTGCTACCAATGCCAGATCTGGACCTTAGATTCAAGAACAACGAAGAAAAATAACCACTACGAAGACGAAATGTCTTAGACGAATGACAGGAAACAGCCTAAAAATAAGATCAAGGACGAAGAACTGAGAAGAAAAGCTAGAAATAATTATCTTTATAGAGTCTGCAAAGAAACAACAGATAAAATGGTTTGGCCACGTGATAAGACAGAAAGATAAAGAAAAACACAACACAACAAGCCTTCATTAAACGTTGAGAGAACACAAGACTCAAGGGCCGACCACGAAAATGATGGATTGATGGAATATTAGAAACACTAGGAAACATAACAACAGTAGAAGCCAACATTAGAGCAAGAGACCAGAAATATCTCCCCTCGACGCTGAAAGGCTAATGACGAAAGGAAAGAAGAAGTAAATAACCCAATTACTGCCGCAATAATGTGTTCAATGACTCCATTATTTCTTAGTCACGCTATTTAATCCTGTACCACGCCAGTTTGCATTTACCTCCTCCCCTCCCTCCCCCACACACTTATAAGGGTAGATAGCACTAGTTCAACATTGATTGAACATGTTGACGATTGACAGAACCTCCGTGTCTGCCTTTGTTTGCACTCGTTGTCTAACTTTATTTATTTTCAAGACAATCTTCTCGAGCCGCAGTGCGCAATTTTTTTTTCCATACTTGAGAATATGTGCAATTAGTTTTGTATAATTTACAGGGTAGACAGTCTCCATTATACAGTATATACTATTTCTGCTGTTATATATATTGAATGGTGAATCCTGTTATCTTTTAATGCTATTAAATATTGAACAATATTTCGTTCTATTCGTATTATAATTCTTTTTTTAATTAATGGCAATATAATTGTGTTTCCACTTCGTGAACTAATGCTTTCTGCATTTATTATTTTTATTATTTTTACATCCTGTAGTGAATATAATTAATACACATTGTATTTTACAAAAGGTTTTATCATCTTCACTATTTGTTATATTTGTTTCTTTTTTTAATAAACTTTTTATGTTCTCATTTTCATGTCTCTTTCATGCATATTTGTTCGTTTCTTTTTGTTTTATTTCTTGTCTGTTTTTAATTTTTTTTTATGTTTCCTTATTTGTTCACCTTGCTTTTTAAACATTTTTAAAATTCGTATTTACTATTTTTGTTCTGCATTTCTCCTCCAATAATTTACATGATTATACTTTTTATGCGATAATTTCTCTTACCGTCTTTAGCTAATATATAATGTTGCATTAAAGTCGTTTTGTTTCTGACCTGTCTCATATATGTTTCCTTCAATGTTTATATATCTCTCAGAGTTTTAATGATATTTCACCAAAATGAATAACCTGGTTTGCCATTTGCGAAATCTGTTAGTGTCTTTGAGTTAGTTCAGAAAGAACCAAATTTAGAGAAAGAAGCAATTACATAGACTATGAGGTTGAATGTTCAAAAAATATTTTTAAATTGTTAAATTATAGATAAATTAAGCGTGAATTAATCTCCGAGCATGTCAGTCTCCGACATAATGTCAGTGACGTGGTAATTAGCGTGCTGACTTGACGTGGGTTTAGTAGCAGCCTGAGACATTTCGATCAAATTCAAGAGTTTAAATGGGTACTTGACTCAGTTGTATAAAGTCATGCTGTCGAGGATAATCACTGGCCTCTTCTCTTCCAGAAGCTTTAACCTTGAACGTTGAAGTTTAATAGTTCATTTTCCTACACCATTTTATGTTACCAGGTAATCTTACTTTTAATACTCAAACATGAACACTATCACAATATAATAATTCTTCCTCTTCTTCATTGTGCTGTTGGAAATGTCAAATATTGATGTCGATTTCAGTGATAGGTAAGATGTGCTGTTGTCTACTGTTCTTCTCTACAGACGAAGAGGTCATTCTTTTCAGTCTTCTTTGTACCCCCGTCGCGTCAAGTGGCCTTTAGGGAATATGGTGTTAGTGATCATAAATTTTACAGACTCTCAGCACATGATTTTTGGCGCAATGTGGACGGTATTACGCCCGTGCAGCTTTACTTTCCCAGAAAAAAAATCCGGTACTCATTTAAGGTTTGGTGAACCGGAAGCCGTAGGTTGCGATCGAACCCCACCTCTTGTCCTTTGTAGTTGAGTTCACTAACCAATGAGCTATCGTGGCTCCCGAAGATGTCATTCCTCGGGGTTATTTATTTAGACGTGTCTCTATCCTATATTACAGTGGTTTGTTGTACAAGCCAGCAAGACTGGGGCGTGTGTTCTGCATGTTCTGGAGACTTCGCTCTATACAAGTTGTAACTTTTGGGATCTTGTGATGTTTAATCGATAATGGCCAGTACTCACGTATTGTCTAAGTTTGTAATAGCCAGTACTCACGTATTGTCTAAGTTTGTAATAGTCAGTACTCACGTATTGTTTAAGTTTGTAATAGTCGGTACTCACGTGTTGTCTAAGTCTGTAATGGCGCCGGTACTCAGGTTTTGTCTAAGTCTGTAATGGCGCCGGTACTCAGGTATGGCGCCGGTACTCACGTTTTGTCTTAGTCTGTAATGGTGCCGGTACTCAGGTTTTGTCTAAGTCTGTAATGGCGCCGGTACTCAGGTTTTGTCTAAGTCTGTAATGGCGCCGGTACTCACGTTAAATTTAAGTCTTTAATTGTGTCAGTACTCACGTGTTGTCAACGTCTGTAATGACCAGTAATTTATCTAATGATTATCGCTGGCCCTTTGTTGATAAATAGTACGTGACGACATGTCTGCCGGGTTTTGGCTGAGAAGTATAAAAAAAAAAAAAGAACTCGGTCACGCCTCGAGTGTTACGAGTAGGGAATGGTGTGTACATGGTGTGCTTATATAATTTGTAGATGGTACAAAAAGGGAGTGAGGCAGGGATGCATACTCTCTCAATGCCCGTCCAACATCTATGCTGAGAACGTCTTGAGAAATGTCAGAGAAACGATGACAGATTGTGAAGTTCAACCTTTTCATAGTAAACGGTAACATGATTCCAGAACTCAGATACACTGATGACATAGTCCTGCTCTCAAACACTGCAAAAGGATTAAAAGAGATAACTTTTAGAGAGTGTGTTAAAACAAAACGCAGTGGAGCAAAACCTGTATATAAACATATAGGGAACTAAGAAAATGTTCTTTAACAAAAACAAAAAGCCAATCAAAATTTAATATAATTCATATGAAGAATTTATATTTAAATTATATTATAAAATATACTATACTATATACTATACTATATAAAATTAAATTATTTATATTTAAACATATTCATATGAAGAACTTGAAATTGTAACAAACTATGAATATCTGGTATCTGTAGTAACTAACAATGAGACCCGCAGAAAGAGATCAAAAGAAGATTAGCAGCAGTACCACAAACATTAAACGCCTTGAAGAACACGTGGTACAATACCAGCAAGGCAATAACATGAAAACGATTGAGGACATGTATCTTCCCGATAGCAACATACCGCTGTGAATCATGGACAGTCTCGCAAACAGCAATGAATAAAAATCGATTGATTCGAAACTTAATTCTACAGAAAAATCCTTAAGATACTCTGGATAATGAAAATGAGCAGTGAAGACATATTAAAAGATTTAAACATTTCATAGAACTGATTTATAAACACCATTCTATAGAGGAAATTATAATATGACAACGTGAAAATACGCAAAGGATAAAAAAGAACTATAATGGAAGGTATGGTTCCTGGGCGACGCACGAGTGGTGGTCGCCGCACAAGTGGTGGTCGCCGCACGAGTGGTGGTCGCCGCACAAGTGGTGGTCGCCGCACGAGTGGTGGTCGCCGCACAAGTGGTGGTCGCCGCACGAGTGGTGGTCGCCGCACGAGTGGTGGTCGCCGCACGAGTGGTGGTCGCCGCACGAGTGGTGGTCGCCGCACGAGTGGTGGTCGCCGCACGAGTGGTGGTCGCCGCACGAGTGGTGGTCGACGCACAAGTGGTGGTCGACGCACGAGTGGTGGTCGCCGCACGAGTGGTGGTCGCCGCACGAGTGGTGGTCGCCGCACGAGTGGTGGTCGCCGCACGAGTGGTGGTCGCCGCACGAGTGGTGGTCGCCGCACGAGTGGTGGTCGCCGCACGAGTGGTGGTCGACGCACAAGTGGTGGTCGACGCACGAGTGGTGGTCGCCGCACGAGTGGTGGTCGACGCACAAGTGGTGGTCGCCGCACGAGTGGTGGTCGCCGCACGAGTGGTGGTCGACGCCTAGAAGCAGGTGGTTTCAAGACATCAACGAGACCTTGAACCTGACAACTGAAGAAATGGGTAGGAATCTGGCTAGAGATAGAGATTCTTTGGGGGGGGGGGGGAGGAACGTTCTACAAAGGACATACGATCTGATAATGAGGATGCTGATATATTTTTAAAAAACCGACCTGTAGATCAATTCACTCAAATCACTACTCCCTCCCCCCCCCCCCAATCGCACCCGATTTGGGTAAGAATGTTCTTCTTGTACTTTCCTTTTTCATTTGTCTTTTAACGTCGAAGACATCATCTGCTCTTCTGTTGGCCTCTGCTGCTGTTAAGTAAGAACACCATGAAACAAATAATAGTAAACTTATAGAATACACTGGCTCATAAACAATTAAAACTAGGTACCCATTTACATAGTTTGGGAACCACCCATCAGAGGAGAGAGACGTCGACCTCTGGGCAAGTAGATCATGGGTTCGATTCCCACTAAAGGCGTTGGGGCGGGGGGGGGGGGGGGGAAGAAATTGTATCCGTGGGCTTACCTTCCCCTGGTCTCTGGTAATGGGATCCGATGACTAGCCTTCTCGGAAACGGCGATAAAAGGAGGTCCTGTGCGTATTATGCGAACTTTAACAAACCCTTGGCTCGAAAATAGGAGGCCATAATGGCCGCTAACCGGGAAAAATTAATACGTTAAAAAATTTGAAAAAAATGCTAAAACTGTCGACATATGAGAGTACCTCTGAAGTCGGAGGATATCTGCCTGCACGGCAGGGGACACATGAGCACTCGATTTCCAGTGTGAAAAATAGGAAAAAGTTATATTCACGCAAAAAAGTCGGTTCCTCCTGGAGATATAAAGATGTGAAACGTAAAACACATCCATCATTTGAGCTGAGTGTGGTCGACGACCCATAGTTGACTTCCTGCGTCAGGATTGGGGAACAACTGAGCTGAGTGTGGTCGACGACCCATAGTTGACTTCCTGCGTCAGGATTGGGGAACAACTGAGCTGAGTGTGGTCGACGACCCATAGTTGACTTCCTGCGTCAGGATTGGGGAACAACTGAGCTGAGTGTGGTCGACGACTCATAGTTGACTTCCTGCGTCAGGATTGGGGAACAACTGAGCTGAGTGTGGTCGACGACCCATAGTTGACTTCCTGCGTCAGGATTGGGGAACAACTGAGCTGAGTGTGGTCGACGACTCATAGTTGACTTCCTGCGTCAGAATTGGCGAGCAATCGAGTTGATTAAGCCCCTGTTTTTACCCCCGCCCGCGCCCCCCCCAGCGGTGCTCCTGGAAAATTGAACAGGGAAGGCAATCCCGGTAATACAAATACAGTGATGAACTTGGATATGTTGGACCGAAAGGAAAAAATATCTTAGCCTGGCCGCAAACCGCAAAACAAATCATCATCATTGAGTGTCGTCTCCGCATCGAAGGTTGGCTACCATGGAACGTCTTTCCGCTCTGTTTTTTGCGTTAATAGTGCAGGCTGTATTAGGCTGACTTGTCCATCTTTTGACGTTACTCGTCCATGTTGGTTTTGGTCTGCGTCTGCCTATTTTACCTTGTATTTTCCCTTCCAAGATTACTTTTAGTACGCAGATGTGTCTTTTAACATGGCCCAAACATCTAATTTGTCCTGTTTAATTTGTGTTAACAAAACTAATCATCTGCACCAAATAAACGTTCTTTCAAGAACCTGTTGATGAAGAGGAATATGCAGTCCTATAGTAGTTGTCGAGTTTTTAGATTTTTTATTTCGTTCGCCAGCTTTGACCTCTGACGAAGTCCCTAGAGACTAGCTAGGGGCAAAATTTTGCGTGTTAATCCATTTATCCCCGGCAGCCGTGTGCACAAGGGTCCCTCGCCGCACAGGCAGATAACTCTGTCTTCGTAGGTACTCATTTTTTTTTCGTCGATGAGTATTTGACTTTTCAAGCCGGGCCTCGCTGCTGAGACCAGGGATGGTTGCCGCAGACAGAAATCATAGATAAAAATCCCAACCGATGTAGCCAGGATTTGAACCCCCAATCTGTCTTGAGGCCGGCGTCTTGCCTCGAGACCAACCAGTCCCCCTGTAGTTGTCGAGTGAACACAACAAATAAATAAGGAAAGAAAGAAAGAAAGAAAGAAAGAAAGAAAGAAAGAAAGAAAGAAAGAAAGAAAGAAAGAAAGAAAGAAAGAAAGAAAAAGAAAGAAAGAAAGAAAGAAAGAAAGAAAGAAAGAAAGAAAGAAAGAAAGAAAGAAAGAAAGAAAGAAAGAAATATCGACTGAGCTGTGTCGATCAACACCACCTCCGCGTAGTACTCTCTTACCATGACTCAAGGTCGCGTCCAGATTTGGAAGAAGTCATTGCAGTATTGGCAAACTATCGAAAATTATACAGCAAGTTGGAGTTTTAGATACGTTTGACTGATGCCGTTTTCTTAGCCAGCATTTTCTTTTTTGTCAGTTGCCTTAACAGTAACTTTAATGAGGGTAATTAAATGTGAAGAAGTTAAGCAGAACGTGGTTTTGTTATTGATTACGTTTCTAAATATACTTCTAATTGTATTGGTTTTAGCATCGGAGAAAAGGGTGGTGACGGAAGAAATGATGAACATAGTGTAGGAGTGCGGCGGGGAGCAGGCAAAAATTGCCTTGTGACATATTTTAAAAGCTTTGGTGTTTGAAGTATTAAAACTCACTCTTGTCTTAGGCTACAGAGTTTAGAGGTCAAAAAGCCATCTGTCTGTCCGTCCGTACACCCGTCTGTCTGTCTGTCCGTACACCCGTCTGTCTGTCCGTCCGTACACCCGTCTGTCTGTCTGTCCGTACACCCGTCTGTCTGTCCGTACACCCGTCTGTCTGTCTGTCTGTCCGTCCGTACACCCGTCTGTCTGTCTGTCTGTCCGTCCGTACACCCGTCTGTCTGTCCGTCCGTACACCCGTCTGTCTGTCCGTCCGTACACCCGTCTGTCTGTCCGTACACCCGTCTGTCTGTCTGTCTGTCCGTCCGTACACCCGTCTGTCTGTCTGTCTGTCTGTCCGTACACCCGTCTGTCTGTCTGTCCGTACTCCCATCTGTCTGTCTGTCCGTACACCCGTCTGTCTGTCTGTCCGTACACCCGTCTGTCTGTCCGTCCGTACACCCGTCTGTCTGTCCGTCCGTACACCCGTCTGTCTGTCCGTCCGTACACCCGTCTGTCTGTCCGTCCGTACACCCGTCTGTCTGTCCGTCCGTACACCCGTCTGTCTGTCCGTCCGTACACCCGTCTGTCTGTCCGTCCGTACACCCGTCTGTCTGTCCGTCCGTACACCCGTCTGTCTGTACAGAAAACAATAGTAACAAATAAACAAATGTTTGTTACTGTGAAATCTTCGATGAGAGAGAGAAACATAACATTACACCAGAAAGCAAATTTTACAGAACTCGACAGAAAGCAACAACGTTGTGTCCATGAGTAACTTCTGTACACAATATCAGAGTTGTCAGAAGAAAACAAAATGCTGACTTACTACTAACTCGGAGGCTAAGTGGTTAGTGCGCTTGTTACTCAACACCTGGGTTCATTGTCCATAAGTAGTGAATATTATTTGTTCAACCAACAAGGCCTTGGGGTTCATCAAGCACCTAACAATTAGTGCCAGAAATTTGTTTGCAAAGTAAGGGCGATAATATATATATAATATATAATATATAATATATAATATATAATATATAATATAATATAATAATATATAATAAATAAGGGTGATACCGACCATATCACTCAAAAATATGACCTTGGTCATGGGAAAAGATATGATCATTAACATCACATTCCATGTGATATCAGGCTTGGATGTGACCTTTACTACCTGATGAAGGCTTTTGCCGAAACGTCGTTGTTTGTCTCTTCTCTGTACTAGTTTAGATGCTAGGTACAATTGTATGTTTAGTTTATATGTTCTCTATAGATCTACTCGTGGCCTCACATAATATTTTATTTATTTGAGATATATGCATATCTCCCGCGTTACCGCAAAGTAGAGAATTATTCAGACCATGCTAGGCGTATGGGAATATGATGTCACCATTTTCTTCCATGAGGTCAGGTTCGATCCCAACCGACGGCTTCCGGTTCACCTAGCCCTTAATGGGTACCGGATTTTTTTTTTTTTTTTCTGGGAAAATAAAGCGGCACGTGTGTAATACCGACCACATTACACCAAAAATCATATGACGAAGGTCTGTAAAATTTATGGTCACTAACATCATATTCCCAATACGTCACTTGGCGTGACGGGGGTACTTTGCTTTTTTTTTTTTTTAACATTGCGTCATTAGTGCTGAAAATTGTTGTCCAACATTCGATAAACAAAGGACCGTCGAGTACAAGCGTCACTTCCGGACAGTGATGGCGACAGTCTTGGGGTGAACGCGGCTTTCTGAGAACGTATTAAGTTGGTGGTTAAAAGTTATAAGAAATGGGCGGAGATAAGAAGGATGAGGAGGAGAAAAGAAGACGAGAGAAAAGAAGACAAAGAGTGAATGAGAAGAAAGAAAAAGAAATAGAAGTGGTAGTGATGAAAACAGGGGCAAGAGTCGGAAGAAAAATTAGTCGGAGAAGAACAGAAAGGAAAACGAAGTAAAGGTAATATTACAGTAGATAAGAGAAGGAAGAAAACCAAGAAAAACTAAGAAGTAGAAGATGCAGAAGTAATGCACCTCGTGATTATCAAATCTTACAATTTCTCTTTTCAATTGTCCATTAGTGAAGATCAACTTCACACAGACTTATTTCCTTTGTTTTATTCTCACTCCATTAAAGCTCTCTGTCTCTCTCTCTCTCTCTCTCTGTCTGTCTCTCTTGCTCTCGCTCTCAGCTCGGTTTCTAGGAATGTTTCACAATGTCTCTTAAAGCGTGTAAGCTAGAGATGCTATGTAGATACACTTGACAGAGGAATGTAAGCCAAGCATAAAAGACGATCACATAGGAATTTTGTGAGGAATTTAGGAAGTTTGCCTGGAAAAGAAAAGTAAAGAACATTAAGACAACATGAACAAGTGAATGAGTATTTATTTACACAAAATATTACGTTAACACAAAATGAGCAGTAATAAAAACGGACGTGACACGTCAAAAGGTAACTATTATTTCAACTATTAGACACGATGACGTGAAAGGTTAAACATAGGTCAGTATTTAACTAACCAGCTACATGTGTTTGGATGTCGCGGTAGCTGAGTGGTTAGTGAACTGGACTACTAAGGACAAGAGATCGACGTTTCACCCAACCTTAAATTGATACTAATTTTTTCTGATAAAGTAAAGCTGCACTGGCGTAATACTGACCGCATTACCACAAAAATAATATGCTGAATATCTTTTTTAAAAAAATATGGACTCTAACACCGCCCGCCCGCGAAGGGGCTCTTCCCTTTAAAATTTCTTTTTTTTTTTAAATTAAAAAATGAGCAATTCTGACATCAAAATTATTGATGTTTTAATTCTGATTTATTTATTGATTCTGCTTTAAGTATTTTTTTTTTTTCCAAATAACTACGTCAAGGGTAAGGGTAACACCACTTGACGTCACCAACATTTAAATACCATGTAGGGTGATGAGATCTTCCTCTCTAATCAGCAAACAATCATTAAAGTATGATATCTCAGTTCAGTACTGATATCGATATGTGCATGTACGAATACCACACTTTCCAGTTTTATTTTATTGTTGTGAACACTGTAGTTTCCCTTGCTCTCGATTAGTCTAGATCATCCACCGGTTTATTTGTGTTCCATTCATAATTAGTTTGCATGTCTCTTTCCGTCTACTATTTCAATGTTACAACAACTACCAATTCTTTTTAAAAATCTATAATTACATCGACAGCATACATATAGAGATAATACAGGCACTAGAAGATTTTGGCATTGAAGTGATTACAGACATATGCAACGACATATACCATGCAGGATACATACCAAATAAACTAAAAACATCAACTTTCATTGCATTGCCTAAAAACAATGGTGCAGTCTACATGCAGTGACTTTAGAACAATAAGCCATGTTACACAAACCTTGCTAAAAGTTATACAAAAAAGGATTTAAAATAAAATCAATACTGAATTAGATGAGCAGCAATTCGGATTTAAGAAAAATAGTGGGACAAAAGAAGCCATATTCTGCATGAGAACATTAATCGAAAAGTACACAGAAGTAAACAAACCAATATATGCTGCTTCATAGACTACACCAAAGCTTTTGATAAAATACACCACACACAACTTATAGAATGCCTAAAAGAAATACATCTAGATAACATGGACATACGACTAATATGTAATTTATACTGGGTGCAAACAGCAATAATAAAATATAACAAAGAGAGCTCTACACCCATGGATATAACAAGAGGAGTAAGACAGGGGTGCATCCATACAACAAGCTTGTTCAATCTATACACTGAGCTAATCTTTAAAAACATCACAGAGATGCCAGGCATAAACATTAATGGAAAGATAAATAATAACCTAAGATATGCTAATGATACTGTACTACTAGCAGAAAATCCTAAAGATCTACAACAATTACTTAATGTAATAAACATGACAAGCAAAAAATATTGTATACAATATAATATATATATATATATATTATATTGTATACAATATATATATATATATATATATAACAATATATATATAACAATATATATATAACAATATATATATAACAATATATATAAACACATTATGGTTATTTCCTTCCAATATTGATAACGCGCTTTCGTTTTCACTTGGTTACCTTTAGAACAGGTTTGACTTGGTTACCTTTAGAACAGGTTTGACTTGGTTACCTTTAGAACAGGTTTGACTTGGTTACCTTTAGAACAGGTTTGACTTGGTTACCTTTAGAACAGGTTTGACTTGGTTACCTTCAGAACAGGTTTGACTTGGTTACCTTTAGAACAGGTTTGACTTGGTTACCTTTAGAACAGGTTTGACTTGGTTACCTTTAGAACAGGTTTGACTTGGTTACCTTTAGAACAGATTTGACTTGGTTACCTTCAGAATACTCTACTTACTTTCAAATACATCCTCCAATTACAATAATTGACAACCACACAAAAGCATTATTTTTCCTCGTTAACGCATGGCCTCGTTAACCCATGACCTCTTGATCTGACAATCACGGTAGCTCAGCGTTTAGTGAAATGGATTAAGAGGTGGCTCCTATGTTCACCCAGCCATAAATGAGTACCTGATTTTTCTAGAAAAGGATGGCGGCCTGACGTGACACGACCACGTTGCCCATAAATGCGTTGTTAAAAGAAAGACCATTAAACCCCTTGCTGTGGTATAGATCCCGGGTAAGGTATCTCCATCCATCCCGGTTCTTGAACAATTTCTCTACTTTTTTCCAGTCTAGCCCAATGTTGCTATGACCTCCTTTCAGCATTTATTTGTAGGACCGTGACTACTTTATCATTATCTGTTGGTTCAGTTACTTACATCTATCTTGCTATGCTGTCATTCAGTTTTCTATGCGTGTATGCAAACAATTTTTATTTTTAAAATATTTATAATCTTTTTTGAATTTTTTTTTTTGAATCGTGGACAATGGGACAACAGACAAGAAAATCACTGGAGTCTGTAGAAATGTGGTTTTACAGAAGAATGTTGAGAGTACCATGGACAGCTGAGAAGAGTAATGGAGTAATGAAGATGTTCTGAGAGAGGTCAAAGCAAAAAGAGAGCTAATTTCCAATATTAGGAAGAAACAATCATCATTTTTTGGCCATGTAATGAGAAGGGAACAACTGGAATATATTGTAACAACTGGAAAAATTGAGGGACGAAGAGATAGAGGGAAGCAAAGAGAAAGAATAACAGACAGCTTAAGAGAATGGCTTGGCGGGAGGTCAACAACAGAAATGATAAATAACTGCGAGATCGAAAGTTGTGGAGAGACATGATCACCTACGCCAGCAGGCCCGGTAATTGATGATGATGATGGTGATGATAATCTTTTTGCTTGATTGGCCCTTATTTTGTCTGTAACTTTTAAAAAAATGTATTGTTCAACATGCCTGTTCCCGAGACTTATAAGAGCGTTGTTTTAACTCTTTTGTTACATAGTCAAAAGTTGGTTCTTAAAATGTTTCGCTGGTCATTGAGAAATGTCGAAAGTGAGGTCATAAAAATTGGATGGGAAACCCGCAATCTTTCTTTTATCTCTACTGATTTGCCAGCAATACGACCTAACAGCAAATTTTTTGGTTCTTTTGTTTTGCTTCCTATGAGATTATTCCCGGTGTGGGTCAGTCTGTGAGCTGAGTTCTCTGAGTTCTACGCGATAACGGAAGTCGTGCTCTAACTCAGAAATGTTGGACAGGACTCAAAAATGGCATCGGTGCAGGCGAGATGAAGATAGCGTCTTTTTTTAGGATGAGCTTCATAAATGAGCCATGCATTGATTTTATGTTTAACATGAATCAGCAAGTGAAGGTCATATTATAAATCTACCCGCATGCACATGTACTGCGTGAGCAGTTCCGGGTACGGGTAAATTTATAGAAGGGGCAAACTTACGGGCTGCATGAGTTTTGACTCCCTCTTCTTCCCTCCCATTTCTTTAAAATCCCAAAATATTTGGAGAGCTAAAATATAGGGGTGGGGGGGGGGAGGGAAGAGTCACCTTGTGCCATACACGTTGGCGTAGGCGATCATGCCGTTCCACGATTTCGCGGGTTTTACTTTTTTGTCCACAGTACATCGTATCTGTTCTGTTGTTGACTGTTTTCCGTGTCACGACACCAAGCTATCTATATAGTTTCTTCTCTCTTTGTCGTCCGCGATCTTTCTTTCCCTGTATTTTTTTCCAGTTATAACCAAGTACTCCAACTTTCCTCTTCTCATGATGTGCCCGAAAAATGTCGATTGTTACTTTCAATTGTTATTTTTTAAGGAACTCCCTTTTTGTGTTGGACTCTTTGAGAATTTCCTCTTGGAAAGAATACTTCGGTAAAAATAATCCCTTTCAAACAATACAGCATTTGTGAAACGTAGGGTTAGTGTTTTTATTTACAGATAACCAACGACATACCTATGGCTAATATAGTTTGTATCACTCCAGTCCGCCTCTGAGAACATATGTGCAGCACCAATTATAAAGGCTCCTTGAAATCCAAAGCAATGTTGAGCATAACAATTTACACTCACCTTGAAATGTGCAATTTTACCACGTCGTTTGTAAACAAATGAACATACATAGGCCTTTTCTCGCTTCGTCTGTTGTGCAATGTCGATCTGACGTCCTCGAGTGTTATATCACGTAGGTCCAACGTCTTGGACTGTTATCAGTAAACTAGGTCCTTGACTGTCACCGGTAATGTAGGTTTTTACGTTCTGGGCTATTAGTAATGTAGGCCCTACGTCCTAGACTATTACTAGTAATGCAGGTCCTACGTCCTGGACTATTACTAGTAATGCAGGTCCTACGTCCTGGACTATTACTAGTAATGCAGGTCCTACGTCCTGGACTATTACTAGTAATGCAGGTCATACGTCCTGGACTATTACTAGTAATGCAGGTCCTACGTCCTGGATTATTACTAGTAATGCAGGTCCTACGTCCTAGACTATTACTAGTAATGCAGGTCCTACGTCCTGGACTATTACTAGTAATGCAGGTCATACGTCCTGGACTATTGCTAGTAATGCAGGTCCTTCGTCCTGGACTCTTAGTAGTAATGCATGCCCTACATTATCAACTGTAATGTCATGTAGATCGCACATCCTGACCTGTTGTTAATAATGTAGGTCTTATGTCCTCGACTGTTGTGTCATGTAGGCCCTGCGTCTTCATCTGTTATCAGTTATGTATGTCCTACGTGCTTGACTGTTATCAGAAAAATAAGTCCTATGTCTCTTACACAAAAGACTTTTCACTTACCGTCGTCCTTTGTTTAATTCCATGTGCTCTTGAGCTTTTGTGGGAAAAATAATATAACCTGGCGTGGTGCTGGCCACATTACATAAAAGTGTGTAAATGTTAAAGAAAATTAAGTAAATTAACACTGTTCCAGTTCTTCACATTCTAGGCCCTTAAAACACCATGGTCACGTCATAGGTTAGCACAGCGACCTGGACAGAAAAATAATGGAAGGCATTCCAGGGCGACACATTAGGGGCAGACCAAGAAGAAGGTTTCAAGACATCAAAGAGACCTTGATCATGACCAAAAAAAGTGGGAGATCTGGCTAGAGAACGAGATTCTTTCAGACGGACTGTGATGAATGCAACGTTCTATGGGAGATCTTGCTAGAGAACGAGATTCTTTCAGACGGACTGTGATGAATGCAACGTTCTATGGGAGATCTGGCTAGAGAACGAGATTCTTTCAGACGGACTGTGATGAATGCAACGTTCTATGGGAGATCTTGCTAGAGAACGAGATTCTTTCAGACGGACTGTGATGAATGCAACGTTCTATGGGAGATCTTGCTAGAGAACGAGATTCTTTCAGACGGACTGTGATGAATGCAACGTTCTATGGGAGATCTTGCTAGAGAACGAGATTCTTTCAGACAGATTGTGATGAATGCAACGTTAAGGAAAGAATATGCGACCTGATGATTCCACTCTAGGCACGACATTATTCTTTCGTTTCTACTTGTTTTCTATTGCGTACAGACGTTCTTAGAAAACTTTCACAGGATTTGAAATAGCGCGTTAAAAAGTATTACATACAATGTATATAGAGTGTATTGTATTAACACAATATTAATTTTTCGTTTACGCTGTTTATTAAAGAAAATATATAATATAATGTATTATTGGTATGGATCAACTGTTCGCCATAAAATCTAGTTTATTTTGTGGCATTTACAACATTTTATGTCATGATTACAGCCCATTCTATGCAGCGATAAGTGGATTATGATGTCGGACGTTGATTGGTCGTTTAAAAGTGAGAACTGAGAGTATGTGAGAAGGCTATTCCTGATTTGAGACTTTTAACGATTCGAGGCAACCTTTGAACTATCTTTACAACAGAGACACACTTAACAGCGATAGGGGTGGGAGGGAGAGCTCAAGCCAGTGCTTTACGACCTTTCTGCACTCAGCGCCCATTCTTATAATGCTCGTGAGAGCGACATTTCCTTACCGCCCACTAATATTTGAAATGGAAAACAAGAGTTATCTCCCGCGTAAAACAAAAAAAAAAGATTATGTTCAAAGTAATGGGACGCTTGTGTCAGACGCCATGAAACTAAATGTTAAATATCTTGTTGGATATAATTATAGTTTTTCATTTTGTCTCGGGCCGAAGACAGCACATACAGCGGAAGTCATAGTTCTCCACGACTGACGATCTGCTGTTTGTTCTTCTGCTTCTTGTTTGTTTCTTAATCCCATGATTGAACATTCCTTATTAATTGTTCTGCATAGTGATTCTCTTGGTCTTCCTTGTTTTATTTTACCAGATAGTTTCAAAATGAATTCCTGACGAGGAAGTATGTCTTCATTCATTCTCAGCACATGACCGATGTATTTCCATCTTAGCTCGACACATATTCTTGTTTTGATTCGTCTGTTATCTCTTCATTTGAAATCTATTCTTTCCATCTTATTTTTGAGATCATACGTAGACATTTGTTTTCAAAGGTGTTTAGTTTCCTATCTAAAGTCGTGGTGGATTTCCGACTTCCACATACATATGTTAGCGCTGGTATCACACATTTTGTTTTTTTTTCTTTTGTTGTCATTGTTATTAAAATGTCATTGTTAATTGTTACATCTGAGGCTTTGATGATAATATCCATGATTTTCGTTTTGGTTTTGTTTAACTGGAGGATAATTATATTAGAAACATTTAATAAGATGTCATATAAATAAAATAATGTTGATTCTCTGATACATTTAGTTATCATTAGAATTTACTGAAGCGATCGCATGTATATGAGTTAATTTGTGCTGATGGTATGATGACATCTACAGACTGCAGAAAACAAATAGTATAGATTACATTCAACATTATAAGGTTTTACTGCTACACTGTTAATATTAATCATCATCATCATCATCATGTTCCACACCGTTGCGTAGGTGATCATATCTTTCCACAAAATCTCTACCATAAGTGCCTCGTATCTATTCTATTGTTGACTTTTTCCCGTGCCATGATACCAAGCTATCTATTATCTTCTTTCTCTGTCGTCCGTGATTTCTGTTTCCCAGCAGTTTACCAGTTGTAGCAAGTATTCAAACTTTCCTCCTATCATGATGTGCCCGAAAAATGTTGATTTTGTATGTTACGACTGTTAATATTAATAATAGTGCATTTTAATAGTCGTAAATGAAAATTCAAATTCCCATATCTAAAATGACAATAATTCATAAATATAAGTATATGTATTTTGTCGCTATGTTTATGACTTAGTAGGAACCTGTTCTGTATGTTATCGTTCACTAGTGGATTATACATAACACCCATGTTGACGGAGCACTGGATTAAAGGTAGTTGAAGGTAATGACAAGGAAGAAATGGGGTTATTTTAAAAGTAAAACTGTGTGTCAATGATTACAAATGCTTGACTCATTCTCTGTGTTGGTGACATAGCGTTATTAATAGTACATGGACTCGTTATTTCTCAGACCTGAACCCTGACGCTGAGCTATTATTTATATAAAGTTCTTGATCCGTTCGACAAATCGTGTTCTACGGCATTATTCAATTTGCAGCCACTATAAATATTAATATGTGCAATAGTGAAGAAACTAAGAACAATTATATCCTTCGATGAGATGAGATGTTAATTCGGATGATTCCACTGGCACGGGCGTTTGAGCAATTATGTATTTTTTTTTTTTTTTTTTTTTTTTTTTTTCGTTTGCCAGCTTTTACCTCTGACGAAGTCACTAGAGACTAGAAACAGAATTTTGCGTGGTAACCCGTTTTTTCCTTGCAGCCGTGTACACAGGGGTCCATCACTGCACAGGCAGATAACTCCGTCTTCGGAGGTACTCATATTTTTTCCGTCCATAACTAATTGACGTTTCAAGCCGGGCCTCGCTGCTGAGACCAAGTGTGGTTGCCGCAGAGACTGACGTCTGGTTTCGAGACCAACCAGTGGTCCCCTGCAATTATAAATTTTAATTCGTTTGCAGTGATGCCGTGGATTTCGATTAATTATAACTACAGGAACAACAAACGTAAAAGGAAAATGTTCCAGGAGAGCTTTGCCGTTAAGCTTTTCTTCTTCTACCTCTCAATTCCCTGTGGAGCATAGGTCTTCAAATAACATTTTCAACTCCCTGTGGTGCATAGGTCTTCACATAACATTTTCAACTCCCTGTGGTGCATAGGTCTTCAAATAACATTTTCAACTCCCTGTGGTGCATATGTCTTCAAATAACATTTTCAACTCCCTGTGGTGCATAGGTCTTCAAATAACATTTTCAACTCCATGTGATGCATAGGTCTTCAAATATCATTTTCAACTCCCTGTGGTGCATAGGTCTTCAAATAACATTTTCAACTCCCTGTGGTGCATAGGTCTTCAAATAACACTTTCAACTCCAGGTGTAGCTTAGGTCTTCAAATAAGACTCTCAACTCCATGTGGAGCATAGGTCTTCAAATAACACTTTCAACTCCCTGTGGAGCATAGGTCTTCAAATAACACTTTCAACTCCCTGTGGAGCATAGGTCTTCAAATAACACTTTCAACTCCATGTGGAGCAGAGGTCTTCAACAAACACTTTCAGCTCCTTGTGGAGCATAGGTCTTCAACAAAAACTTTCAGCTCCCTGTGGAGCATATGTCTTCAACAAACACTTCCCAGGTCATTTTTTTTTTTTGCCATTCTTTTAAGATCATTCCATGTCTTCCTCTTCATTTTCATCTCTGCTTCCATCTGCCTTCACCAATAATATGTTAGTCTTCTTCTTTGTTTTTTCCTTTGGGGATAGCAAAAAAGGGCCTGTTGTGTAATACTCTCATTTGGCTCCTGCAGTGTATGTTCTATCCAGCGCCATCGTCTTTGTTGTATCTCTTTATCCTCTGATATTTGACTGGTACATTTTCATAATTTTATGTTAGTGACTTTTTGTTCTGCCATTTCCATCATTTTATTCTGCGTAAGCATCCAGTAATGAAGGTCTGTATCTTTACGATTGTCACTTTTGTTGTTCTCCATGTTTCACAGCCATATAATAATATTGACTTAACATTGGAGTTGAACATTTTTATTTTTGCATTTACCCAATTTCCTTTGCAATGAAGGCTCCTTGCTTTTTTTATTCTTATTCTGGTATCATTCTCTGTTCCTCTTTCTTTACCTATAGCACCGCCCAGATATGTGTAAGATTGTACGTATAGCAGTAGTATTTCTCATATTATATGGTTATTGCCAACGGCATTAATTCTAAAAATTATGGTCTTGTCTCTATTTATTTTCAGTCCCATCTGCTGTGATCTCTCATCAAGTATGCTCATTTTATCTTGCATCTGTTGATGATAAAGTCCAATTTATAGTCAGTAGAAAGAGAATGCATCCTTGCCATACTCCTGTTCTTATTTTAAATGCTTCTGTAATCTTCCCTTCGTGCATAGCACTACATTTCATTCCTTCATACATTGTTCTTATCAGGTTAATAAACTTTATGGGGACTCCGTAATAATTCAGTATCTTCCAAAGGATTCCTCTGTCTAAATTATCAAATGCCTTTTCGTAATCTATGAATTTGTTCAGCTTTTACTTTCTCGATTTTTTGCCGATTAATTGATTTATTTTGTTATTTGTGCTCTGCATTTTAAAAATGTTTTTAAATGATTCATTCTTAATTTGAATCTTATTTTAGTTTATGTCTGTGACTTTGTCTGCTGATTATGTTCTAGTAAAATGAATTCAGGCCGTAACGTAGAGTTCCCTTGTGTCGTCAGCTATCAGTACACAGTTCGCAACGTCGAGTTCCCTTGTATCGTCTGCTATCAGTACACAGTTCGCAACGTCGAGTTCCCTTGTGTCGTCTGCTATCAGTACACAGTTCGCAACGTCGAGTTCCCTTGTATCGTCTGCTATCAGTACACAGTTCGCAACGTCGAGTTCCCTTGTATCGTCTGCTATCAGTACACAGTTCGCAACGTCGAGTTCCCTTGTATCGTCTGCTATCAGTACACAGTTCGCAACGTCGAGTTCCCTTGTATCGTCTGCTATCAGTACACAGTTCGCAACGTCGAGTTCAATTGTGTCGTCTGCTATCAGTACACAGTTCGCAACGTCGAGTTCCCTTGTATCGTCTGCTATCAGTACACAGTTCGCAACGTCGAGTTCCCTTGTGTCGTCAGCTATCAGTACACAGTTCGCAACATCAAGTTCCCTTGTATCGTCTGCTATCAGTACACAGTTGTAACCGTTACATTTTTTCACTAGACTTTGATTTGTTTTTTATTATTCTATCAAAAGCAAAGAAAATTAGCCCATTCATAAGATAAACATGGCCCTTCTCACTGTCAAACAACCATGTTTTAATGTTCCATCTTTTCCTTCTAACTGTCAAACAACCATGTTTTAATGTTCCATCTTTTCCTTCTCACTGTCAAACAACCATGTTTTAATGTTCCATCTTTTCCTTCTAACTGTCAAACAACCATGTTTTAATGTTCCATCTTTTCCTTCTCACTGTCAAACAACCATGTTTTAATGTTCAATCTTTTCCTTCTCACTGTCAAACAACCATGTTTTAATGTTCAATCTTTTCCTTCTCACTGTCAAACAACCATGTTTTAATGTTCAATCTTTTCCTTCTCACTGTCAAACAACCATGTTTTAATGTTCCATCTTTTCCTTCTCACTGTCAAACAACCATGTTTTAATGTTCAATCTTTTCCTTCTCACTGTCAAACAACCATGTTTTAATGCCTTATCGCTACACAGCCAAATAATATATTAAACAAGTAATGCAAAAACTAACACACACCATATAAACCACCAAAGACATAACTTCAAGTTTCCAAATCACCTGCCCCAGTCGACACTGCGCTCAAGAAGTCGCTTTAGCGTGTGTCTAATCATCGCCTTGTGTAAGACATTAACTTTCGCCCGTTTGTGATGCTTGCACAAAATAGCACTGTCTTCAAATGACAAGTACTTGGAAGCTGAGCGCGATGCTATTCTCGGCTGTGGTATAATATACCAGTGATAGTCAAAGGGGTGCTGTTTATCATTTCTTGTGTGACAGACGCCCTCATTAAATCAGTAGTTCTGACAAGAGTCTTGTAGGTGTTGTATTTCGTGACATCGGTGGTTTTTAACATTTTACACTCCGGGGTACATTTTGTTTAAGAAAAAATATTTTGTATAACAATTGATAAGGTAGATAGTTAATTTTTAAAATATATTTGATTTTAAATCCTCGATTTTTTTTTAAAATTTCTTTTTATTAATTAACCAAAATTGATATCACAGAACTCTAGTATCTTGACATCACAGAATTCTAGCATCTTGACATCACAAAACACTAGTATCTCGACATCATAGAACACTAGTATCTTGACGTCACAGAACATTAGTATCTTGACATCACATAACACTAGTATCTTGACATCACAGAACTCTAGCATCTTGACGTCATAGAACACTATCATTTTGACATCACATAACACTAGTATCTTTATATCACAGAACACTAGTATCTTGACGTCACAGAACACTAGTATCTTGACATCACAGAACACTAGTATCTTGATATCACAGAATTCTAGCATCTTGGCATCACAAAACACTAGTATCTTGACATCACAAAACACTAGTATCTTGACATCACAGAACACTAGTATCTTGACATCACAGAACACTAGTATATTGACATCACAGAACACTATAATTTTGACATCACAGATTACTAGAATCTTGACATTACAGAACACAATCATCTTGACTTCACAGAACTCTATCATTTTGACGTCACAGAACACTAGTATCTTGACATCACAGAACACTAGTATCTTGACATCACAGAACACTAGTATCTTGACATCACAGAACACTAGTATCTTGACATCACAGAACACTAGTATCTTGACATCACAGAACGCTAGCATCTTGACGTCACAGAACATTATCATTTTGACATCACAGAATATTAGAATCTTGACATCACAGAACACTTTAATCTTTACGTCACAGAGCACTATTATCTTGACATCACAGAACTCTAGCATCTTGACATCACAGAGCACTATCATTTTGACATTACAGAACACTATTATCCCCATAAGGGAATCCTTTTTTTTTCTTCAAGTCAACAGATGTCAAAGAGAAATACGTTTTGTTTCACAGACTCGTTTTTTACACCGATATTTTAACCACCCGGCTAAACAGCTTATCCTACGATGAAAATGGATTCTTGGGAAAATGTATAAGAAGAAATAAATACAACATGCAGTAGTGCTGACCACATTGTCCAAAAACTGTGTCGCTGATTATGTATAAAAACGTAAGGGCTTCAACGCCATGTTTTCTATAAGGCAAAAGGGCGTTACATGATACCTTTTGTTTCATTCTTCTTCATTATAGTAAGTAAAGCACCCCCGTCACGCCAAGTGGCGTATAGGGAATATGGTGAAAATTTAGTGACCATCAATTTTACAGACTTTCGGCACATGATTTTTGGGGTAATGTGGTCGGTATTACGCCCGTGCCGCTTTATTTTCCCAGAAAAAAAATCCGGTGCCCATTTACGGCTGGGTGAACCCGGAAGCGGTCGGTTGGGATCGAACCCTACCTCTTGTATTTTGTAGTCCAGTTCACTAACCACTGAGCTATCGCGGCTCCCTTTCTTTATTATAGGCTAATTGTAATTACCTTGTAAATTTGCAGGCATGAAATTAGTCGCTGGGAGCTGACGTCTAGATCGTTTGCTGACCAAATGGACTCGGTTTCAATCCCAAATATGGACTATTTTTCTAGACAGTCTCAGAAAATAGGGTGCGGAAGATTTTTTTTTCTCTCGAAAAATAGTGCGACCTGACAAAATATTGACTACTTAATCCACAAATGTGTGGAATGTAGAGGATATTCATGGAATATAAGGACATTTATGTAATACAAGGACATTCATAGAATATAAGGACATTTATGTAATACAAGGACATTCATAGAATATAAGGACACTAACTACATATTTTCAATGCATCTCAAACTATATGGTGTGATGTATTATATTTACTTTTCTTCATTTTTTTAAAAACAAATATATTTTGGACGTTAAACGCACTGTTTGTCGTTGTCTTCTTCTTCATTTTCCCCTCTCTCTCTCCTTCACCGTTAGACTAGTAATGACTCATTTTTCGTTGTCTGTCTTTTCAAATAAATAGCTTTACAATTGGCGTAGATTCAGTGTATTTTTTGCGTGGTTTATAAAAACTACGATATCTTCGTCCTTCTGCGACATCTTGCTTTCTTCAGTCTCCACTCGCTTGATCTGTTCCCAAGTCTGGTGATTATTCAGGCCTGCCACGGTGTTGTGGATTACGATCTTGATCAGTTTTGATTCACTGTTCCTGAATGAAGCAGTCAGTTTTGAGTCGCTAACCGCTTTCATGGCATGTGGTTTTTGTGTATCGTGTAGTCTGAATCTGTATTGATAATAAAACTAAGTGTTTCCTTATAAAGAAAATCGGAAGGTACAAGTGAAGAAACGTGGCGAAATGCTTCTTCTCTCATTGCCAGGTAATCTCCGCTATATTTTTGGGGATGCTAATATTTAACTCTGCATCAACAGATGAGGCAACATATGATTTATTCACCCTATTAGAGACCCATAAATATAAAATAAATGCATGAACGAAATATTGGATTAATTATTTAAAATATAAAACTGTCGTGGAGTATACCTGTAGTCATTGTTTAAGATAGCGATCCTGTTACACCTAATGGTGTTTATGTGGAAATGTGTCACAGCCCTTATTTTTGCAGTGCCTTTCGGCACGTTTATGGTGTTAGAAAGCGTTTGTTTAAGAGGGGATGGGTATTAGCATATCGAACCATCATTGTGGACACAGTCCGTCAGCTGCTGTAATCAGCTGAGCACAACGGCTTTTCCCTATGTGATGTGGTATCAATAACGATGATGGTTCACGGTGACAGCAGTTGCTCGAAAACGGTTTTAGGTAGTTTTGTAGTAGTCGTTATATTTTATTTTTTTATTTTAGAGAGAACTTTAAGTTAACAGTTTGTGAAATGTTTGTGAGTAGAAATTTTCTTGCAATGATTTTAGTAGCTGTTATTTGTTTGTGTGGTGTTTTGGGTAGTGTTTGTGGAACATTGTTGGTAGCCGTTGTTTGTGGTGTTTTGGGTAGTGTTTGTGGAACATTGTTGGTAGCCGTTGTTTGTGGTGTTTTGGGTAGTGTTTGTGGAACATTGTTGGTAGCCGTTGTTTATAGTGTTTTGGATAGTGTTTGTGGAACATTGTTGGTAGCCTTTGCTTATGGTGTTTTGGGTAGTGTTTGTGGAACATGTTGACAGCAGTTTTTTGTGGTGTTTTGGGTAGTGTTTGTGGAACATTGTTGGTAGCAGTTGTTTGTGGTGTTTTGGGTAGTGTTTGTGGAACATTGTTGGTAGCAGTTGTTTGTGGTGTTTTGGGTAGTGTTTGTGGAACATTGTTGGTAGCAGTTTTTTTGTGGTGTTTTGGGTAGTGTTTGTGGAACATTGTTGGTAGCAGTTGTTTGTGGTGTTTTGGGTAGTGTTTGTGGAACATTGTTGGTAGCAGTTGTTTGTGGTGTTTTGGGTAGTGTTTGTGGAACATTGTTGGTAGCAGTTGTTTGTGGTGTTTTGGGTAGTGTTTGTGGAACATTGTTGGTAGCAGTTTTTTTTGTGTGGTGTTTTGCGTAGTGTTTGTGGAACATTGTTGGTAGCAGTTGTTTGTGGTGTTTTGGGTAGTGTTTGTGGAACATTATTACTATCAATTGTTTGTGGTATTTTGGATAGTATATGTGCAATATTGTTGATAGCAATTGTTTATGTGGTGTTTGTCGAAGACATATGCTCCGCAGGGAGTTGAAAGTGTTTGTCGAAGACATATGCTCCGCAGGGAGTTGAAAGTGTTTGTCGAAGACATATGCTCCGCAGGGAGTTGAAAGTGTCTATTGAAGACCTATGCTCCACAGGGAGTTGAAAGTGTTTTTTAAGACATGTTCCACAAGGAGCTGAAAGTGTTTGTTGAAGACCTAAGCTCCACATGGAGCTGACAAAAACTAAATAGTAACTCCAGATAGAGAACGTAGCGTTGATATTTAAAATGATAAATAATAATTTTCTTTATAATATGAAAAGTACATTAAAAATTCGCCCAGTATAATACAAAACCAAACTCAAATTGTATGAAATCAGCACTCAATTGTATGCTTGCGAAAAATAGTATGTTTACAGTAGCCTGACAGGAAGCGGAACCAATTCCAAATGTAATTCTTGCGGAAACTGCTGAAGATAGGATGGCGGGCAATGATGGAAGAGGCAGCTGTGCTGGCACAATCCACAATGACAAGCATACATTTAATGATAAGATTGCCTGAAAGTGTTATTGGTATCCTGGATGGATCAACTTCTTCTAAAGAAATTATTTTAACCTCCAAGTTAAAAACGCAGACAGAAAGTCACACAATGAAGATAAACATCATAAGACACACTAAAAGTGTCGCTTAAATAATGTAATGTCAATCCTGGTGTTTTGAAGAACAGTGAACTTAACCATTCATTATGGCGAGGCAAGATTGTGAAATATCATAATCATCATCATCATCAAGTACCGTGTCTTCTGGCGTAGGTGATCATGTCTCTCCACAACTTTCGATCTTGACAGTTATTTATCATTTCTGTTGTTGACCTTCTGCCAACCCATTCTCTAAAGCTGACTAGTATTTTTTCTCTTTGCGTCCCTCTATCTCTTCGTCCCTCAATTGTCCCTGTTGTTACAATATATTCCAGCTGTTCTCTTCTCATCGTGTAGCCAAAAAATGATGATTCTTTCTTCACGATATTGGAAATTAGCTCTATTTTTGCTTTGGCCTCTTTCAGAACGTTTTCATTACTCTTCTTAGCTGTCCATGGTATTCTCAACACTCTTCTGTAAAACCACATTTCCAAAGCCTCCAATGATTTTCTTATCTATTGTCCTATTGTCCATGATTCACATCCATATGTTAAGATTGGCTCTACATAACATTTAACACTGTTAAGGGTACAACAGTAGATAAGTACACACAGTAAAACGAGCAAATTATACAGTTTTGAAACGACCACTTCGCAAGTCAAACTGTAATACATTATCATCCTCCTCCTCGACATATCAACACTGAATATATCCATTCCACCATTGCAAGATAAACTCCGGGGCACGTGTTAGATTCACCTAAAATAGCTAACCGAACCAACTCTAACAGAGATCGACGTGGTCTTCATCAGCACTGATGGACGGACATAGCAACAACTTTATTTGTTTCGTATTTCTGTGTGGATTGTGATGGTGGAGACAAACTAGCACAATACACCGGGACTGCTTTATACACAACATCTGTTTACTAGTTTATTGTCAGAAATATTTCAGATCTATGATCATCCTGTAATTAAAAAAAAAAAAAAAACATGTACCGGACAGTGTTTTAGTCCAATGATACTGGTTCTATCAAGATCATAATCGTCATAAACGCTATTGCTGCTGTAGTTATATCTCTCGCCAATTTCTTCAGTTTGCCATCATTTTTTCTGCTGTTGATTCATCACCATGCCTTCTGTTTAACTAGCTGCTATTTTGTCTAATTCTCTCCTCTGTCCCGTTTCCCACGACCCCGTTACATGCCAAGACACCATGATTGCGATGATTGTTTCCTACTCTACTTCAATCACTATGGACATTGTAGAAGCGGAGAGATGGAGAGAGTAGAGGAGGAAACAAAGACGAGAGAACAATCCAGAAGAGTGGGGGCAGATAGGCGAGACGAGAGAATGAGGTCAAGGAGGAAAAAGGAAAAACACATTAAAAACGAAGTTACAGTAAAAATAAAGAGGATGGGTAAAAAAAAAATCACGTGCAAAAACGTGTAAGGCCATTTCCAAGAAGTGAGTGGGCAGATAGACGCGTAGGTGTAAAAGGGGGAGGAATGGAGAGAATAGAGGAATAAACAGACGATAGAACAAGGCCAAGGACCAAGACATTAAGACAAGGTCAGGAGAAAAATGATACTATGGGTCGAAATTCACGTGCAAAACATGGAAGGCCATGCCCAGGAGTGGGTGGACAGACAGACGCGTGGGAGGTCAATTCTGATTGGCTGACAAGATCCAAATTTAAGAGGTAAACACAAAAGATTGACAAGCATTCATATGGAGACACTCGGAGCGATGTAGTCGGCAGTACTTATGCGCTCGTTAGGAGCCGGGCGACCATGTGGTCAACCTGTAGGGAGGCTAATCATAGCCTAGTAGAGTTAGAGTAGAACGTGAGTTAGACGAACAGTCAAGGAGTTTTAAGAAGCACTCGTATAGGGACACGCGATAGTTAGGAGATACAGAGACCAGAGAAGAACAGTTAGGCGAGCAGATTAGTAAGTAGCACTATTAAGAGACAGTTAGCAGCGGTGGCCAGGATACCGCCGGACAGATAGAAGTAGCTTTAGCGGTGGGCCGTCAATGGGGACGGTCCACATATAGTTAGATGCAAGTGTAAATGCGTGTGAAGCCCAAAGACGAGTGTTGGGGCCATAGAATGGAGAACGTGAAGAGTGCACTCTAAGTGTGTAAGCTGCCAGATATAGTGTGTAACAAGAGTCCGTTGTGCCAGAATTAAAAAGTCTTAACTAACTCTTATATTCAAAGCGTTTGTTCTATATTACACAGTTATAATTATCTAGCCTAGCTTTAACCCTCGGGGACGAATCATAACAATAAATCAAGTTGTCGCGGAAACACAACGTGAAACAGTCATCTAATAAAGAACCAGAAGTACGATAGTGACCAAACAAGGTCAAGGCTAAGACGAGCGTCCAGTTAGCCCGGACACGTGTTGGCCTGAGTGTAAGTAAACACGAGCAGCAGCATTTCAGTGAAGGTCACGCTAACAGAGAACGACAGGGGACCGAAGGCGTGTGTTGCCCCGAGGGAACGGCTGATATACGACATAACAGCTGTGATACTGAGATATACGACACAGACGCATCTGCGCCATCTGTCTATCTGCCCGCGCAAACAAATCAACAAATAAACAATTCCTGGATGCAAAATATCGTCTTTACGATATAAATGGTAATCCCAACTTCTCTAAAACCTTACTCCAAAGATTTCCAAAAAGGTTTGCATGCAAATACAAATAAGTACACTTCAAGCAAAAGGTAAACTGTGGATATTTATATTCCTGTAAGATACGAAACAATATCTCAACTGTTCTCGCTGAATTTTTATACATTTTATCGATATAGATAATCTTCTAAGCAGTTTTTCCTTCAACAGAAAGAAGTTCCAGATTATTCGAGTTTTTCTGATCTGTTTATTCTTTAACACCATGTAGGTGACGTATGTACGGTGATTACACCCAGGACAAACTCTTTAACTAGTGGGTTGAACCAGGCGGTGGTAGCTGGTGTTTCTTAAACTACGATGAGATTGGACTCGTTCGATCAACGTTTGATAAGTTTGGCTTTCACGGTAGATGCTGAAAGTGTTTAACAAAATACTGGAAGGCGTATCAAGAAAATGTGTTGAGGAATATAAAGACCGCATCGAAATATGCACAAAGCCTTAATAACCCAATGTAATGATTACCCGTTCCAGACTTATTGAAAATACCATGCTGCAAAATAAAGTGAAGCATTGACAATTAAGTGGGGCTAACGATGTGTAACTCTCCTGCATTGAAATTTTATCCACACTTTGCTCTCTAGGAACAACAGCAGCCATCGTTCTCTTTCAACAAATTCAGGACGAGACCCGATTTACAAATCGGACAGTCAAGACAAGTCGTCAGTTTATGAAAAGCAAAAATATATATATATATTTAAAAACAAATGAGAAAAATGTGTAGTTATAATTGTAACATTTGTGAGTACTTCCTCAACCACGGAGCCTCTAGACGTCAATATAAATAAGTTTGAAGAAAGCATTCGTCAGCTCAAGGCTGGTACATCACCATATAGCTTGTCCCGATATGGTACCGGTAATGGCCACAATAGCCTTCTCTGTTCATCATATACTGGGCATGATTTTAGAAATATGTGTATCGATCAATTTATCTGTGCTGCGGGCACATTCATTAGAGTTACTCATCATTTGGGTATTGAAAAGATGGTACTTCAATCTGTTGAGGCCTATTCAGAGTCTAAAAATTGTTACTTGTTCTTTTTGTAGAGCTGGTAATAGACACCATTTTATTCGTTAGAAGAGTCATTAATTTCTCCCCGTTTGAGAACCGCTGATGTACTGTCTTCACCTTTGGGAGTCGTGCTCGGAATGTAGAGATAGTTGGTGTCCCGCTCAGCTCTTCGTGACGCACGCTGGTCGCTGTGTTTGTCCGGACACTTTATTGGAGTATTCCACAAGCTGTAACACCAGTACGCACTTCAGTATCTCACAATAGCTCACTTCACTGATAACGAAGAGAACGCTTTTCAAACTGTTGTCCACCGTCCCCAAGGGAACACCAAAAGCTCTTCTGATGGTTACACGCCATAAAAGCATTTTAATTTTAGTCAAGTTTTATATCGGATTCATAGTTTACGAAAAGGCATTTGATAGTTTAGACAGGTGAATGCTTTGGAAGTTAATGAGTCATTACGGAATCTCCATAAAGTTTATTAACCTGACAAGAACAATAAATGAAGAAATGAAATATAGTGTTGGGCAGATAGGGCAGCGTACAGAAGCATTTGAAAATAGAACAGAAGTAAGGATTGAGTGCCTTCAGTCTCCGCTTCTCTTTCTACTGGCCATAGATTCGATTATGAAAATAACTCCGAACAACAGAAATGGAATTCAGTGATTACTGACTAAGCAACATAATGACTTAGACTTTGCTGATGACATAGCTCTCTTATCACATAACCATCAACAGATGCAGGATAAAATGAGCATACTTGAAGAGAGATCACAACAGATGGGGCTTAAAATAAATAGAGATAAGACCAACATTATGAGAATTAATGCAGTTGGCAATAACGAAATAACAATATCAGCTATATCTCTACCAGATGTACAATCTTAAATACATCTGGGCAGTAACATAAATAAAGAAGGAGAAACAGAGCCACAGTAAGAGAAAATGTCACAATAAGGATATCAAAAGCAAGAGGTGCATTCGTTCCACTGGGAAACATTGAAATCCAAATAAATTGGGTTAAATACAAAAATAAAAACGTTCAACTCCAATGTTATGTGAATCTTATTATATGGCTGTGAAACATGGAGAACAACAAAAATGATAATCACGAAGATACAGACCTTCATTAATGGATGCTTGCGCAGAATAAACTGATGGAAATAGTAGGACAAAATCACTAACATAGAATTAAGGAAATGCACCAGTTAAATACCAGTGGATAATGAGATACAGCGTAGACGATGGCGCTGGATACACTGCGGAAACCAATTGAGAGTATTACACAACAGGACTTTTTTTAGAATCCCCAAGGGAAAAGACAGAAAGGAAAACCGTCATATTTTTAGAGAAGACAGATAGAAGCAGAGATGAAGATGATGGGTAAGACATGGAATGATCTTAAAAGAATGGCAAGAAACAGAACGGCTATAACTGCTGATATTGATGATCATATTTGTCTATAATGTATTGTTTCTACAGTTGTTTGTCAGTTCGTTTTTGACTTGTTACAAAACTACTCCATTTAACTGTCTGGTACTGTTTCTCCCTCTTTTGCGCTATCGCTACTTCCTTCATTTTGTTTATATTTAGTTCCCACAATAATAATAATAATAATAGTAATAGTAATAATAGCTTTATATCTGAAGAGTTCAGAAGACCTCAAGCCCCAAATCCGGATGACTTTCATAATATGAATAGAGAGAACAAGTTATCATCATACGCCTAAGAACAGGACACAATCGACTCCATAGTCACATGTATACAAAATTATAGATCGGCACCTGAACTACATGTACATGTGGACAGGCGCCCCAGACTGCTGAACACTTTCTTCAAGACTGCACTGAATATAGTAGACTGAGGAAAATCCATTGGCCCATAGATACAACACTAACGACAGAACTATATGGGCCACTGCAAGAAGTACAAAAGACAGTAAAATTTATACAGGAAACGACATTGAATATATAGACAATACTTTGGGGAAACAAAGAAAGACAGACAGACAGATAGTCAGATAGACAGATAACTAGATAGATAGATAGATAGATAGATAGATAGATAGATAGATAGATAGATAGATAGATAGATAGATAGATAGGTAGGTAGGTAGGTAGGTAGGTAGGTAGGTAGGTAGGTAGGTAGGTAGGTAGGTAGGTAGGTAGATAGGTAGGTAGGTAGATAGATAGATAGATAGATAGATAGATAGATAGATAGATAGATAGATAGATAGATAGATAGATAGATAGATAGATAGATAGATAGATAGATAGATAGATAGATAGATAGATAGATAGATAGATAGATAGGTAGGTAGATAGGTAGGTAGGTAGGTAGGTAGTTAGGTAAGTAGGTAGGTAGGTAGGTAGACAGACAGACAGACAAACAGACAGGCAGGCATGTAGGTAGGTAGGTAGGTGGGTAGGTGGGTAGGTAGGTAGGTAGGTAGGTAGGTAGGTAGGTAGGTAGGTAGGTAGGTAGGTAGGTAGGTAGGTAGGTAGGTAGGTAGGTAGGTAGGTAGGTAGGTAGGTAGGTCTGAAGAGATAAAACGATATATCATAGAAGGTCACTTGAAAGCGAGCACAACAAAGAGATGACCACCTCTAACACAGCCAGGCTGAAGTGTATGAGACTATTTGTTCAAGCCAAGAATCTCCCTTTCGGTCTCATTGGTTCCTTACAAAGGGGACACAACTGTGCCATGTACGGTACCTTGCGGTACGTATCCTTACGGTACAGATGGATATTAAAGAATATTATGTATTGACTGAAGATAAACTTTTCCTGTTTTCCAGTCAATAAACTTTTCCTTATTTCCAGTCAATAAACTTTTCCTGTTTTCTTGTTCACTTCTCTTTATACATCCTTGAAGTATCGAGGGAGATATCACCTCCTACTTCTTTCCTTTTGCACAAGCATTCATTGTCACTTGGAAAGTTTCTTTTACAATGTTCCTTCGTCTTGATTCAGTTATGCTTGTTATAACACAGCGTATTGTATTAATAATAGTGATAGAAACAGTCATTATTTATTCAAGTGCAACAAGATAACAATTATGTTTTGTTTTAAAGGAAATAAAGCAGGCCAAGTTGTACATATTGTAAAATAACGGAAGGGCAATATTTTATATATAAATATAATATGAAAATCTTGGGCATGAAGTTAGAGATGGTATTAACCGCAAGCACGAACCAGCACCACCTTCAAAAGCGCAGAAATACACCAGGTCTGGATAAATTACGAGTAGATCGTAACAACGCGGCATTATATCACTTACGGTTGACTGTTTAAAAAAAAAAAAAAAGTAAAGTAGGCCCCCCCCACCCCGTCACGCTAAGTGGCGCATAGGGAATATGGTGTTTGTGAGCATACATTTTACAGACCTTCGACATGATTTTTGGGGTAATGTGGTCGGTATTACGCCCGTGTCATTTTACTTTCCCAGAAAAAAATCCAGTACCCATTAAAGGCTGGGTGAACTGGAAGCCGGCGGTTAGGATCGAACCCTACCCTTTGTTCTTTGTAATCCAGTTCACTAAGCCCTGAGCTATCGCGGCTCCCATGGGTGCCTGTGCTTTCATTTTATTTGAAATGCGGGGTTAAAAGACAGCATTGATTGATAGTAACAAAACTATAACTTCTCAAATGATGCGAGCATCGGAATTTATGTCTAAAATATCTGTGCTTAATGAGCACACATAACATGTTTTTTTGTTTAAAATATTTACAACACTTGAGTTTATTAGATGGGAACCAGTTAAACACAATGTATTGTGACAGCTTTACATATGAGAACATATTCAAAACTAGTGACGTTTCGCTCTTCGTACAGCTTTCCTGTGAACACAATTTTTTTAAAGAAGGGACGGACACACAAAAGAAATGTAAGAGAATCTAACTACATTATAGTAAGTAACTAAAGTTAGTGAAAATAGGGAAGAGGCGGTATTAGGATAAGCTTGACTTTGTGTAGGATACAAGCTAAAATAAGTTGGATAAGCTAATTATAGTGATATAATGAGCCCTGGCCACGACAATTTATGAAAATTGTATTGCGAAGATAGGAAAAAGTGTTACCACTGCGTTAGAATTGAATGTTGAGCTAAATTTAATCGTTGTTTAAAATGCGGAATGTGTGGTGACAGTTCAACCGAGTAGAATGTACGCAATATTTGTTCATAGATTACAACACTGAGTACATGTTAAGGGGGCGTATTGATATTTCACTTGCAGACAAAGTGAAAAGTAGATCTCGACCCATTTGATAGACATGTCTGTACCGTGACTCATTCACAAACATTATCGTTCTGGGCCCGAGGCCGTTGATTGACACCCAGGTGTTGGTAATGTGAGCGGATGACTTAATTGGAGCACACGCGACTAGACAAACATCGTTGTTGACCTGCTCGGGACGGGGCCCGCTTTTTATACAGGTGGGCGTCAATTTGTGTGTGTCAAACTTATTAGAACGAGGTCCCAGCTATTGGCGTCCGGCTGAAATAAGCGCAGCATTGCTACGAAAAGCCTGAGATTATTTATAACGGTAACATTCGACCTAGGTGATGTAACGACAGGCTTGAGGTTTCGACCTTTTCTTTGTTTACGCCATGAAACAAGTGCTTGTGATTAATGGGACAGTTTGCTGCGGCTCGATACAGCATTGATTATAATGTTCGGTCATTGTATTCTCAAAGCTGATCAATTTCGGGGTATAGTTTACGATGCCGCAAAGAAGACAATGATAACAAATAAATATTTATTACGAATGGAAGCCCCCGAGGCTAGATCAAACAAATCACATAAAGACGAGAGCACAAAGGCTGACCAGTTACCGTTGAGAGGGTTCCCGGACAAAAATATAACAGAAAAAATGTCGGGTAAAAAATATCGCGGAAAATTCATCAAGAGAACAAAACAAAAAAATCACTGGGAAATTTCGTCGCAGGTAAAATTCACGGCAGAATTGATGTAAATAGAAGAAATTAGAATATATGATGGTTCAATGGTAACGAGAGGCAAGGGTTGTTATGGGGTTGGTGAACTCGCCTCAACCACAAACGTCAATATTCAATTCACGTAATCCCAAGTCACAACTAAAAGTAATTATAAATATACGAAGTTGGTAGAGCATGTTGAAATACGACAAAAGGAAGCAGAAATAGTAGCATATAATGGTTACAAGAAAAGTGAACTAATAAGCTGCAGATATTAAGAACACATGTGTATATGCTGAATTGTTGTGCAGATCACTGCGCCCACACGATTTAATAGGTTCAGCGAGACTACAAGAAAACATGCTGTTTAGATTTTACACAGAATAAGTTTAACTAAAGTGGAATTTTGTGTATTGATAATAGATAACATGAAATACAATATTACTTTTTTTTTTTTAAACTGGCAACCAAACAACTAGCAGTTGTATAAAGCCATAATTACCAGTAATGTACCAATCAACAGAAGGACAACATCAGCATGAAGGAACAGAAAAATGTAGCGAAGGTAAAACAGAGTGAAATTTGTAATAAAAGTTACAAGAACCAACAATATACAAATTATTGTTTCGGCGGCTGGGAGATCGAGGAATGGATGAGAGTAATGTACATGTCTTTTTCCTTTCAGCTCCCTGTAGAGCATAGGCCTTTAACAAACACTTTCAACTCCCTGTAGAGCATAGATCTTCAACAAATGCTTTCAGTTCACTGTACAGCATAGATCTTCAACAAATGCTTTCAGCTCACTGTAGAGCATAGATCTTCAACAAATACTTTTAGCTCACTGTAGAGCATAGATCTTCAACAAATACTTTTAGCTCACTGTAGAGCATAGATCTTCAACAAATACTTTCAGCTCCCTGTAGAGCATAGATCTTCAACAAATACTTTCAGCTCCCTGTAGAGCATAGATCTTCAACAAATACTTTCAGCTCCCTGTAGAGCATAGATCTTCAACAAATACTTTCAGCTCACTGTAGAGCATAGATCTACAACGAATACTTTCAGCTCCCTGTAGAGCATAGATCTTCAACAAATACTTTCAGCTCCCTGCAGAGCATAGATCTTCAACAAATACTTTCAGCTCCCTGTAGAGCATAGATCTTCAACAAATACTTTCAGCTCCCTGTAGAGCATAGATCTTCAACAAATACTTTCAGCTCCCTGTAGAGCATAGGCCTTTAACAAACACTTTCAACTCCCTGTAGAGCATAGAACTTCAACAAACACTTTCAACTCCCTGTAGAGCATAGGCCTTTAACAAACACTTTCAGCTCACTGTAGTGCATAGATCTTCAACAAATACAGTACTTTCAACTCACTGTACAGCATAGATCTTCAACAAATACTTTCAGCTCACTGTAGAGCATAGATCTTCAACAAATACTTTCAACTCACTGTAGAGCATAGATCTTCAACAAATACGTTCAGCTCCATGTAGAGCATAGGTCTTCAACAAACATTTTCAACTCCCTGTATAGGTCTTGAACAAACACTTTCCAAGCCGTTCTGTTTCTTGTCACCGTTCCATGTCTACCAATACCTCTTCATCTTTGCTTCGACCTGTCTTCCTCATGTATATTTTTTTATACCCCTTCTCTAATGCGCATTTAATTCATCGTGGTTTGGTATCAACCCCCCCCCCCTTCCACCCCCCCTCACCCCACCCAAAAAAATAAAAACAACTGCATCTGGCTTGTCCGGCTACTTCATCAGTGCTATGTAGAGCCAATTCTGACATATTGTAGCGAATCATGGACAGTAGACAAACATATGAAAAGATGATTAGAGGATACAGAGATGGAATTTCTCAGAAGAATGTTGTAAAGTTCCATGGGCAGCTAGAAAGCTTAACGAGGACATTTTCAGGTGCCGAAATAAAAATGGAGCTCCTAAACAACATCAAAACGAAAACAATATCTACATTTTTCGGGCACATTAGGAGAAGATGACAGTTCGAATATTTGATTAAAGATGGCAAAATACAGGAAAGAGAAATCGTGGACACACAGAGAGAAGATACTAGATAGCTTGGTGGCATGGCAGGAAAAACAGTCAACAGAACTGATACGATGCACTGTGGAAAGAGCATTGTGGGAGAATATTGTGGGAGAACATGAATGCCCAAGCCAACCGGTATGGCACATGATGATAATGAGCTGGCATATCTTCAATGTGCCTCCTTGCTCTTTGTTCCTCTAGTGAACTTGCCTATCTTCAATATGCCTCCTTGCTCTTTGTTTCTATAGTGAACTTGCCTATCTTCAGTGTGCTTCCTTGCTCTTTGTTTCTTTAGTGAACTTGCCTATCTTCAGTGTGCCTCCTTGCTCTTTGTTTCTTTAGTGAACTTGCCTATCTTCAATGTGCTTCCTTGCTCTTTGTTTCTTTAGTGAACTTGCCTATCTTCAATGTGCTTCCTTGCTCTTTGTTTCTTTAGTGAACTTGCCTATCTTCAGTGTGCCTCCTTGCTCTTTGTTTCTTTAGTGAACTTGCCTATCTTCAATGTGCTTCCTTGCTCTTTGTTTCTATAGTGAGCTGGCCTATCTTCAATGTGCCTCCTTGCTCTTTGTTTCTTTAGTGAACTTGCCTATCTTCAATGTGCTTCCTTGCTCTTTGTTTCTATAGTGAACTTGCCTATCTTCAATGTGCCTCCTTGCTCTTTGTTTCTTTAGTGAGCTGGCCTATCTTCGATGTGCCTCCTTGCTCTTTGTTTCTATAGTGAACTTTCCTATCTTCAATGTGCCTCCTTGCTCTTTGTTTCTTTAGTGAGCTGGCCTATCTTCAATGTGCTTCCTTGCTCTTTGTTTCTTTAGTGAGCTGGCCTATCTTCAATGTGCTTCCTTGCTCTTTGTTTCTTTAGTGAACTTGCCTATCTTCAATGTGCCTCCTTGCTCTTTGTTTCTTTAGTGAGCTGGCCTATCTTCAATGTGCCTCCTTGCTCTTTGTTTCTTTAGTGAGCTGGCCTATCTTCAATGTGCTTCCTTGCTCTTTGTTTCTATAGTGAACTTGCCTATCTTCAATGTGCCTCCTTGCTCTTTGTTTCTTTAGTGAGCTGGCCTATCTTCAATGTGCTTCCTTGCTCTTTGTTTCTTTAGTGAGCTGGCCTATCTTCAATGTGCTTCCTTGCTCTTTGTTTCTATTTCCACTTCTGCCGAAGATTTATCTTCACCGCTAGCCCAGGAAGTCACGTGGGCGTAGTTGCGCTGTGTTGTAACTAATAGCTTAATTAAAGTTATTATTTTTTCACTTTCGGCCTAAAACACCCGACTTCAACACTGCGTTTTTGAATATCAGGTTTTCTTCCCCTCTTTCATCCCAGCTCACGTGGACATATTGCTTCAACTTCAAGAATATAATAGGAGTTTGCTAACTTCCGATCAATCAATTTTTTTTCCATTTGTTTTCTACCTTCTACATTTTTGGGCTCAACATAATCTCCAACAGGTGTCCATCATCCGTCCTTAACCCCCCCCCCACCTTTATCTCCCATCCCTTTTACTAACCGCTTCCCTTAACCAGCCTTCCTTCGCTTAGAGACAAATAATAACACATGAATATTATAATGGAGGGAAACTTCCGAGGCGATAGATTAGCGAATTGTTTCTGGGGGAAGATGGATGTTTACTACACTCGGGAAAAAATGAACAGAAAAAACAAACAAATAAAGAACAATAAATGGTGCGAAGCAGGATCGAATCCCCGTAACCCTCGACACAGCGATGTCCCGCGAGAACCTAACGCTCGGGTACACGGCCAACTAAGAACCTACGTAGGCTTTGGAACCTCTGTTGTTCTTTGTTTGTTTGTTTTTGTCTGTTGTTAATTATTTGTGAACTTATTTCGAGTGTTGTAAACATACCTCTTGCTCTGAAATGATTCGTTCCTTCCTCCCCTAAACAGTCCTTCTTTCGCTTAACCCTCCTTCCTCCCATTAACTATCCTTCCTCTCTTAACCCTCCATCCACCCTTAACTCTTCCTCCCCTTAACTCTCCTTCCTCCACCTAACCAACCTTCATCACCACCCACTACATTGTTCAGTTTCCTGCCACAAAACGGTCATTCCCCCAGTGTTAATCCCATTTTTTTTCTCCCATTTTCCATTATATTATAACCATACTCGTTTTTATCCGTTCATTTGCACGAGCCCCGTTCTCTTTCTTTCAGGTGCGAATTTCGCAGTCAGCGTTAAGTTTGACCAAATTTATTCTTATTTAATAGCCTGTTTAGGATTTCAATCCCTGTGCTGGAAAACTTGATGTCCTGACCGTACCGAAAGATATTAAAATATTTTTATATATGGGGGACGATTATGTTTTGAGGTGTCAGATACAATCTACTTTATGTGGTAGCTGGTCGTTTCACTTTTATACTTATCGCGTCGGCTGTGTCTCGTGTCATATAAAGGTCAAAAACATGACTGCATTTATATATTTTTGTAAATGTTTCCTATAGAATATTCTAGAGCCGTGGTCGCCAAATGGCGGCCCGCGGACCTAATCCGGCCCGCCAGTGTATTTTTCTTGGAACTTAAAGCATTGACAGAAGCCACTGTTATAAATACATGTATATAGATACCGCTAATGTCCAATATTAGGATGAAACAATCATCATTTTTTGGCCACGTAATGAGAATAGAACAACTGGAATATATTGTAACAACTGGGAAACTGAAGGACGAAGAGATAGAGGAAAGCAAAGAGAAAAGATACCAGACAGCTTAAGAGAATGGCTTGGCAGAAATTCAACAACAGAAATGATAAATAACTGTCGCGATCGAAAGTTGTGGAGAGACATGATCACCTACGCCAGCAGGCCTGGTACTTGATGATGATGATATAAATACCAAAGTTCCAGTACGTTTTGAAAAAAAATTGATTCCGATATTGCTTACTTGCTTGCGTTCATCCGATGACAAAAAGAGTACACTTCTTCATCATCCGCCCTTAAAAGGTCGTTAATTGGACGTGTCTGCGTTGTGGTTTGCAGTATAACTGTGATATTTGCGCCTTTCGGTCCAACACATCCGACTTCAGCTCGACGTTTCTGAGTACCGGGTTGTCGTCCCTGTACGATCCCTACTCGCTTACCAGTCTAGACAGGTTATTATGTTACTGGATGGCACCGTGGAGAGGCTCAGCAAGGTCTGGATGGTTCTGGTTCACCGACCCTGGCGCAAGCCATCAGCCGAGGGTCGCTGATAACTTCCGGTATTGATGTCGTCAGACTTTTGTGCCTCCACTCCGATACTAATCAAAGGCTTTGTTGAAAGTTGGCGCTGCATCGTTGCTTTCCTGACTGTGTCAGGTGATAGCGGGCAAGCATTATTATTGATTGCTAAATTACATTTGTAAGTTTGTAGGGTTGACACCTCAGGTCATGACCTTGTCTATAATCTGGCATCCGGTCAAACTGACCTCTTTCCGTACGGAAGCATTTTATCAATGCAACAGAAAGATGTGCACGTGGCCGTGCTGCTAAAACCAATGTTCCGCTGGCTGAAAAGCCGACGTTCGGTGTTCGAAGCCCGCGGTAGACAGAAGGGATTTTTTTCTATCGTGGGTGAAATAAAAATCCTGAGTCTCACACGTCGGTGCGACTGCTTTGACCAAGCGACCTTTATCCCTCAGGTTCTATCGTGTGCCCCACGACATACACTAGCAATGGTACTATATGTCGTATATGTCGTAAAGAAGATAGTTTACACAGTTTTAGTCAGTGCCGCAGGAGAGGTAAGTGTTGGCTTTATCAGCGTTGGGTCGTTGTCCCAGCTTCAGGTCTGGATCTTTGTTCCAGTATTAGCATTGGGTCGTCTCAGTTTCATCATTGGGTCGTTGTCCCATCATCATCATTGGGTCATTGTCCCACCATCATCATTGGGTCGTTGTCCCACCATCACCATTGGGTCGTTGTCCCACCATCATCATTGGGTCGTTGTCCCACCATCACCATTGGGTCATTGTCCCACCATCAGCATTGAGTTGTTGTCCCACCATCATCATTGGGTCGTTGTCCCAGCGTCAGCATTGGGTCGTTGTCCCAGCGTCACCATTAGGTCGTTCTCCCAGTGTCGTCATTGGGTCGTTGTCCCACCATCAGCATTGGGATGATACTCTCCCTCTCTCTCATCCTCTCTCCCTCTCTCTCTGCCTTACTCTCTCTCCCTCTCTCTCCCTCCCTCTCCCTCTCTCTCCCTCTCTCTCCCTCTCTCTGCTCTGTGTATTATTCTTAATTGGCTCCTCAAGTGTAATTCTAGTGTCATCTTCATTGTGGCAATCGTTTCCCATTTGGTATTTCCTTGGTTAGATCTATGTTTTTCGTTGCTTTTTTTAGGTTAAATATATTGGGTTTTTGTGTATGTGTCTTTTTAGGTTTAATCTTTTTTAAAATGTTTTTTATAAGTGTATTTCTTTCCCTATTCTAGGATGATATAATTTTTGAGGGGCTGTTTTTGAGGTTTCATATATCTGTTGCTTTTTCTTTAAGTTTAAAAATATTTTTATATACATGTATTTAGGTTTTATCCCAATTTGACAGATTAAACACCGTTCAATTGTATACAAAAATAGATCTGATTATAGATCTGATCGGGAGCCGTGATAGCTCAGTGGTTAGTGAACTGGACTACAAAGGACAAGAGGTTGGGTTCGATCCTGATCGACGGCTTCCGGGTTCACTCAGTCTTAAATGAGTACCGGATTTTTTTCTGGGCAGGTAATGCAGCACGGACGTAATACCGACCATATTATCCAAACAATCATGTGCCGAAGGTTTACAAAAATTATGGTCACTAACACCATATTCCCTATACGTCACTTGGCGTGACGAGGCTCTTTACATTTATTTTTTTATTTGTATAGATCTGATCGATGTCGACTAGTCTGCTTCTTCACTGTTACTTTCTTATTTTATTTGTATAGATCTGATCGATGTCGACTAGTCTGCTTCTTCACTGTTACTTTCTTATTTTATTTGTATGAGCCAGTCATCCAATCTTCTTTTTTAACAATTCAGTAGATTGTGTTTGCAGCACTCGAGTAGGTTTAATGTCACTGAACTTGCTGAGACTATAACTTAGTTAATTGTTATTAAGATAAACACCGTTCGCACGCCAATATCACCACTACACGCGTATAACTAGACTTATTGGATACGACTTACGTTGCTTTGAAAATAATTAACACACACGCGCTCGTGTATTGAAATTAGCAAGTCTAGAAATAGAAATAAAAAGAAATAATAAAGAAAAAAAAGCGACGCTAATGATGGACGAATGAGTGGGATTTGCTCTTGGGGTAATGGGAAGTGTTTTTTTGTTGTTGTTTTCATGAGAGAAGATTGGTTAGTTTAGCTGCTGGTACAGAATGGGGAAGGTTTGTGTACACGAAGGATGGATAACTAGGACTATGTGGAGGTGTCTGTGAACAAGAGAGCGTAGAAGGTAGTAGCCAGTAAGAAATGTAAGAGGATGATGCATTCAGCGGGGTAGAAATGAGTAATATCGAATAATGTTGAGAAAATCCATGAAACTTATAAGCAATCACGGCAAAGGTGCAGTATACGTAAAGAAATAACGTTCTTGCATTTCCTGGTTCTGTTGGAGAATCTGTATCTTGTTTATCTTAGAAGTGTTTGAATACTAGGTCTTTCATACAAGCAGACCCAATCACTGTGAGGGCGCTACAGCGGCCCTGAACTCGTTCACTAATTTGTTTACTAGGAAACTCCCAAATAGTAGAGGGAGTGAGATATTTACTAGCAATGAGTTCTGACCCTTTCGTTGCGACAGCATTTCGTGACCGCTTGGGAGGGGGACTGCGTAGTCTAGAGGTACGACCTCGAACTCAGGACAGGAAGGGTCCAGGTTCAAAGCCCACCGGAAGCGGTGGTGATTTTTCAAAAAATAGAAAAAATTTATCCGTGGTTTGTTTATGACGTCACCCTCCCCCAGATCTCTAAGGTAGTGAGATCCGACGTCTAGCCCTCTCGGATAGCGGCAATAAACAGGATGTTCTGTGTGAACTCGCGCACGTTAACGAACCCTATCACTTAAAATTGAAGTGAACAGGCCATTTTTTGTTCAATTCTCCCTCACATTTAGCTTCAATACAGCAACGCATGTTTGTGCATTCATTTGTATTTCTTTGCCTTGACCCCATAAATATGGCCGCTGCCTGGGCACAATTTTCAGCAGAAATCTAAAAAAGTGGATCCCAGGCCGTGCTACGGAGTTCGTACACGTGGGCCAGGATTCTCCTCGAATTTTCTCTAGATTCTCGAGGAGAATATCGAAGCACCTATGGCTTCGTCTGGTGTGCACTGATGGTGATTCTAACAACAAACAACGACAATTTCGTGACCATACTTCCTTGTTGACAAGCAAAAGATAAAAAGGGAGACAATTCACAAACAATTCCTCGTTGTGGCGCCTCCACGGTTTTCGAGGGCCCCAAAAGATCCCTAGGATGACGTATCTGTGGGCGGTCTATTCAGCGGACACGGAACGGTCACAGTGTCTGAGTTTGTGTTTCTACGGAAGAGTGGTCATCGTCAGCGGCTTGGTTGACGCACATGCAGGGATGTTTCAAGGTGCGTTGGGTTTGATCAATGATGACATTGCACGGTTGATAAGAGGGTTGAGTTGAGTTGACTTACTTGTGGGTCATCATCATTGCACTCCGAACAATGTACATAGGTGTTCAGATCCCCTCTACAGTAATTCCCGCAGTATCCAACGACTGACGACTCCAGTTCTGTATTGATTGAAAAGTCTTCTTATGCTTGCCTTTTTGATAGGAGTTTTGTAAAATAATACAAGAGGTGAGATAAGTAGGTGAGGTAAATTGGGTGATATACTAAGGTGAGATTAAGCATAACTCTTCCTCTGAAATTATTGCTGAGACAAATACAGTGAGATGAGTGGATTGACACAATGAGTGTGAAATAGCAGGGTATACAAGTAGGGTGAGACCAATACAGTGAGATAAGTAGACCGAGATAATTAGAGTGAGATGGGCAGGGTATACAAGAAGGATGAGGCAACTAAAGTGAAATAAGTTGATCGAGACAAATACCGTAAGATAAGTAGGTTGAGACAGACAATTACGGTGAGAGATGTGGACTGAAACAATGAGTGTGAGATAGGCACGGTATACAAGTAGGGTGAGACAAATGCAGGAAGGTAGGCATGGTATACAAGTAGGGTGAGACAAATAGTGTGAGATAGGGACGGTATACAAGTAGGGTGAGACAAATGCAGGAAGGTAGGCATGGTATACAAGCAGAGTGAGACAAATACGGCGAGACAAGTAGGGTGAGACAAATAGTGTGAGATAGGAACGGTATAAAGGTAGTGTGAGACAAATAGTGTGAGATAGGGACGGTATAAAGGTAGTGTGAGACAAATAGTGCGAGATAGGCAGGGTATACAAGTAGGGTGAGACAAATAGTGTGAGATAGGCAGGGTATACAAGTAGGGTGAGACAAATAGTGTGAGATAGGCAGGGTATACAAGTAGGGTGAGACAAATAGTTTGAGATAGGCAGGGTATACAAGTAGGGTGAGACAAATAGTGTGAGATAGGCAGGGTATACAAGTAGGGTGAGACAAATAGTGTGAGATAGGCAGGGTATACAAGTAGGGTGAGACAAATAGTGTGAGATAGGCAGGGTATACAAGTAGGGTGAGACAAATAGTGTGAGATAGGCAGGGTATACAAGTAGGGTGAGACAAATAGTGTGAGATAGGCAGGGTATACAAGTAGGGTGAGACAAATAGTGTGATATAGGCAGGGTATACAAGTAGGGTGAGACAAATAGTGTGATATAGGCAGGGTATACAAGAGCGCGTGGCCGTGCGGCTAAAACCACTGTTCCGCTGGCTGAAAAGCCGACGTTCGGTGTTCGAAGCTCGCGGTAGACAGAAAGGATTTTTTCTATCGGGGGTGAAATAAAAATCCTGAGTCTCACACGTCGTGGCGACTGCTTTGACCAAGCGGCCTTTATTTCTCTGGTTCTATCGTTGCCCCTCGTCATACACCAGCAATGGTACTATGTGACGTAAAGATAGTTTTTTTTTTTTTTATACAAGTAGGGTGAGACAAATAGTGTGAGATAGGGACGGTATAAAGGTAGTGTGAGACAAATACAGTGAGATATGTAGAGTGAGGCAAATCATCATCATCATTGAGTGCCGTCTCGGCATCGAAGGTTGCCTACCATGGAGCGCCATCATGATTGTCTCTTGCTTTAATGGTGCAGATTGTCATAGGTTGACTTGTCCATCTTTTGACGTTACTCGTCCCTGTTAGGCTTTGTCTGCCTCTGCCTCTTTTACCTTGTATTTTCCCTTCCAATATTACTTTTATTAGGCTGTTGTGTCTTTTTAACATGCCCCAAAAATTTGAATTGTGTTTAGTAGTTCACTTTCAACAATTGAGACAATTCGTTTGAGACATGTAAGACGAGACAAGTAGTGTGATGTAGCAAGGTATACAAGTATATGTATATGGCCCTTGGCGTCTTGACAGACGGTTGGTAGCGAGCAATCATGATAAGTCAGCAGTTTGGTAAAGCATTAGTGTCTCATACTGGGGGCTGCTTTACTGAACATCTTTTCTAGTGGCTGAATTTGCCAATCCTGGACAGACAGATCCATCCACAGAACGAGCAACGTGTACCCGGCCTTATCTCCTTTCTCTTGCACCTTTTGTCTTCTGAATTTGACATCAGCACTGTATACAAGTAATGTGAGACAAATATGGTGAGATATGTAGGGCAAGACAAATATGGTGAGATATGTAGGGCAAGACAAATATGGTGACATATGTAGGGCAAGACAAATATGGTGAGATATGTAGGGCAAGACAAATATGGTGAGATATGTAGGGGAAGACAAATATGGTGAGATATGTAGGGCAAGACAAATATGGTGAGATATGTAGGGCAAGACAAATATGGTGACATATGTAGGGCAAGACAAATATGGTGAGATATGTAGGGCAAGACAAATATGGTGAGATATGTAGGGCAAGACAAATATGGTGAGATATGTAGGGCAATACAAATATGGTGAGATATGTAGGCAAGACAAATATGGTGACATATGTAGGGCAAGACAAATATGGTGACATATGTAGGGCAAGACAAATATGGTGAGATATGTAGGGCAAGACAAATATGGTGACATATGTAGGGCAAGACAAATATGGTGACATATGTAGGGCAAGACAAATATGGTGACATATGCAGGGCAAGACAAATATGGTGAGATATGTAGGGCAAGACAAATATGGTGACATATGTAGGGCAAGACAAATATGGTGACATATGTAGGGCAAGACAAATATGGTGAGATATGCAGGGCAAGACAAATATGGTGAGATATGTAGGGCAAGACAAATATGGTGAGATATGTAGGACAAGACAAATATGGTGAGATATGCAGGGCAAGACAAATATGGTGACATATGTAGGGCAAGACAAATATGGTGAGATATGTAGGGCAAGACAAATATGGTGAGATATGTAGGGCAAGACAAATATGGTGAGATATGTAGGGCAAGAAAAATATGGTGAGATATGTAGGGCAAGACAAATATGGTGAGATATGTAGGGCAAGACAAATATGGTGAGATATGTAGGGCAAGACAAATATGGTGAGATATGTAGGGCAAGACAAATATGGTGAGATATGTAGGGCAAGACAAATATGGTGAGATATGTAGGGCAAGACAAATATGGTGAGATATGTAGGGCAAGACAAATATGGTGAGATATGTAGGGCAAGACAAATATGGTGACATATGTAGGGCAAGACAAATATGGTGACATATGTAGGGCAAGACAAATATGGTGAGATATGTAGGGCAATAAAAATATGGTGAGATATGTAGGGCAAGACAAATATGGTGAGATATGTAGGGCAAGACAAATATGGTGAGATATGTAGGGCAAGACAAATATGGTGAGATATGTAGGGCAAGACAAATATGGTGAGATATGTAGGGCAAGACAAAAATGGTGAGATATGTAGGGCAAGACAAATATGGTGTAATAAGTAGGATACAAATTGTCGGAGAAAATCTCTAACTAATAATTACGGAAAGAACCAGTCAAACGCCTGTGGACAACGACTGTGGCGCTGGATAGAAAATACACTGCAGTAGTCGACTGAGAGTATGACAAGCCCTAGTTTTGGAATCCACAGGGGAATGTTTAGTGCCAATTTCTCTATGTTGACACCTCGTGTCAGGTACTTTAGGTCAACCAATTCCTATCTGTTGTCAAGGTCAGGAATCTTTGATCTACTTGCCATATAATACCTCAGACATTTATATCCTTTCATAAGTTCGGAATTTATTCTGATAAGTTGATGCCGTTGTAAATAGTTCACATAAGTGCCACAATAAATCAAGTGGCATATAATTACTTTATTTTCTTTCTTTCTTTCTTTCTTTCTTTCTTTCTTTCTTTCTTTCTTTCTTTCTTTCTTTCTAGCAGCTTTTCCTGTGATCCATATGTATGTCTATTTCACACACTGAATTCGTTTATGTGATTCGGTAGCTTTCATAGTGTAATCTAATGTTACGTTTTCGCTGTCGTTATCAAAAATGGAATGACTTTAATTGCTTCATTTACAAATATTACAAGCAAGATAACTTTAATTATAAAATAATACAGAAAAACGTTATTAGAAAAGAAATTGAAATAAATCTTAAATGCGTGAAATGAAAATAAACAAGCTGAAGACGTAATTGGAAAGTATGGAATTAAATAAACAGACATAAAAACATTTATAGTAAAGGATAAAATCCGTCTAATAAAATTAAAGTAAATTATTGAAAAGAAATTTTGAAAATACATCATTTGAAAACAGAACCAATATGTAGCTTTAAAAGAAAGCAAAATAGACTTAGTACTAGATACAAACTAAAAGAAAAAAAAAGTAAAAAAAAATGTGTGTGCTGACGATTCAATTATAAACTTCTGGACAGATTTCTCAAGAACTAACGTATCAGGAAGCTTATATGATGCCTGTTCTTGATTCTACAGAACTACCGTCTTTATATTGGCCTGCCTTCCTGACCTCAAAGTCCATATGCAGCACCTACTTGATGAGTGTTTATAAGCTGTCGCCAAGCTTGGATGTTTGATGCCGTCTGTTTGCCGTTTGTTCACGTATTCCCTTATAATTAGACCCATCTCTATTCTAGGCGTAATGTTCGACCTTATCTAATGAGTCTATGCCTGCCATCTTTCCCTCTCTTATAAGTGATCTTTTTAGTATCTCTCTTGGTCTTACTCTTTTCCTGTATCATAATGATTCCCATAGAAGGGTCTGTTTTCAAATTCTGTTGGGGGACTGGTTGGTCTGGAGGCATGATGCTGGTCTCGAGGCAAAACGCCTGCCTCGAGACAGAGACGTTGTGGGTTCAAATCCCGGCTACACCGGATTTTTATTTGTTATTTCTCTCTGCGGCAACCACCCGTCTCAGCAGCGAGGCCTGGCTTGAAACGTCAATTACTCATCGATGGAAAAAAAATATGAGTACCTCTGAAGTCGGAGTTATCTGCCTGTACGGCGAGGGACCCCTGTGCACACGGCTGTCAGGGAAAAATGGATTAACACGCAAAATTCAGTTCCTAGCCTCTAGGCACTTCGTCAGAGGTAAAAGCAGGCGAACGAAATTTTTTTTTTTATTCTGTTGTTGTCTAGTCGCAGCGCATGTCAGACATATACTCATCGTCTCTGTTCGTAATTGTAGATGTGACCGTGGATTCCATGGCCACTTGTATTAGTCTTGAATCTATTCCATATATATGTCAATACGATTATTTAAAGAAATTTAGAAACTTTAACACATGGGGGTACTTCGTTAGAAACAAACATAAAATTCGTGCGCGCTAGTAAAGGGTTCATTGTCACAGAATGTTAAACAGAGAATGTACGGACACACTATCCACTTTAAAACAAATAGCAGAAATGAAAATAGAACACAACTTACATCTAAACAATTCTATCACAGACAAATACAAAAGCTTTTAACTCTCAGTGTATTATAGGTTTTCAATCAATAGGTTCCAAACCAACTTATTTGATGTCATTCTTTTAGATCTTTTCATGACGTTCTCGTCTTCTTCATCTCTATTCCCACCTGTCTATTTCAAGTAAACTTTGGCCATCACATATGTATCCTTTCCTGTAAATTCATAAATAAAAAAGCATATCCTGTAATCATGCGTGTCCAATCCAGCGCTATCGTCTTTGTCATATCTTTTTGTCCAGTGGTAGTTGTCTGCTACTTTGCACATAGTTCTTCGTAAGTGTCGTTTGTGTTATCTTTCATTTTTCACTCACATACACACATATTTATATATGTAATAGAACTGATTTAACATTGGAGTTCATTTTTCATCTGTTGTGTTTAACTTAATTTCGTATGATCTCCATGTTTCCTACTTTAAATTAAGCACCTCTTACTTCAGAGCCGCGATAACTCAGTGGTTAGTGAACTGGACTATAAGGGACAAGGGGTAGGGTTCGATCCCAACCGACGGCTTCCGAGTTCACCCAGCCTTAAATGGGTACCGGATATATTTCTGGGAAAGTAAAGCAGCACGGGCGTAATACCGACCACATTACCCCAAAAATCATGTGCTGAAGGTCTGTAAAATATAGGGTCACTAACACCATATTTCCCTATACGCCACTTGGTGTGACGGGGGTACTTTACTTTTTTTAACTACCTATTACTTCATTATATCCTTATTTTGTTATCATCCCATAGTACTACTAAGGAGCCGCGATAGCTCAGTGGTTAGTGAACTGGACTACCACGAACAAGGGGTAAGGTTTGATCCCAACCGACGGCTCCGGGTTCACCCAGCCTTAAATGGGTACCGGATTTTTTATGGGAAAGTAAAGCAGCACGGGCGTAATACCGACCACATTACCCCAAAAATCATGTGCTGAAGGTCTGTAAAATATAGGGTCACTAACACCATATTTCCCTATACGCCACTTGGCGTGACGGGGGTACTTTACTTTTTTTTTTTTACCATAGTACTCCTTATCTATTGTAGTGATCTATTTGGCTATTGCTTACGGCATTCATTTTCAAGATTGTGGTCTTGTTTCTATGTATTTGTAGTCGCTTGTTGCTGTGACCTCTCGTCAAGTTTGCTCATTATATTTTGCGTTTCTTTATGATTGCCTCTGAGGAGAGCTATGTCATCAGCAAAGTCTATGCTGTCAAGCTGCTTGATCAGTGACATTGGATTCTACGCTACGAGGCAGCTTATACAAATGCAACAAACGCTAATTGAAGGGTTTTCCGGTTTTCTTTTCTTCCCTCGGGTCTTTGGAAATCTATGGTTGGCTATGACTATACTATATCATAACATTTAGAAATCTATGGTTGGCTATGACAATACTATATCATAACATTTGGAAATCTATGGTTGGCTATGACAATACTATAGCATAACACATTTGGAAATCTATGGTTGGCTATGACTATACTATACCATAACACATTTGAAAATCTATGGTTGGCTATGACTATACTATAGTTTAACACATTTGGAAATCTATGGTTGGTTATGACTATACTATACCATAACACATTTGGAAATCTATGGTTGGCTATGACTATACTATAGCATAACACATTTGGAAACCTATGGTTGATTATGACTATACTATAGCATAACACATTTGGAAATCTATGGATGGCTATGACTATACTATACCATAACACATTTGGAAATCTATGGTTGGCTATGACTACACTATAGCATAACACATTTGGAAACCTATGGTTGGCTATGACTATACTATAGCATAACACATTTGGAAATCTAGGGTTGGCTATGACTATACTATACCATAACACATTTGGAAATCTATGATTGGCTATGACTATACTATACCATAACACATTTGGAAATCTATGGCAGCTATGACTATACTATAGCATAACACATTTGGAAATCTATGGCAGCTATGACTATACTATAGCATAACACATTTGGAAATCTATGATTGGCTATGACTATACTATACCACAACTTTTGGAAATGAAGCCAGCGCTCTCTTGATTTTGCTATCTTCCAGTAAAGTGCCTATATTTTAAAATATTTTCCTTGCTGGCGGAGTTGGATGGACTAAAGGGCGCAAGATTGGGATTGAGTCACAAATTCTTCTTCGAGAACTGTTCAGTTATCATTAGTTTCACTCTCAGGTATGTCATGGGGCACAAATGAAAAGATCCTTTAAAAAAATGTCTACAATGAAGCAGTTAGACCCATCATGGATTATGCCTCACGCTTCTGGCAAGCCTGGGAAAATTAGGCAAAGTACAAAACATAGAACCAGGACAAGCCTGAGAAAATTGGGCAAAGTACAAAATATAGCACCAGGACAAGCCTGAGAAAATTGGACAAAGTACAAAACATAGAACCCAGGACAACCCTCAGAGTTTGAAACGTACCCACATCATAGAAACTGAACAAAAAACAGCAGATCTTGAGACACAAGTTTCCGTTGAAAGTACACAAAAAAAACTTGTCCGCTTTGAAATGCACAAAAGGCTATCAGATCACCTACAGCGTCAAAAATGCCAAGGAAAGTAATGTAAAGTAAAGATCCCCGTTTCGCCAAGTGGCGTATAGGAAATATGGCGTTAGTGACTATAATTTTTATAGACCTTCGACACATGATTTTTGGGATACTGTGGTCTGTATTTCGTCCGTGCCGCTTTACTTTCCCAGAAGAAAATCCAGTACCAATTTAAGTCTGGGTAAACCTGACAGCCGTCGCTCAGGATCGAACCCAGTCTCTTGTCCTTTGTAGTCTAGTTCACCAACCACTGAGCTATCGCGAGAAATGCCAAGGCAGAACAAACAAATTAGCCTCCAAAGGAAGTGCCCAAATCTTCTGGCCAGTGAAAACCTCCAGATAACATAACCATGTATTAGAACCAAACCTGTGTGAAGCCTTAACACTTGGATTTTGGACCAACCGTCAAAACAAATAATAAACAATCCCAGGTAGTTCAGAATAGTCTCTAAAATGAGCAACCCAAGGCATACATTAGAGCCCGATACTCTTCATGTTCCACAAAAAACTCCCCAGAAATATCTGGACACGGTTATTCACGTGTGGATCAACAACTGAAGCATTAAAGAAGGAAGGCAGTGGTATCTACATAGTCAACCCCGGCGGAAAGGCAGAAATACATTTTTTTCCAACCGGAGAAAGGTTTCAGAACAGAGGCAGTGTCACTCCATACAGCCATACAAGCTGTCATCAAATAAGAGATCCTGTCTCCCAAAATTGTCATCCTCAGTGATACATTGTCAGTCATACTAGCAATGTCAAGGACGAAACAGGACAAACTTATCCAGAAAATAAGAAACAACATATGTACATTGTCATTTTATTCTGTCTTACTCGTGGTATCAGTTACAATACAGTCGGGGCGTCCCCATATCCGCTCCAACGTCTGTCCCAGCATTTCTGGAAACCTGTACAGACTGACTGTTCCTGTAAGATGTTGGTTGCAAGTACATCTGCTTTTCTCACTGAGCACTCCGGATCGACCAGACCTCTTTTCCATCTTTAGACTCACCAGTCTCTTAATATATACACCATTGTCCAACCATCCTCCAAATCAGAACTATTTGTTGCAACCATGGAAACGATAAAGCAGGCGAACCTGCAAAAGCAGGTGGGAACCTTCAACAGTTCAACCAACCCCAGAGCCTCAGAGAAGTTAAGTCAAACCTGAAGTAAGCAAAGCAAACAGAATGGAAGGAGTTACATGAAAAATGTGTGCCAGAATATAACATTCTAAACAAGCTCAGCAAACACCAATTGATGGTCAGACAAGATGAACAAAATGGCCAGACCCAGTACATGACTCTGTGGCCTTAGAGCACAACTACACTAGACAGAACTCTGTGAATGCAACATGCGACTGTGGAGCATCCAGGCATATTCCAGAGTATATCCTACATGATTGCATCACTCCCCATTCTCTAAGAATACAAATATCGCCCACAGAAGCAATGCCTCGTTACAAACTATGGGGAACCGGTGAATACCTCCAACGCATCGTCTTGTTCGTGACCCATGCTGGCCTAAGCGTCTAATTGGTTAGCAGTGGCTAAATGCTGAAGAGGAAGAAGAGGAGGAAGAAGAAGAAGAGGAGGAGGAGGAGGAAGAAGAAGATGAAGAAGTAGAGGAGAGAAGGAGAAGAAGAGAAGAGGAGAAGAAGAAGAAGATGAAGAAGTAGAAGTAGAAGAAGAAGTAGAAGAGAAGAAGTAGAAGTAGAAGTAGAAGAGAAGTAGAAGAAGAAGTAGAAGTAGAAGAAGAAGTAGAAGTAGAAGAAGAAGTAGAAGTAGAAGAAGAAGTAGAAGTAGAAGAAGAAGTAGAAGTAGAAGAAGAATAAGTAGAAGTAGAAGAAGAAGTAGAAGTAGAAGAAGAATAAGTAGAAGTAGAAGAAGAAGTAGAAGAAGAAGAAGAATAAGTAGAAGTAGAAGAAGAAGTAGAAGTAGAAGAAGAATAAGTAGAAGTAGAAGAAGAAGTAGAAGTAGAAGAAGAATAAGTAGAAGTAGAAGAAGAAGTAGAAGTAGAAGAAGAATAAGTAGAAGTAGAAGAAGAAGTAGAAGTAGAAGAAGAAGTAGAAGTAGAAGAAGAAGTAGAAGTAGAAGAAGAAGTAGAAGTAGAAGAAGAAGTAGAAGTAGAAGAAGAAGTAGAAGTAGAAGAAGAAGTAGAAGTAGAAGAAGAATAAGTAGAAGTAGAAGAAGAAGTAGAAGTAGAAGAAGAAGTAGAAGTAGAAGAAGAATAAGTAGAAGTAGAAGAAGAAGTAGAAGTAGAAGAAGAATAAGTAGAAGTAGAAGAAGAAGTAGAAGTAGAAGAAGAAGTAGAAGTAGAAGAAGAAGTAGAAGTAGAAGAAGAAGTAGAAGTAGAAGAAGAAGTAGAAGTAGAAGAATAAGTAGAAGTAGAAGAAGAAGTAGAAGTAGAAGAAGAAGTAGAAGTAGAAGAAGAATAAGTAGAAGTAGAAGAAGAAGTAGAAGTAGAAGAAGAAGTAGAAGTAGAAGTAGAAGAAGAAGTAGAAGTAGAAGAAGAAGTAGAAGTAGAAGTAGAAGAAGAAGTAGAAGTAGAAGAAGAAGTAGAAGTAGAAGAAGAATAAGTAGAAGTAGAAGAAGAAGTAGAAGTAGAAGAAGAAGTAGAAGTAGAAGAAGAATAAGTAGAAGTAGAAGAAACAATTTTTTTGCCGCGGAAGCCCTATCGGTCCTTATCTGTCTGGTACACACGCAAAGTAATGTATAAAAGCTACCCAGAAAACGAAGCGGTAGAGTCAATTCTTAATTCTACCCATATGGTTAAAGTCAATTCTTAATTCTACCCATATGGTTAAAGTCAATTCTTAATTCTACCCATATGGTTAAAGTCAATTCTTAATTCTATCCATATGGTTAAAGTCAATTCTTAATTCTACCCATATGGTTAAAGTCAATTCTTAATTCTATCCATATGGTTAAAGTCAATTCTTAATTCTACCCATATGGTTAAATTCAATCCTTCTTACTCGGGGCCCACCCTCCTAAAGCCTATTTTTACATGGACCTCTCTTTATTGAATAAGTAAATATGTCTGAACTCATAAACAGTGGAAATGCTCCAAATTGACAGCCTAGAATCATATATTTTTCTCTAGGTGAACCGCCGCGAGCTCTTTAAGCTTATTTATATTGATTTAGGCGCCATCACATCTACATCACACTGTTTCAGACGTTCACGTTTTACTTTTAACTGCGCTGTTATTAGGGATAATTGCGAGGGTACAATATTGATATTTACACGTGGGATATGACACTAATAATGAGTTACCATGTGACTCATAGACAGTCGGCAACACTCAAGGATACATGTGGACAATTGCGGAAGCTCATAACTGAGATAATATATTTTAACAAGGATTGATTGCAAGATAAGGGAATACTCACTGTAATTTCTTGCCGTGTAGATCGGCGTGAGAAGCTATATATGATCGGCGTGTAGTTTTCTATCTCCTAACACCAAGCTTGTTCAATCTATATATACACTGAGCAAAACGTTAAAACATCTCAGAGATGCCAGGCTTAAACATTAATGGAAAGATAATCAGTAACCTGCGATATGCAATTTTGATACTGTTCTACTAGCAGAAAATCCTAAAGACCTACAACAATTGCTTAATGTGATAAACATAACAAGCAAAAAATATGGACTAGATATGAATATCAAAAAGATTAAAACTATGATCATAAACAAAGAACATTCTCAAGACCTACAATTAAATATCACAGTTAAGGGAATACATCTGGAGACAGTCCAGAGCTACAACTACCTGGGAAATACTATAACCAATGATGGAAAATGCAAAACTGAAATAAACAAAAGAAAAGGTATGGCAAAAAGTAATTTTAATGCCATGAAAAATATACTAACAACAAAACAAATATCAGCAGGGCTGAAACTAAGAATGGCAAAATGTTACATCTTCTCAATATTCCTGTATGGTGCAGAAACATGGACATTAGACAAGAAAACAGAACAGAAAATTGAAGCCTTTGAAATGTGGATTTATAGAAGAATATGTAGAATTGGATGGAAAGAAAAGAAAACAAACGATGAAGTTTTAAAAGAATTGAAAATAAAAAGAGAACTACTAAATACAATTAAGACAAGACAAATGAAATTTTGGGGCATGTTAAAAGACACAACATCCTACTAAAAGTAATATTGGAAGGGAAAATACAAGGTAAAAGAAGCAGAGGCAGACCAAGACTAAAATGGACGAGTAACATCAAAAGATGGACAAATCAATCTATGACAGCCTGCACCATCAAAGCAAGATGTCGCAATGGGTGGCACAATAATATATATATTGAGAGATTTAGGAGAATGGGTGGCACAATAATATATATATTGAGAGATTTAGGAGAATGGGTGGTAGAATAATATATATATATTGCGAGATTTAGGAGAATGGGTGGCACAATAATATATATATTGAGAGATTTAGGAGAATGGGTGGTAGAATAATATATATATGCGAGATTTAGGAGAATGGGTGGCACAATAATATATATATATATATATATATATATATATATATATATATATATATATATATATTGAGACTGTGGAGAATGGGTGGGACAATAATATATATATTGAGAGACTGTGGAGAATGGGTGGAACAATAATATATATATTGAGAGACTGCGGAGAATGGGTGGGACAATAATATATATATTGAGAGACTGTGGAGAATGGGTGGGACAATAATATATATATTGAGAGACTCTAGAGAGTGGGTGGGACAATAATATATATATTGAGAGACTGTGGAGAATGGGTGGGACAATAATATATATATTGAGAGACTCTAGAGAGTGGGTGGGACAATAATATATATATTGAGAGACTGTGGAGAGTGGGTGGGACAATAATATATATATTGAGAGACTGTGGAGAGTGGGTGGGACAATAATATATACATTGTGAGACTGTGGAGAATGGGTGGGACAATAATATATACATTGAGAGACTGTGGAGAATGGGTGGGACAATAATATATATATTGAGAGACTGTGGAGAGTGGGTGGGACAATAATATATATATTGAGAGACTGATGTGCCTAAAGGTGGAAAAAGGATCAGGTCGATCAGGTATGCTTAGTGGGAAAAAGAAGACGTATTTATATTCAACACCTTACATGAACAGGGAGCCGCGATAGCTCAGTGGTTAGTGAACTGGACTACAAAGGACAAGAGGTAGGGTTCGATCCCAACCGACAGCTTCCGTGTTCACCCAGCCTTAAATGGGTACCTGATTTTTTCTGGGAAAGTAAAGCGGCACGGGCGTAATACCGACTACATTGTCACAAAAATCATGTGCTGAAGGTCTGTAAAATGTATGGTCTCTAACACCATATTCCCTACACGCCACTTGGCGTGACGCGGGCTAATTACTCTACTTACTTTACTTTACACGAACAATCAATCAGCATATGCCTTTAGAAATGCTGGGCTGGACGATGGAGCGGATATGGGAATGTCCCGACTTCAATGAAATTGATACATGAATAGAATATTGGAATATATAATAGATTTATGTGGTAATGTGGTCAGTATTACGCCCCTGCCGCTTTACCTGTTTCGTGAAGCTGTAACCATACCCTGTTAAAAATATATTTTTATTTCATTTCTCCTCACTGTTAGCTTCACTGTTAGCTTCACTGTTAGTTTCACTGTTAGCTTCACTGTTAGTTTCACTGTTAGTTTCACTGTTAGCCTCACTGTTTGCTTCACTTGTAACTTCACTGTTAGCGTCACTGTTAGCCTCACTGTTTGCTTCACTTCTAGCGTCACTGGTAGCCTCACTGTTAGCTTCACTGTTAGCTTCACTGTTAACTTCACTGTTAGCGTCACTGTTAGCCTCACTGTTAGCTTCACTGTTAACTTCACTTATAGCGTCACTGTTGGTTTCACTGTTAGCTTCACTGTTAGTCTAACTGTTTGCTTCACTTCTAGCTTCACTGTTAGCCTCACTGTTATCCTCACTGTTAGCTTCACTGTTAGCTTTACTGTTAGCTTCACTGTTAGCCTCACTATTAGCTTCACTGTTAGCTTCACTGTTAGCTTCACTGCTAGCTTCTTTGTTAGCTTCACTGCAGCTTCGCATTTTGATACATTTATGTACATTTCTTTGCCTTCAAATTATGTAAATATTTTTGTCCTCATTTTCAGCTGAATCAAAACTTCACTGTCTGTTTTTCTCTCCTCATTTTCAGCTGAATCAAAACTTCACTGTCTGTTTTTCTCTCCTCATTTTCTCCTACTTTTGTTCTATAGATCCACATTTCTAAGGCTTTGGTTCTCTTCTACGTTATCATATTTAAAATTCAGAAAAAAAAAATAATTTTGAAACAAGTTGGGATATTCTTAAAATCACATGAACAATAGTTCAGGTAGGTAATACATAGATCGCACACAAAGGGAAGGTAAGGGGAGTGTAAATATAAGAACAAAACAACAAACAGGTCAAACTGAACCTGCTGGCAGCAAAATCTACATATATATATGTTACCAACAAGCCGGTTTTCACTCAATTGATAAAAAATGGCGGCTGGTCTTTTATGCTTGTCTATTTTCTCTCAATTGTGCATTGTATATGTATTGTCTGCATTTATTTTGTTTACAATGTCAGCCTGGTTGCCTTATTTCACCTCGTGTTTGTCCTCCATTTCTGTAAGTCTGTTTAGTCTACGAGCCAATTTTTACGTCTATTTTGTCGGATCAGTCTGTATGTCTATCGCAAACCCCGCTATCAATCAATGGGCATTCTCATACTGCTGCCCCTCGTCTCTAGGACCAATTAGTCTTTACTATCTTCGTCATTCTGCATCTATCCATCCTGTACTAATCCTTCTCTCCATCTGTTTTCTCATAATCTCTTCCCTCGCCCCTACCTCTGTCTGTCTGCCAACTCATACAGTTATCTCCATCCTGATTCTGTGAGTCACTCTACTACCATTAAGCATGAGCAATCTGCAATATGTAGTAACCACCCGCCTCATCACACACAAATTAGTGCCATAATTAGTATGTAGGTCAAGTTGTGAAAGGTTTACCGGAAGTCGATAACACCTCTCAAAGGGCTGTAGGGCATCACAGGTAAGCTCAAGTCACGTGATAGACACAACAATTGTTATATCCTTCTAAAATGTTGCCATTCTGTTCCTTCCCCTCCCCCTTTTCCAAAAAAAAAACAAAAAACAAAAACAAACAGAAATGTTAACGTAATAAATGATCACAGTAAAAAAGAAAGGAGTTTTTGTAGTTTATCTTTAGATTCTAGCATAACTTTTGTTTTGAGAAACCTAGCTATATACAAATAATAGAGGCACCTTTTTGTAACTAAATATTTGGAACGAAATATTTGTATCAAAACATGTGTAACAAAATATTTGTAACGAAACATTTGTAACACAACATATGTAACGAAACAATAAAATGCATTTTGCAAAAAAAAAAAAAAAAACCTACGAAAATGTAATTATATTTTATTTAATTTTCATATGAAGCTCTGAAGTTGTCTGTTTTACAAAGTTCTACAAAAGTTCTATATAATAAAGATATAGAGATTAACGTGTAACATTAGGGTATCACATTGAGACTAATTTCTTCATAGGTAAAAATGCATTATTTATTTTGTAATGAAACGCTGAGGGGCAGTTCTCAGGTAAACATAGCAGAAAAAAAAGATGATGATGATGGTGTAGATGATGACGACGACGTTAATGATCATAATTTTGGAGATGATGATAATAATATTGATACTGATAGCGATGATTATGACTGATGAGGAATGTTAAATGGAGCCCTACAGTTCTCCATACATGGAATATTTTGCCAGATAAATACGCAATCGGCATATTCTGGACACGAACGACGAATATGGTTGACCACAATGAAAGAGATTGGAGCCTCATCATGTACTATTTCAAACAAAGCCATGGAAAGACATTCTAACTTATGTCACAAGAAAGATCTACGAATATGTACTTGGAATATTAAGAACTCGTGCGAAGAAGGACAACTGGAAATGTTATATCATCTCAACATTCTTGTATGGTGCAAAAACATGGACATTACACACGAAGACAGAACAGAAATTTAAATCTTTGAAATGTGGAAGAATAAGGAAGAAAATACAATAAATGATGAAGTCTTATAACAACTGAATATGAAAAGAGAGTACAAGACAAATGAGATTTTTTGGGCTAGTTAAAAGACACAACAGCCTACTAAAAGTAATCTTGTAGGGAAAACATAAGGTAAAAGAGGCAGATTCAGACCAAGACTAACATGGACGAGTAACGTCAACAGATGGACAAGTCAGCCTATGACAACCTATACTATCAAAGCAAGAGAAAGAGCGGAATGGGGCTCCATGGTATCCAGCTTTAGATGCGGAGACGGCACAGTGATGGTGATGATACACAGGACAATTTAAAAAAAAAAACCTGAACGTACGTGAATTTAAGTGTACACATAGACGAGCATACCGTTTCTCCATTAAAAAAAGACATTTCACGCAGAAGACTTTTGGACCAATCGGCATATATAGTAAACAATAAGAGGTGTCGTAAAGGAGGCTTCGGTTAGAAAATAAAACAGAGGCAATAAAAGAGAATTATAGAATGAGAGACTTACACAGTGTGTCAAATCGTGGATTTTCTACTAAAGTTGGCAACGGATCAAACAATATCGAGAGATTTTGTTGTTGCCCCTCAAGACGATCCATGGTATGTCGACCACAGATTTTGTTGTTGCCCCTCAAGACGATCCATGGCATGTCGACCACAGATTTTGTTGTTGCCCCTCAAGACGATCCATGGTATGTCGACCACAAATTTTGTTGTTGCCCCTCAAGACGATCCATGGTATGTCGACCACAGATTTTGTTGTTGCCCCTCAAGACGATCCATGGTATGTCGACCACAGATTTTGTTGTTGCCCCTCAAGACGATCCATGGTATGTCGACCACAGATTTTGTTGTTGCCCCTCAAGACGATCCATGGTATGTCGACCACAGATTTTGTTGTTGCCCCTCAAGACGATCCATGGTATGTCGACCACAGATTTTGTTGTTGCCCCTCAAGACGATCCATGGTATGTCGACCACAGATTTTGTTGTTGCCCCTCAAGACGATCCATGGTATGTCGACCACAGATTTTGTTCTCGTAACTTGCTAGGAAGGAATATGCACAAGAAAACGAAGAAATTCATAATTTATAATTATATAGATTTGTGGACGTTATGTATTAAACCTTCCTCTAATTCTTCGTTTTTATTCTTCTTCTTTTGTTGCTGCTGCGATTGCCTGATTATTTCTCTTCATAGTCCGACTAAGGGCGTTAAGTAAGTGTAGATGCGCTGTGCTGTGGTAACTGTGATTTTTGCGCTTTTCTTCCAAAAACATCAAATTTCAGTACGGCATATTTTAGTCCCGGGGTTGCCTTCCCTAATCAATCCCTACTCACTTGGTCAGGCTGGTTAGTCCAGAAAGACAAGTGGAAGGTGGATTAGGGTCTTCATTGGCTCTGTCGTTCGCTGATCCTGACGTACAGACAGTCAGTTGTGAGTCACTGCACCTTCTCAGCCCAGTCACTAGCAGACATCTTCGACTCTATATAACTTACAAAATTGTCTGTACAGACATCAGATTTTAACACTTAAAAAATTGTCTGTACAGACATCAGATTTTAACACTTACAAAATTGTCTGTACAGACATCAGATTTTAACACTTACAAAATTGTCTGTACAGACATCAGATTTTAACACTTACAAAATTGTCTGTACAGACGTCATAGAAATGTAAGGGATTTAAGATCATAAGGTGATTTTCACTTTCATTTTTTGGTGACAAATACGGTTTAATATAACCTAAAACATTTAGTCTTAGGTTGAACGAATTGTGCCTCGCCAAGAAGTTGACAAAACCAGCAAGACAACACCAACTACAGATACATGATTTTAACATCATAATGCACACCATAGGCGAGAAACAACAAGAAGCATCGATCCGAACATTCCATCTTTCGTTGACACTGAAAAGCAACAGAGACAGGGAAAGTAAACATAAAAAGAAGTATGACTGCCTACAGATGCCGTCCAAACATCCTAACAGTTAATGTAAATAGAGCTGCATCGATTTTTGTGATTAAATTATTTTAATAACTAAATAGCAGCAAATTTGTAGTCGCCTAAGAGAGACTAGGCTATTATGATATCTATCTATTATAAAATGAGATCTCTTTTTAACCAAAAAAAAATATGGAAAATGAAATAGATAATTGAGCACACTTATACAATTGTACTATTTGTTCATCATTTTTGTAATAACATTGTGGAATGAAAGTTGACTTCTTTTTTCAGTCTTCCCATAACCCAAGGGGTCTGTGGGGCACCACTTCGTCAACATTCTCCATTTCTCTCAATCTTCAGTTATTCTTTCCGACTTGGTAAAGACGAGGCTTGTGCATTCTTTGACGTTAGCTTCCCATCACCTTCTGTGCCCACGCTTTCTTCTCTCTCCTTCAAAACTTAATTGCAGAAAAGTCATTTCTAGGCGAGACGATTGAGAGAAGTGGTCAGACCTTTTCATTTGGCTTTTTAAAGGCTATACGATCATCATCATCGAGTGCCGTCTCCGCATCGAATGCTGGTCTCCATGGAGCGCCATTCCGCTGTGTTTCTAGCTTCAATTGTGCAGGTTGTCATAGGCTGACTTGTCCATCGTTTGATGTTACTCGTCCATGTTAGTCTTGGTCTGCCTCTACCTCTTTTATCTTGTGTTTTCCTTCCCAAGATTACTTTTAGTTGGTTTATGCGTTTTTTAGCATGGCCCCAAAATCTCATTTGTCTTGTTTGAATTATGTTTAGTAGTTCTATTAGTTTCAGTTTTAATTGTTTTAAAACTTTGTTAATTGTTTTCTTTTCATTCCAGTCATTTCTTCTCATTCTTCTCATTGTTTTCTTGTCTAATGTCTTTGTTTCCGCACCATACAGAAATGTTGAGAAGATATCACGTTTTTCTATTCTTATTTTTAGTCTTGGTATTATTTGCGCATTTAGCTAAATGATACACATAATTAGAAATGTTAACCTTGATGATGTTAGACATGCTCGTACATGGCACTCAAGGAAAAGCTGGAGTTTACTTTTAACGGTCGTCATGTTTATACTGATGATAAATACGTGTTTTATGATTACAACTGCTGTAGACATAAACCGAGGTAACCAAGAGGTTTGTGCACTCGTTTCCTAACGAAGTGGTCGTCTGTTAGTCACGTGGTTGGGTTTCGAGTAGCAGATGAATGATGATTCTTGTTGTCCTCTACTCACACGGAGCCTGATAATCTTCAATATGTTTCTAATATAAAAGTATGGGCGGCTGTGTGTAATGCTGACCGCATCGACAATAAATTATCAGAATTACATTGACACTATACAAAGGATAAGTTAATTTGTACTTGGATAAGACATGTGGAAACAGAGATGAAGAGGATGGGAAAGACATGGAACGATCTCAAGAGAATAGCAAGAAACAGGGCGATTTGGAATGTTTGTGTTGAAGACCTAAGCTCCACAGGTAGTTGAAAGGAAGAAGAGGAAGCATACACCGTCACTATATTCCCTTTGTGCCTTTGTCCCTTGTGCAGGAGAGTAACAAGTTACAAAAAATACATAATCATCATCATCGAGTGCCTTCTCCGCAACGAAGGTTGGATACCATTGATCGCCATTCTACTCTGTTTATTGCTTTGATGGTGCAGGCTGTCATAGATTGACTTGTCCATCTTTTGATGTTACTCGTCCATGTTAGTCTTGATCTGCCTCTGCCTCTTTTACCTTGTATTTTCCCTTCGATAAAGCAAAATAAAACGTCTCTCCATTATATGTTCTAGAATTTCCTTAAAACTAAAAACAGAAGAAAAAAAAACAAGAGGAGAGAAACTCCTTTACACAATGTATCAAAAATTTGACGAAAATCATGAACAGGGTACTAGTCCATAGTCGATCACTTCACTGCTTGGTGGTGCACACATGTAAAAGACCGCGTTTGAACAGTTACGAGGTGAATACCGCTCCGGGTCTCGGTTTAGATAGGGTCAGGTGAGACACAGACGGACATGAAACCATGTGACATCCCTTCAAGGTTGGTGTCGATAGAATAAAGTTAAAAAAAACTAGCTTCAGTTTAACGATCAAGACCAGACCAAACAAACAGGCGTTTAGACTGTGTGTGTGTGTGTGTGTGTGTCTGTGTGTGTGTGTGTGTGTGTCTGTGTGTGTGTGTATGTACGAGAGTGAGATGGAGAAAGAGAGGGAGAAAGAGAGAGAGAAAGAGAGGGAGAAAGAGAGAGAGCAAATTCCAGATAATCTAGCACCGCATTTTCAAATAGGGTGCATAAACTTGAAGTGCTCCAGCAGGAACTAGGACATCAAGAAAGTTACTGAAACCTGACACGCAGTTAGGGTTTAAGAATCTGCGCTACATGTACCACTAATTATTCTCATGACATTACAGATCACTTATGACATTAAAGTTCACCCATGACATTACAGATCACCCATGACATTACAGATCACTCAGTGGAAGCGTCTAACAGCAACAGAGCTGCAAGTTACCATCGACTCAAAGCTGATGGTCCGGGTAAGGATCGGTAAACCAGAACTATCCAGACCTAACTCCACTTCTCTGCAGTGCCCCTAGTAACAAACTAACTGGTCTAGTCTGGCCTAGTGAGTAGATATTGAGAAGTTAAACCACCCTGTACTTAAACACCCCAAGTGGAAGACGAAGTATTGAAGCTAAAGGTCCGAATATTAGTTTTACTGCAAACGGAAAGAAATAATTTACTCCAACGTAAAGTCCTTTCACTACACAATGAGCCTTCAATAAACATTCCAAGAACACCAGACCCAAAGGCCATTACGAAAAAGATGGATTGATGGAATATTAGAAACAATAGGAAACAACAGTAGGAGGAGCCAAGAGAAGAACAAAAGACAGCAGATGCTCTCCCCGATGCTGAAAAAATACCTGAGGATAGAAAGAAGCAGAAGTTAAGTCCTTTTAAGGGCGGATGAGATTACGAATATGTCTAACTGTTTCTTTAGTCGTTGGGTGAACGCAAAGAGAAAAAGATATTCCTCTCAGTGATTGAACCTGACAACGAAAGTTCATCTTTTTAGATGTTTGTAAAGAATCCATGGTTACTTCTTCTTCTTCCTCTTTCCTTCCTCATTTGCCTTTCAGCGTCGAGGGGAGATATAATTTGCGATCTTTTGCTCTTCTGTTCGCCTCTGTTGCTGTTGTTTCCTAGTGCCTCAATCCATCTTTTTCGTGGTTGGCCCTTGGGTTTGGTATTATCGCAACGTTTATTCGTGACTCGCTATGTTGTGTTTTGATCTTTCTGCCTTGTTACGTGGTTAAACCATTTTATGTGTTGTCTCTTTATATATTCTATGACGGGGGTTATTCCTAGTTTTTTTTCTCAGTTCTTTATTTTTGATCTTGTCTTTCAGGCTGTTTCCTGTCATTCGTCTAACACATTTCATCTCAGCAGAAGTTATTTTTCTTGTCTTGCATCTAGGGTCCAGGACCGGCATTGGTAGCACAACGTTGGGACGAAGATTGTATTGTAAAGTGCATTGTTACATGTAAATCGTATTCTCAGACATTCTATGATATTTACACTGTTTTTTTTCCCCCCTCCAGGACTGTAACGGGATGGAGAGAGCACGCCCCACTCGCTCTGGCATCCCGACCTTTGTAAGGTTAAACGGTGGACTAGTCCACTCCCAGGGGCAGGAGAGGGGTGATACAGGATTATACCATTCCACTGCAAGGATTAGCAGCTTGCCAACCCAGTCCTCAATTCAAAGTAAAAAATCTCCAAGCAACCCGCCACAAACCTCCCCCCGCTCGCAACGTGGGAGGCCAGCAATTAACAACGGACACGTGGACAGTTCAGAAAATTGGGAACTTAGGACAGCAAAGAGCATGGGACCTCCTGGCATTTGTCAAACACCCAAACATCGACCACCCACGTGGCGGCCTGGCGTGACCCAGGCGAGAGTGGACCAAAGCGACAGTGACATCCATTTTGAGGTCAGTTAACAGTAATGTCTATGTATTTTCTTGACATTTGTTTTCTCTATTCTGTAAGTCAGTGACAGTAACGTCAAATACATAATCCGTGGAGAAATGGAGTCTTGAAGTTCGCTGTTCTAGGTCATATTTTATTTGGAGGTGATGTGGCCATTGCTCGTCCTCTTTGTGAATTTTACTCAGAGAACATCATCATCATCATTATCGAGTGCCATCTCTGCAACGAAGTTTGACTACGATGGAGCGCCATTCTGCCCTGTCTCTTGCTTTGATGGTGCAGGTTGTCATAGGCTGACTTGTCCATCTTTTGATGTTACTCGTCCATGTTAGTCTTGGTCTCCTCTGCCTCTTTTACCTTGTATTTTCCCCTCAAAGATTACTTTTATTAGGCGGTTGTGTCTTTTAGCATTGCCCAAAAATAGCATTTATGAACAGGGTATCCATTTCTTGTACTATTGGGTGGATAGAGCAATTGTTGTAAGCGAATCCACGTTTACTTGATCGTCTAGCTTGCTGGTTTGCGACAAGGTTAATAACACTACTATCTTGTATTTGTCCTTAAATTCACACCTAACAGGAGTCAGGGCGCAGGTTGCATACGTCAGAACCGGCTAACAAAAGAGTTGGTCAAGTACCTGCTCCACCTCCCAGTGGTGCCCATGGAAACAGACTATCCTTTCTGGCCAAGCGATTGGCGTTAGAATAAGGAAGACAACCAGGTTCTAAAAATGCCCTGTTGATGTCGGATGTGAGGGCCGAAAACCGCAAATACCACAGCCAACTGTACACCACAAAACAATGCACCTCCGTCTCCTCATTACCCATTTTCAGTGAGATGAAATCATTCCTCTCATTGTGATCGAGTGAACACCAGAAAGAAAGTATTTAGAATTGGACCAACGATCACACGATCAAGCGCGCGTACTTCTCCTCACACATCACGGCTGTCAATATTGGTGCTTGAAAATAAGCAGAGTATTTTCATGAATTATAATGGACTATGAGTTTAAGCTCTATAGCACATCATTTAGACGCAAGGGGCCAATTGCTCACTCCCTAGTTATTAACAATCACACAACTGCAAGACAATGTCGAATAGTAGACGATGGATGTTCATCTGAGAATAAACAAAGGAAGGCAAGGATAACGCCGTAACTGTTTCGGCATTGAGGCTCTCTTTTGTAGAACTCATTGAAGAAATAACAGCCAGGAATAGCACGGTGCATTTGTTCTTTCGTTGGTGAATTTGTGCTAGAGTTTTAGAACACGTTATAGTCCAACAGATTGGACTGAAAGTTAGCGCATCATAGCTGACTGATTGTATCAAGATCAGTCACCTTGAGAAAAAAAAAACATCCTACATCGCACTGCCAGTGACGAGCATTTAAACACAGTAACCAATGTGGGCAAGCGATAAAACAGCATGTTAACCTGGCTGCCAAAATGGACATGTTGAAGAAGAAAGCTTTGTTCCGAAAGACGAATATGTCGCAGCTTGCTGTAAACTACGACACTGCGCATCTACGTTCGTGGTCTTTTTTAAAGGGTGGACGATGAAAGTGAGTAGTTGGGTGAACGCACACAATCTTGCAGGGGCTACAGTATCGATGGACTTGTATCATTTTATTGTTGATATTTCGTTATTAAGATTATAAGTGATTCTTTTTCTGTGTGAAATATGAACAACCGAATAGCTAGTAATGTACAGTAAGGTACGAGACTTGAACCGGCGTCTTACCACGCGAGTTTTCACCCATATATGCTCGGCCGTCGATGCAGAAGTGTTCGGAGACTTCTGAATAATGTCGCTTCAAGCATCGAAACTCACGATGCGAGGCTGCGTGCTACACTGGTACCCATTTCTGCCATCGGCTGGGTCGACCATGGGAGTATTTTTTTTCCAACCTCGAGTACAATTCATACTGCTTCCAGTGGGAATCGAACACGGGTTGTCCGAACATCGGTAGCCCAGTCGGGTGGTTTCTGAAACTTGTCTACCGAGATAACTAGTATCCTTTAGTAGGTTCAGTTTTTAGCTGGAGCACAGTCTCGACGGTAAGTTCACACAACTGGTCATTACAGAGCACACAGGCTAACAAATAAAACCATCTTTGGGTGCTCAATGCTCGAAATGAAGTTGATCGGGCGGAAGGTAATACGATAATAGTTCAGCGTTTTCTCCACAAATATCTGGAGGCTTAAGAGAGATGCCAAAACAACAAACAGTACTCCTCAAACGCAAAGATACCTCCTTATAATAAATTATTATGACACGACTTTGGTTATACACAGTGGTAGATAATGGGAGACGGATTTCCAGTCGTCGACAATTATTATAACGTGTCGGAAACTCCTTGAAACTAATCCTCCATCTTTAATCCTCAATTTCCTTTCCACTCACCCACCAACCTCAACTCGTACTCCAGTCGACCGGTAATTAAACGAGGATTCACGAGGGGTAAAGCAGACCGTTCTTCTAATAAACAGATTTGTTTCCGGACCTTTTATTGGTTCCAGCGAGTTGATTTCCTGTTGTTACCTGGGCCACGTGGTGGGGATCTGTCAAGATTTATCTATCAGGACACCTGGTAAAGTTTGATTGCTTTTATAAAACACCTGAACAAAGCACACCTCTTCTTTTCTCCGCTTTTCAAATGTCAAGGTAGATTTTTTAAGAAAGCAGTTGTCAGTCTGAAGCTGATGGTCCCTCTGTAGAAGATTTCTTTGAATAACATTTAACAAGCATTTCGCTTTTTATTTTTCAAGTCATGAAACATTAAACGTTGTCGAAGTTGTTGATCTCGCTTGTTCATTAGTTGTCCATGACCCACTTCTACTTATCCAGGTAGCCTCAACGGATCATTGGCAAGTAAAGGCATTCCATAGCATCACTTCCGCCCGGGAGTGGGCTGAAGTCCTCTGATTCTCTTATTTATCATCATGTGCCATAACGGTTGGTATAGGCGATCATGATCTTACACAAAGCACTACCCTCAGTGCATCATATCAATTTTTTTGTTGATTATATACCGTGGCACGACTCTCTAGCATCTTCTCTCCTTGAGAGAGAACTGTGCTCTCATCGACTTCGTTAGGGCGCCTTTTTTAAAAACCAATTGGAGCAGCTGGTAACAGAATGACAGCACAGAACTCTACCTTGACTTTGGTGTCTTGGAGCAATTTGTGACAGAATGACAGCACATAACTTTACCTTGACTTTGGTGTCTTGGAGCAATTTGTGACAGAATTACAGCACATAACTTTACCTTGACTTTGGTGTCTTGGAGCAATTTGTGACAGAATGACAGCACATAACTTTACCTAGACTTTGGTGTCTTGGAGCAATTTGTGACATGATGACAGCACAGAACTTTACCTTGACTTTGGTATCTTGGAGCAATTTGTGACAGAACAACAACACAGAACTCTACCTTGACTATGGTATCTTGGAGCAATTTGTGACAGAATGACAGCACAGAACTCTACATTGACTATGGTATCTTGGAGCACTTTGTGACAGAACAACAACACATAACTCTACATTGACTATGGTATCTTGGATAAATTTGTGACAGAATGACAGCACAGAATTCTACATTGACTATGGTATCTTGGAGCAATTTGTGACAGAATGACAGCACAGAACTCTACATTGACTATGGTATCTTGGAGCAATTTGTGACAGAATGACAGCACATAACTTTACCTTGACTTTGGTGTCTTGGAGCAATTTGTGACAGAATTACAGCACAGAACGTTACCTTGACTATGGTATCTTGGAGCAATTTGTGACAGAACAACAACACAGAACTCTACCTTGACTATGGTATCTTGGAGCAATTTGTGACAGAATGACAGCACAGAACTCTACATTGTCTATGGTATCTTGGAGCAATTTGTGGCAGAACAACAACACAGAACTCTACCTTGACTATGGTATCTTGGAGCAATTTGTGATAGAATGACAGCACAGAACTCTACCTTGACCATGGTATCTTGGAGCAATTTGTGACAGAATGACAGCACAGAACTCTACCTTGACCGTGGTATCTTGGAGCAATTTGTGACAGAATGACAGCACAGAACTCTACATTGTCTATGGTATCTTGGAGCAATTTGTGACAGAACAACAACACAGAACTCTACCTTGACTATGGTATCTTGGAGCAATTTGTGACAGAATGACAGCACAGAACTCTACATTGACTATGGTATCTTGGAGCAATTTGTGACATAATGACAGCACAGAACTCTACCTTGACTATGATATCTTGGATCAATTTGTGACAGAATGACAGCACAGAACTCTACCTTGACTTTGGTATCTTGGATCAATTTTGACAGAATGACAGCACAGAGCTCTACATTGACTATAGTATCTTGGAGAAATTTGTGACAGAATGACAGCACAGAACTCTACATTGACTATGGTACCTTGGAGCAATTTGTGACAGAATGACAGCACAGAACTCTACCTTGACTATGGTACCTTGGAGCAATTTGTGACAGAATGACAGCACAGAACTCTACATTGACTATAGTATCTTGGAGCAATTTGTGACAGAATGACAGCACAGAACTCTACATTGACTATAGTATCTTGGAGCAATTTGTGACAGAATGACAGCACAGAACTCTACATTGACTATGGTATCTTGGAGCAATTTGTGACATAATGACAGCACAGAACTCTACCTTGACTATGATATCTTGGATCAATTTGTGACAGAATGACAGCACAGAACTCTACCTTGACTTTGGTATCTTGGATCAATTTTGACAGAATGACAGCACAGAGCTCTACATTGACTATAGTATCTTGGAGAAATTTGTGACAGAATGACAGCACAGAACTCTACATTGACTATGGTACCTTGGAGCAATTTGTGACAGAATGACAGCACAGAACTCTACCTTGACTATGGTACCTTGGAGCAATTTGTGACAGAATGACAGCACAGAACTCTACATTGACTATAGTATCTTGGAGCAATTTGTGACAGAATGACAGCACAGAACTCTACCTTGACTATGGTACCTTGGAGCAATTTGTGACAGAATGAAAGCACAGAGCTCTACCTTGACAAGGTTATCATCAAGCAGTTTGTGACAGAATGACAGCACAGAACGCTACCTTGACTGCGGTATCTACGAGCAGAAGATTGTCCCTGGTTTATGTCTCACGTCGATGTAGCAGCCCTTAGTTCTGCTTAGGTCCACGATGTGGAGAAAATGACATATCTTTTTCTCATCTTTCAAATGGACACATACATACAGGCATTGAGTTGAAGCGCAAGGCTCCACAGTCTTCTTGATCAAGACCAGCCAATCTCTCATGTTAATTCTCATTTCGTGTCTTATGAATGTTGAGTTTTCAAACTTTACAAATGCGCCCGCCAGCATTTAAAGGTAACTTCAATCGTTGCTCTTCTTTGATGTCTTAACCTTTCACAGCTTAAAGAAAAAACAAATTAAAACAACGGGAAATCCCACAAATAAATAAAATATTAGATACCGGAAGTGAACTAAATGTATTTGGATTTTTGTCATCAATAGGCCAATTACAAACAAATGTCACGTATTAGTTCCATTATTTTGAGAATTAATAACACTTTAGAACAATCTGGGAGCATTAATTCAGTGTGTCTAGCGCTCACGGACGCGTTGATTTCATCACAGCCAACTACAGATTTACTAGGGCCCTGGGTAGAAAATAAAACCTGAAAACCCTCTTCCTAGCGTGACGTTTTCAGCTATAGGAGCTCTAGAAAGCTGACGTCACCAACAACCGCACCTGCAGGGAAAGATAAAAACGTCACACTAGTTGGAGGTTTTCCGGAAATGTCTTCTCAGCCCGCAGGCCTAAGTAAATCTATAGTTGTGGTTTGATCATAGACGTTGGTGCTGCGCAGATCTTCGTTAATCAAAGTTTGGAATTAGAAGAAAAAGGAGCGATAATAAGGAGCCTTATTCGTTCCAAGATATTTCAGTGAGATGTATGATAAATGTTAGAGTCAACTCAATATTGTATTTATGGTTCAGGAAAATGCGTTTGACAAAGTAGAAAGAAGCAGCTTTATGGCCATATTAGATAATTGAGATGGGAGTTGAGATGGACATAGACAGAAACGCGAACCCTGATGGATACATAAGAGGTCTTATCAAACAACACAGAGATGGACATAAAAACGTGAACCCTAGTGGACACATATGAGGTGTTATCAACCAACACAGAGATGGACATAGACAGAAACGTGAACCCTAGTGGATACATAAGAGGTCTTATCAAACAACACAGAGCTGGACATAGAAACGCGAACCCTGGTGGATACACAAGAGGTCTTGTCAACCAACACAGAGCTGGACATAAAAACATGAACCCTAGTGGACACATATGAGGTGTTATCAACCAACACAGAGATGGACATAGACAGAAACGTGAACCCTAGTGGATACATAAGAGGTCTTGTCAACCAACACAGAGCTGGAGTCGTCGGTCGCTGGACGGGAAATGCCGAAGGGGGGATCTGAGCACCTATGGACACGTTCTGAGTGCAATGATAATAACCCACAAATAACTCAATAAATATATAAATGTGGCCCATATGGGAAGCGTTGGTTAGTGTTAGAAGTTATACCAAACGTGGGAAATTGCTGGCAGAAACAAACCATAAACTAACCAGTAGACTCAAGGAAAATTCTTCTCTTGTGTTGTACCATGGTTACAGCTACTATACCATGTCTGCCTCTCTGGGCCCTTTTTTGAAACACAACGCTGCTGACCATATAGCATGTCCTAACTACTTCGTTATGATGTTACATACAAGTACTAATTACTACATTCCGTACAATAAGAATATGTGTAAGGTGAAAGTTATAGATTGATAAGACTATATCATTACAGTTAATGGTTTCTTATTTATTTGTAGATGTTTTGATTACTCATATTGCGCTTTTTTCAGTGCCGATATTCTCTTTTCTCCACAGAGGGAATCATCAGATCCGATTCCTATAGGACCGAAGCGCTCGTCGAATATACATTTACAGATGACATCTGAACATTCACTTGAAGCAAATGACACGTACGTCGACAATCATTCATCTGCGCTGGGACAACATGACGCAAGTCACGAAGATCCCGACCCATTTGATGCGGACATTCTGCCAGACCACGTTTTCCAGTCTTCCAAAAACCCCAACTCAACGCGTGACGTCATTTTGAATACTACCTCACCTGAATTTACCTGCGACGAGCTCAGTGTGTTGGCGTCTACGTTGACATCTTCGGTTTCGGTTGATAATCCCTCAGTCAATACGTCCTCTACGCGGGACGCATTACAGAAATACGTGAATGAGAATTCGAGCGCAAATTGTGTGGAGGCGGTAGGAGATGTGAAAAAAGCTGTGAATCCTGCATCAGTTACTCCTCACACAACAACCAGAGCATCCTGTGTATCAGACATGGATTATCCTATCCGTGGAGTTATCTGCCCTTTAACGAACACTGTAGCTATCAAAAGGTCTGTTGGTAACGTGGATGAAGTCTCGTTTGTGTTCGGACGTCCAGCTTCTCCCACTAGTGATCACCTAAGATGTCGACCTCATCAATCCTTCACGAAAACAGACATCACAAGATGTGCATCTTCGTCTCCAGTTCGCTACATACCCGGACATTATCCCCGTCGTTCCAAGTCTCCGAGTAGCGATATTCTGCCTATGAGACGAGGGATAGCTCTTGGGGCGTATCCAGCTAGGAGAGTCTTATCTCCCCCATCAGTTCTTGGAGTTGGATCCGCTGCTGAACCTCGGATGCACCAGCAAGGAGGGATTTGTTGCGAGCGCTGCAACGGATGCCTTGTTGAACTTAAACGTCAGGCTCTTCGGCTAATGTTTCCGGATAATGGTTCAGGAGGTCATCTTGCACAGGTAAGAGCTGATTCTCATTTTGACTTCGTAATTTCATCTTTTACTTTCTCATGTGAATGGCATTGCTATTCTTAGAGACGAGATCTATTTAGCGTTTACTTCAAAAGTATTTTCATTGCAATCTTTTCACGGTGTGTCTCAAATTACAGTTTCATTGTATTTCATGATAAGGATAATGTTGCTAGAAAACAAATGTTGATTGGAGGGGAGTAGTTGTCTTATAGAGGATAATCCTTGTCCCCCCCCCCCCCCCCACTCTTTCCTCACATCCCAGACACAACATGTAGGAGCTGAAGAATTACTTTGTTTAGCTATCATCATAGCATTGCATCGTCATCATCGAGTGCCAACTCCGCATCGAAGGTTGGCTACCATGGAGCGCCATTCTGCTCTGTCTCTTGCTTTGATGGTGCAGGCTGGAGCATTGCATAGATACCCAAAAGATAATCGGATATCTAATGAGATTGACTTTCGAAAACTTTCAACTTATTGGGCTGTCTGTCCAACTCTTGACTGATCAATTTCTGTCTGACCACCACCTAAATGAATACTTCCTATTTGACCAACTTCTGACTGACAAACTCCTGACTGATATACTCCAGACTGACAAACTCCTTACTGACTACATCTTGACTCACCACCTCCTGTCTAATCAGTTCGACAAGTCAGGACCGGAACGTCAATTTTATTTACATCCTGCGGCTATTACTGCCATGCTACAACGTCTTGCCATTTTTGTTGAGCTCATATTTTAAAATCATATCCACTTCCGCTGTTGATCTTTCCAAGAAATATCATTAGGGACTTTAACTACACAACTTCTACCTGTTTTACTTTCCATGAGAAATGTCATATCAACATGTCGTGATTATTCTAACTTCAACCTTCTTGCGTAAAGTCTGTCTATTTTATTTTTATATCATTTCATTCTCATTTGTTTTTTTTTCCCTCTCCCCTTCCTCATCTACTTTTCACGGTCATTGAAGCTTTCGTTGCTCTCATTATTATCGCGTTGTCTGCAACACACCTCCTGTTCTTCTATTTTTGTGACATCGCCTGTTGGGTTCGCAGCGTTGACTGGTAGTTGTGTTAATTATGTTTAGTTTTGTTTCTGTCTTGTTGGTGTTGTTCACCACTAAATGGGCGTTGATGAGTTGTGTCGCTAGTTTACGATAAACCGCCATATATATGTATCTCCCCTCGCCCAGACATATTCGTATTCGGTATGGGTAGCTTTTTCTTTAAATCACTTAGCAATTTTTCCCGTACAGCGTCATTCCCGTACAGCGTGTACAGAGGACCAACTGTTTTTCGCCTCATACGAGAAGACAAGACTTTATACCTCTCTACCGAGTGAAAAGGAAAGGATAAATGCACTAGGAAATCATGGACTCATGAAGAACAATTACCACCGCCAAGAGCAGGATTCGACCAAGAGATCTTCCTACATTAAAACTGATGTCTTTTGTCCAGACCACTCGGTTCGCGAATTTATTGTTTCATTTATATTTTCTGCTGAGAGTTGATGGTCGCCTTGTTGCTTTTTGTTGATGGTTGGCTCTTTGCTTTTGCTACTCAACTTCTCCGCTATCACAGCCCGACAAATGTTCTTCTTTTCTTAACGTTCGCTAGTTAAGTTGGCGTGTAGGCGCTGTGTCACTAGTTTATGGCCTAGCCACTATACTTGCGCCTTTCAGCCCGACACATCAGTCTTTAGCATGGAGGGGTAAACTTGCTTAACAATTTTAACCCAAACAGCGACCATTTTAGCTCGCTCTATTTCGACTTTTAACAAAGACGGGTTCTTTAACGTGCGCGCGTGCACATGGGGCCTCCTTTATTACCCGTTTTCCAAGAGGGTTACATCGGATCTCATTGTCCAGTGACCGGGAAACGGTAAAGCCACGAAGAAACCACGGGTTAAATTTTTGCCTTTTTCTTCTGCCTGTGTTTGGAATCGAACATAGGACATTACCTGTCCAGATCCCGACACATTTCATTTTTTTTCTGCTGCTTGTCTCATTGAATGTTCTAGAATCTAACTCAAGTTTGACTTTGATGGCACAAATTTGCATTGAAGATCATGTTGCAGAGCGCACGTTTGGCTTCTATTGTGATTTCTTTTTGGCCAAAAATGGTACCATTTGGCCAATTATCTGGCATGCTTTACTGCATTAAAAATTTATTTCCGCTATTTGTTTGAGGTCATATTTCACAACACTGCTCAGATTTCCAACCGTGTCTATTTGCTTCAGTTTCTTGTTATCCTATCTCTGTGCAGATGTTCTGTCTTTCTCTGAAGTCTGAAGATGTTCGTTACTTCCGTTTCAATAATGTTAATCTTCATGCCAGATTGTCTGTCATTCTTTTAAAGCGATCTCAATTACTGGCTCCAAAACGAGGCTCCTGCTTCAATCATAAACCCCATGCTGTCAGGAACGTCCTGTGACGAGGTGATGAGGTGAGCGGTTTCATCCATTGTGTCATCTCCTATAATCGGCGTGAGAGTAATCTGCCCCTGGTCACCTCCCATTACCGCAAGTGTGCCTACATCAGACCCGGCAATCTCCTTGATCCACGGATGGAATTTGTCAAAAATACTCAAGCTTTTGTTACCGCCATTTTGGGATTAGTATCGTGCATTCACCGCGGGACATAACTTGCTACAATAGCCGAAGCAGCCTGGGCTAAAACTTCTTTGTGAAAGGACGCAATCCCTGCAGCGTCTGTTTCCAATTGTGTCAGTTTTTCGCAAAATTTAGTTCATGTTATTTTAATATGCGCTCAAGCATCTTAACAACATACCATACAATGAACGATGTCACTGATCATATGTGACGTCTTATTCTTCAGATCTATTGTTCTGTTCTTACATTTGAAATCAATGCAACTATGATTCCTAAATTCTTTTTTTTAAAAAGTTCGCGTTAAAAGGAAGCTGTATTTTCAGAAAAAAAGGGAAATTTATTAAATCTTGATAAAGCTGTGTTGAATATTGTGACAGAAAATGGTGGCGTTCACGCAATTAAACATTGTGACAGAAAATGGTGGCTTTCACTCAGTTAAACATTGTGACAGAAAATGGTGGCTTTCATTCAGTTAAACATAGTGACAGAAAATGGTGGCTTTCACGCAATTAAACATTGTGACAGAAAATGGTGGCGTTCACGCAATTAAACATTGTGAAAGAAAATGGTGGCTTTCACTCAGTTAAACATTGTGACATAAAATGGTGGCTTTCACGCAATTAAACATTGTGAAAGAAAATGGTGGCTTTCACTCAGTTAAACATTGTGACAGAAAATGGTGGCTTTCACTCAGTTAAACATTGTGACAGAAAATGGTGGCTTTCACTCAGTTAAATACCGTGACAGAAAATGGTGGCTTTCACGCAATTAAACATTGTGACAGAAAATGGTGGCTTTCACTCAGTTAAACATTGTGAAAGAAAATGGTGGCTTTCACGCAATTAAACATTGTGACAGAAAATAGGGACTTTCACGCAATTAAACATTGTGACAGAAAATGGTGGCTTTCACTCAGTTAAACATTGTGACAGAAAATGGTGGCTTTCACTCAGTTAAACATTGTGACAGAAAATGGTGGCTTTCACTCAATTAAACATTGTGACAGAAAATGGTGGCTTTCACTCAGTTAAACATTGTGACAGAAAATGGTGGCTTTCACTCAATTAAACATTGTGACAGAAAAAGGTGGCTTTCACTCAATTGAACATTGTGACAGAAAAGGGTGACTTTCACTCAGTTAAAAATTGTGACAGAAAAAGGTGGCTTTCACTCAGTTGAATATTGTGACAAAACAGGGTGGATTTATCTCAATTTGAACATTGTGACAGAAAAGGGTGCCTTTCACTCAATTGAACATTGTGACAGAAAATTGAATATTTGACAGAAAAATGTGGCCTTCATTCAACTGAACATTGTGACAGGAAAGGGTTACTTTCACTCAGTTATACATTTTGACAAAAAAGGTTGCTTTCACTCAATTGAATATTGTGACAAAAAAGGGTGGATTTCTCTCAATTTGAACATTGTGACAGAAAATTGAATATTGGACAGAAACATGTGGTTTTCTCTAAAGTGCTTCTCATCAATAGCATAGACTAAAGGCATTGGCTGAAAATTGTCTGCGATCCACAGTTGATTGGATGCTGCAGAACCAATGAGCTAGATCTGAGAAGACCCTGATGTGGTGGCACCAGATACACAGGCGTATGGATCGAAGATAAATGGGAAACTCGACACTCTAATATGTCGTTCCGAAGTCGCAATTAAAGGTAAAGGTAAAGTACGAGACTTGACTCTGCGTCTTAGTAAGCAAGTTTTTTTTAACCCATATGTGCTCGACCGCCTATCCAGAAGTGTTCTGAGACTTCTGGAAAGTGTCGCTTCAAGCATCGAAACTTACGATGCGAGGCGGTATTCCTCACCTTCCAAGATTCTACCCTGGTACACATTTCTATCAGCGGCTGGGTCGACCGCGCGGGGGGGGGGGGGTATTTTTCATTTTTCCAACCACGAGTACAACTCACACTGTTTCCAGCGGCAATCGAAAACGGGTTGTCCGGTTAGTTTTCCCAACTAAGTTACCAGGGCCCCATAATATGGAATATGGTGTTAGTGCTCATATTTTCTATACATCTTTGGCATGTTATTATTTTTTTTTGGGGGTGGGGGGGGCAGTAATGTTAATATTACGCCAGGCCGCCCTTCTTTCCGGAAAAAATCTTTTATCCATTTAAGCTGCTTTCTTGTCGTATTTTCTGTTGGTCCTTACTGTTTTTTTTTTTGGTGTCATCTATGGACTCCAGTAGATTTTATGTGCGTGTGGCTCAGTAATGCTAATAGATGCCATTGCCATCTATCGAAGTCAGCCTCATGACAGAAAAGAAAACGCTATAAAAAAAAACGCTTAACTAGCGTGACGTGTTTAGCTCTTTTTATAGCAAGGATGGCTGTGGCTAGTGTGACGTCAGCCGCCAATATCTCCTATAACTGAAAACGTCAGATTAGTAAGGGTGTTTTAGGGTTCCCTTTCAGACGCAGGCTAACTTCTATAGAAGGTGATGTACTGGTCAATTGACGAAGTACAGCACAGTGATGATAGAGTGTCAAGTTTGTCCAAAAGTTACGATTCCCCATTTTCTCCATTATTTTTTTCTGTCAATTGTGTTTAAGATTACTAACATTTCTTTTCTTTTTTTTAAATAATTAAAAACTATAAACTATCTTTACGTCACATAGTACCATTGCTGGTGTATGTCGGGGGGCAACGATAGAACCCGAGGGATAAAGGCCGCTTGGTCAAGCAGTCGCCACAACGTGTAAGACTCGGCATTTTTATTTCACCCCCTATAGAAAAAATCCTTTCTGTCTACCGCGGGCTTCGAACACCGTGCGCCGGCTTTTTAGCTAGCGGAACAGTGGTTTTAGCCGCACGGCCACGGGCACAATTAACTGCTTGAAAAACGTTCTTGACTTATTACATCCTCTGTTGACAGATCACCGGTTAACCATCTCTCTTGTTGACAGTTCGGTTGTCTCCACTTGGAAAAGTGCACCAATTCTACTTCCTGTATTCAGCTTTAACATCTTCATGCAATCTACGACATTGCTGCCGAGAATGACGTGAATTTTGTAAACATTTAAAAAATAAACATAGTTATAGTTATATAAACTAAAAGTTATAGTTACATATAGTTATGTAAAGTTATATATAAAACATAAAACTGTCTTAAACAGCTTTACTAAAAGGGAGACAAATTTACGGAATTTCTTTAAAACAATTTTCCACACATAGCGCGTCTTTACATAAAATAATGCTAACGTGGAATTTAGCTACCAAATGTCAATATTTATCAAGTGTTTATGTTTACCTCCCAACATTTACTAGTTTCTTTTATAATTTTGTGAATGGTTTCTCAAGAAATATTGACAACATAATAAAGAATTCAAAATGTTTGATTTTGTTTGGATTTTGGAGATCTTCTGTTCTTACCAGGGAGCCGCGATAGCCCAGTGGTTAGTGAACTGGATTACAAAGGACAAGAGGTTGGGTTCGATCCTGATCGACAGCTTCCAAGTTCACCCAACTTTAATGGATACTGGATTTTTTCTGGGAAATTAAACGGCACAGGCGTAATACCGACCACATTACCCCAAAATCATGTACCGAAGGTCTGTAAAAATTATGGTCACTAACACCATATTTCCTATACGTCACTTGACGTGACGGGGCTCTTTACTTTATTTTTTTTTTTTTTTTACTGTTCTTACCAAAGTGACACATGGGTATCATTTCTAGTTAATGAGCGATGAAGTCCATTTTAATTTAAGCGCTTTTATAGAATAGACATAATTATAAGTTCTTTACATTAAAGTTCAGGCGAGTTTTATTATATCAGTTACATTAAATGAAATAGTTTGCTGTTTAAAAAAGATCATTGGACTTCGGATTATTTTATTTTGTTATTTTTAATGGAGATAAACATGCCCAGGTATCAGGTCATTATCAACAATTTGATCGCGGTCCGCGGTGCAAGACATGCCTGATGGACAACTTCAACCAGATGTAATCACAGTCCACATGGTCTGGAGGGCAACAAAGACTGTAAAGCAATCTGGTGGTCAGCGAATTTTTATCACGAATTTCACAAATTGTGAGGTCATGCTCTGGACCACTTGTTATTTACACAAATCTATAGATGAATACAGGACTGGCTATCATGTACTGTTAGAAAAATAACCCGAAAAAACTTCACAAACATGGACAACTGAAAGGAAAAAAAAAAGTAAAACCATACGAAATGAAAGATAAAGTCTCTATTATCTAAGAGATGTACCAAAATATTATTAGAGAAGACAGATGGAAGCAGAGATGAAGGTCATGGGGAGGACATCAAATGATCTTAAATGAATGTCAAGAAACAGAACAGCTTGGAAAGTGTTTGTTGAAGACCTATGCTCCACGCGGATTTGAAAGAAAGAAGAGGAAGAAAATGATAGATGAATATGTCTGAACTAACGAATCAAGTCTAGTTGAAGCTATTAATAATTCATGGATTTCAAAAATGCACAATGCCCATCAGAACCATTAGTACAGCGTCCCCCATGAAGATAAGCCATTTCTACCCTACGCTCTGAAATCTCCCTGAGGGAACTTGATAATGGTGATTATGTTCTAAGAAGGATACCTGTAGGAACATATGCAAGTTATCAATGCCCAGACATTTCAACAGGTGAACGACTTCTCCTCCTTCTTCTTTTCCTTTACTGGTGAGGACTTTAGACATTGATCTCAATTTCAACAAACTATATACTTCTCAGGGATACAGAGCTCTTTCAAAGAACCGAAGATCTTGTCCAGTATTATATCACAAGGACATGATTATGCCAGTATTAAATTCTTTAATTTCAAGATTTGAAATATGTTCTCGCTGTCTGGAAATACAATATTTTCACTGAACATTATCATTGTAGCTAGAGATTGTAGCAAGAGATTGTAGCAAGAGATTATAGCTAGAGATTGTAGCTAGAGTTTGTAGCTAGAGATTGTAGCTAGAGATTGTAGCTAGAGATTGCAGCTAGAGATTGTAGCTAGATATAAGACGTTGTTATGAAGATAATTATCAAGCAGTTCATTTTTTAGTGAACAGAAACAGGCTGTATCTTGTTGTTGTTGTTGTTGTTGTTGTTGTTGCGTTCGCCAGCTTTCAACTCTGACGAAGTCCCTAGAGACTAGGAACTGAGTTTTGCGTTTTAATCCATTTTCCCTGGTAGCCGCGTGCACAGTGGTCCCCCGCCGCACAGGCAGATAACTCCGACTTCGGAGGTACTCATGTTTTTTTCCGTCGATGAGTAACTGACGTTTCAAGCCGGGCCTCGCTGCTGAGACCAGGTTTGGTTGTCGCGGAGAGAAATCATAAATAAAAATTCCAACCGGTGTAGCCAAGATTTGAACCTACAACCTCTCTGTCCCGAGGCTGGCGTCTTGCCTCGAGACTAACCAGTCCCCCATGGACTTGGAATATGAGGAAACTTCAACAATAAACACTTTTCATGCATAGCCTGCAATGGTTCCTGCCGCCTATCCACCATATACCAGAAGTTCACGTTCTCCCGAAAGTGATGATTGTCATATTTCTTTAAAAATGTATAGCGCTTGATGATGTTAGGCCATTGTTAGTGACTCCAATTTCGAACATATAAACACACAATTAGTCGTCAGATTATCCCTGTCGCACATAAAATAACAGACCGCAAGATTAGCGTACAGCCGGTATTAGGATTTACGATGAGCCATTACGATGACGTAGCACACATAACAATGTAAGGACAGCAATGACGCACCCTTTAGATTCTTGATTGTTCTAGTGAATGTAGCCTACGACGAACAGAACACAGTACGAATTCCGTAAAGAGATAAAACTGCGGCTGACGAAGCAGTTCACATTAATGAGAACATATAAATAACTTGCGTCAAGCAAATCCATCAACGGTCATGAACAGCAACAATGTGACGTTAAGCGCAGAACAAGCCTAGACGATGGAAGGTCGCAATCACAACACTTTATCGGCACAGATGTAATAAGTAGATCATTATCTTGATTTTAACGCATAGGAGTGCACATTAGAACCGAAATTAATCAGAGATCGAATGCACTTTCTGAAGAGATCTATCTATCTATCTATCTATCTATCTATCTATCTATCTATCTATCTATCTATCTATCTATCTATCTATCTATCTATCTATCTATCTATCTATCTATCTATCTATCTATCTATCTATCTATCTATCTATCTATCTATCTATCTATCTATCTATCTATCTATCTATCTATCTATCTATCTATCTATCTATCTATCTATCTATCTATCTATCTATCTATCTATCTATCTATCTATCTATCTATCTATCTATCTATCTATCTATCTATCTATCTATCTATCTATCTATCTATCTATCTATCTATCTATCTATCTATCTATCTATCTATCTATCTATCTATCTATCTATCTATCTATCTATCTATCTATCTATCTATCTATCTATCTATCTATCTGTCCTTTCGAGCCGAAGATAGGGCAGAACCACAATTTCAAAAACAGAAACCTTGCGTGCCAAAATGGCACATATTGCAGAGATCACTGCTTCTTAAATCTATGGCTCTGTTTCCACAACAATACTTTTTTACAATGACAGCTTGTCAAGCCATCGATCAACCTCCTCAGTCGCCTCTTACGACATTCCTGGAAGGTCATAGTGTCACTATTCTCTACTTCCCTCATAATGAGGCCCCGGTAACACACAGGAAAAAGCCACATACTCATATAGAAATATCATTACAGTATGAGAATGTAAAGAACAGTTCATAGTTTATTGTTTTGTTTTTACAATGAATATTCAATGAGGAGAGTCGAACAAGAATCTATATAATTTATTATCATTATTCTTCCTCTTTCTTTTTTCTTCTGCTTTTTCTCCACCTCCGCCTTCAACTATATCATCATTTGTATATCGGTACCATAAATATTGGGAGCCGTGGTAGCTCAGTGGTAACTGGACTACAAAGAATAAAAGGTAGGGTTCGATCCCAACCGATGGCTTCCGGGTTCACCCATTCTTAAATGGGTACTGGATTTTTTTCTGGGAAAGTAAAGCGGTACGGGCGTAATACCAACCACATTACCCCAAAAATTATGCGCTGAAGGTCTGTAAAATTTATGATCACTAACACCATATTCCCTATACGCACTTGGCGTGACGGGGGCTCTTTACTTTTTTTTTACCATAAATATCATAATCATTCATCATCACCATCATCATCTTCGTCATCCCATCGCTATCATTATCACTAGCATTCTTCCTCCTCTTTTTTCTACATCTTGTTTTTCTTCTTCCATTTGCCTTCCACTTTCAAGTGTTGAATAGTTTCCAGTCCTTTTCTCTCCGATTGGTCTTGTCTGCTACCACATTCCTGGCTGTTTCTTACATTCGGATTATACACGTTTCAAAAACGTCCGAATGATCTGTTGTTTCGTGTCCACGTTTCTTGACTGACAGCTTTGTGGATTGTCTAGTGATACATATCAATTATATGAAATAAGGCCACAAACCAAGGACTTATAAAGTAAAGTTACTACCAATTATCTGAAGATTGTCTATGTTGTCCACAATATGATCGATGAACCAACTCAAGACTGTACACGTACAGTGATCCTATATACACAAACAAATATTATTCCTGTTTTGTGCAAGTAGCTTCTACTAAGATCTTCACATTTATCGAGTGAATTAATGTGAATTGTAATAGCGCTTTGTAAATGGAACGACTTGATGTAAAAATAAAGTAAAGTGCCCGTCACGTATAGGGAATGTGGTGTTAGTGACAATAATTTTTACAGACCTTCGGCACATGTTTTTTTGGGGTAATGTGGTTAGTATTACGCCCGTGCAGTTTTACTTTCCCATAAAATAATCAGGTACACATTTAAGATTGTGTTAACCCTGAAGCCGTCGATCAGAATCGAACCCGACTCTTGTCCTTTGCAGCACAGTTCACTAACCACTGAGGTATCGCGGCTCCCTGACTTGTTGATATGCTTCATATTTATTTAAAGCCGAAATTGAATTTTCAATTTCATTAAAACATTCATGGGTCGGGGTAGATGACCTTCGTTGAACTCTGAGGCGCTCGTGCGAGTTAGCCAGAAGCCGAGCGGTTCTACTGCTCTTACTTAAGGAGCAGTTTAGGGCAAACCACTTTAAAGGGAAATAAATGTGAGAGTTTGCTTGTAAGGCTGTTGATGTATAGCTCTCTCGAACGGAATGTGTCTGTCCTCGTTGATCTTGAGGACCTTGGCAGGGTTCAAGTTTTTTTTTTTTTTTATTCTTTTCTTTTCTGAATGGCTACAAACGCTTGTGTACGACATCTACAGGAAGTCGTGATGTTTGAACTGCTACGAAAAAGGAAGAAGTGGATTTCTTGTAGTTAGTATCAGGAGGAAACAATCTTCATTTGTTTGGTCGAGTACTGAGAAGAGAACTTTATTGTGACAACATAAAAATTGCTGAAAAATGCACCTGCAAAACGGAGAAGATACCAGACGATTAGAGATCATTTTATAGTAAATAAAAGAGGATTTTAAAAAAACTTAAAAAATTGAAAGTTGTGGAGATACATGATCACCTACATCGTCAGGCACTGCTCATTATCTTATTGTAACCATTTATTCTGTGAAATTTAAATTGTTTACCATTTATTCTGTGAAATTTAAATTGTTTACCATTTATTCTGTGAAATTTAAATTGTTTACCATTTATGCCGTGAAATTTAAATTGTTTACAATTTATTCTGTGAAATTAAAAGTGTTTACAATTTTAAATATACCAAATTTTGTCCAGAAGGAAAAGTAAAAAAAAAAGTATATTTGCAGCTTCTTGCAACTAAGCCATGTCCTCTTTTACTTTTTTTTCTTTCCATTCTCGTCATCAGCTTTACAGCAGCTTCCCCTCACGAGCTGAACGGTTACTAATCTCCAACCAATAGAAACATTTCCTTTTTTCTTTCTTCTCTTTTTCATACGGCAGACGACAGATCTAAAAATAGGATCAATATATATCTCTAAAACCAGCGTGTATAGAAATAAATCGAATGAATTATAAGATTCCTTATTTCCTGGTTGTTCCACAAATCTTTCTTTCATGTTTGACCAATACGGCTTCAGAATTGAATCAGGTTTGAAAAATTTGCGAAAGTTGTGCGGCCTGGCGTAATGTCGACCACATCAGTCATAACAGTTCGCTTTTCAGGGAAAAAAAACCCATCGGTACGAACACATTACCCCAATATGAACTGTAGTAGCGGGCGCCTGAACTTTGTTTTATTTCTTAATTAACTTGTACTTATTTCATGATACGACTAATGTTAAATAGTACACATTGGACCCTGATGGGTTTGTAGCACACGTCTTTCGTCTCCTTAGGAAGCACATATCGCGGGCCTAGTGTGAAAACGGTCAAATATTCTGGAGATATAAAGAAGATGAACGCTTTTGATTCAAGAGTTTTATGTACAGTAGCAGCTTTCAAAAAGAAAATGAGGAAGATACTATGCAATCTATTTTTGACAATAGAAACAAGAAAAAAGTTCTTAACTGTTATGTAGAGCCAGTCTTGACATATGGATGTGAATCATGGACAATAGGACAACAGACAAGAAAATCACGGTAGTCTGTAGAAATGTGGTTTTACAGAAGAATGTTGAGAATATCAAGGACAGCTAAGAAGAGTAATGAAAAAGTTCTGAAAGAGGTCAAAGCAAAAAGAGAACTAATTTCCAATATTAGGATGAAACAATCATCATCTTTTGGCCATGTCATTAGAAGAGAACAGCTGGAATATATTGTAACAACTGGGAAAATTGAGGGACGAAGAGATAGAGGGAAGCAAAGAGAAAGGATACCAGACAGCTTAAGAGAATGGCTTGGCAGAAGGTCAAGAACAGAAATGATAAATAGCTGCCGATATCGAAAGTTGTGGAGAGATATGACCACCTACGCCAACATGCCCGGTATTTGATGATGATGTACAGTAGAAACCATATTGTCGGTTACTGTAACTGATGTCATTATATTAGATTAGTTACTACGTTGGTTAAGTTCTATTTGATCACGCTTTTAGTGAGTGATTTAATTAGTTAATGAACTCTATAATTCCGAAATTATTTCGCTCTTTTGAATACAAATTACCTGTCTTGGATTTATGAAGTAGCTAATGTCATCAAGTTCAAACTACTGTACATATTTTGTTTCCAAATAAAATTTATCAAAGCCAAAATCACGCTAAAGAGAGAATGGTGAAGAAAATTAAGAAATTTCTATCTATCTATCGATTGTCCTTTCGAGCCGAAGACGGCACATAGGACAGAACCACAATCTTAAAAACAGAAACCTTGCGTGTCAAAATGGCACATATTGCAGAGATCACTGCTTCTAAAATCTATGGCTCTGTTTCCATAACAATATTTTTTCACAAGGACAGCTTGCCAAGCCATCGATCAACCTCCTTAGTCGCCTCTTACGACATGACTGGAAGGTCACAGTATCACTATTCTTTACTTTCCTCATAATGAGGCACCGGTAACACACAGGCGGATGTAAGAAATTTACAATTGTAGAAAAAGATTCTATTGTTTCCCAATAGAAACTGGGGTTAAACAAGGATGTATTTTATCGCCCTTGTTATTTGGAATTGTTATGGACTTCATAATGAAGAAATGCTGCACTGGTAATAAAGGCATCGAATGGATACAAGGAGACCATTTGGAGGACCTGGACTTTGCTGATGACATAGTTCTCATCAGCAATCAGATAAAAACGATGCAGGAAAACACAAATGAACTATCATCAATAGCCAGCAAAATTGGGCTTGAGGTCAATCATGAAAAGACTAAAGTCATGAAAAGTTTAATTCCAACAAGTGACAAAATATACATGGAAAACAAACCAGTAGAAGAGATCGATCACTTCATCTATCTTGGAAGTCACATTGATCGAGAAGGGGATACGAGCAAAGAAATTAGAATCAGACTGGCTAAAGCAACAATGTCTTTCAGAAGCCTTGAAAAGTTGTGGAAATCAAAACTCATTAGCACAAACACAAAACTTAGGCTATTCAAATCAAATGTACTATCAACCCTTACGTATGCGTGTGAAAGCTGGAAAACAACAAGAGATATAGAAACAAAGTTGAACGCATTCGAAAATAAATGTCTAAGGAAAATACTTGGTATAGAATGGAACGAATTCAAAACAAACGAGGAAATTAGAGAAATCGCCAATCAACCACTAATATCTTCAGTAATAAAGAAAAGACGATGGTCATACGTTGGACATGTGATGAGAAGAGATAATAATCGAATAGCAAAGCAAGCCCTCATATGGGAAACAACAGGTAAAAGAAAAAGAGGAAGACCCAGGGAGACACTGAGAAGAACATTGATGAGAGAGGCAAGAGCAGCAGGAATCGGCTCCCTCAATGAGATAGAACTGCTTGCACAGAACAGAGACAGATGGCGAGATTTGATAAAATATCTTTAAAAGAAAACTGCTAGAACAAAAATTCATATAGGTGAAGGTGTATCTTGGTCTACGCCCTATGGGCCGGTTACGGCTCGAAAGGTCAATAGATAGATAGATAGATAGAAAAAGATGGTCAGAGAAATTTTGAGTCCACGCTAAGTGATTAAAAAAAATAACAAAAATAAACTCTTGGTTCAATTCCCCAAAACAATGGTTCTATCTATCTATCTATCTTTCGTTCGCCTGAAGTATTGTCTATATCTGCAATGTCGTTTCCTGTATAAATTTTACTGTCTTTTGTAATTCTTGCAGTGGCCCATATAGTTTTGTCTGTAGTGTTGTATCTATGGGCCAATGGATTTTCCTCAGTCTACTATATTCAGTGCAGTCTTGAAGTATGTGTTCAGCAGTCTGGGGTGCCTGTCCACATGTACAAGTAGTTGATGTGCCGATCTTGAATTTTGTATACATGTGACTATGGAGTCGATTGTGTCCTGTTCTTAGGCGTATAATGATAACTTGTTCATATCTATTCATATTATGAAAGGCATCCTGATTTGGGGCTTGTGGTCCTCTGATTGATTTGATTATCTGTTTCTTATGATGGTATGTAACTGGTGTATCTAGTTGTGTGCCTGTTGAACCTTCCTTTGCCAACTGATCTGCTTTCTCATTTCCTGGTATTCCACAGTGAGACGGGATCCACTGCAGGGCAACCCTGTGGTGCTTGCAGAGTTCAGTCAATAAGGTCTGCAGATGTGGTAATTTTCTGGATTGTAGTGCCTGGAGTACTGATCTTGCATCTGTCAAAAACACTACAGGCTGTGGGCTAAGATTACTGTTCAGCAGTTTTTCTATTGCCAACTTTATTGCTTGTATTTCTGCATCATAATTGTGACAATATTTCCCTGTTGCTATTTTATCCATATCCCTAGTGTTATTTGGGTACTCTATATATGCACCTGCTCCCCCATTCTTTACTGCATTCTGTGCTGATCCATCTGTGTACACACGAATCCATAGGTCTTGTGGGTATTCTTCATCCAGGAAACTGAGAGCTATTGTTTTTCGCTGTAGACTATTTTGTTCCTCTTTGTCAACTATTCCTTTCACTTCTGTCCGTATTTGAACTGATAATCCTGATTCATCTGTCCAGGGAGTCTGTTCTGGTATGGGCAGAAGGGGTTTAACAACTCTTGGCATGTCTGGTGTTTGTCTACTAATACGCTTGGCTTGGTGGATAAAGCTGCTTCTCTTAAGTCGTCCCAATGCAAGATTTTGGAATCTGTCCTTCATTGGATGTCTCGGCATGCATACAAATTTTTCTGCCTGTATCAGCACCTTTGTGTCTCTCCGTTCTCTCAGTGCTGGTATCCTCCACAATTTCTCCATCTCCAATATTGGTGTTGATTTCATTGCTCCTGTGATGACCCTAAGTGCCTGGTTTTGTACTTTATCCAGTTCTTGCAATGTGGTGTTTGATGCTGAGCACCATGCGGATGATCCATATTCTAAATGTGGGCGTATACTCTGTTGGTAAACTTTACTGAGTATTTTCCCACTCGCACCCCATGTGGTTCCACACAACTTTCTTAGAATAGCCAATTTTCTCCTTGCTTTTTGGGTTGCCTTATTTATCTGCTGTTTCCAAGATAGTTTGTTATCAAATGTAACTCCGAGATATGTAGCTTGTATGTCTTCTTTCACAGGCTCATTGTTTATGTAGATGGCTCCTGCTTTTTGTTTTGGGGAGAGTGTGAAAAGTGTAGTACTGCATTTGTCTGTATTGATGCTGATACACCATCTATTTGTCCATGAATTCAGTGCATTCATAGCTCTTTGTAGCAATTTGGAGGCCACTGTTGCATACTCCTCTGTGCACCACATTACCAAGTCATCTGCATACATTGCCACTTTGATGCCATGTGGTAGTTCAGTAACTAGGTCATTGATGTAGATCAGAAAAAGTGTTGGAGATAGTACCCCTCCTTGTGGAACGCCCTGGCGCAATAAGACCTTCTTACTCTTAAGACCATCCAGTTGCACTCTGGACAATGGTTCTAAAAATGACAGACTCTAAAATTGTGTGCCATAGATTTTTCTGGAAGGCAAAAGCGGGCTTGCGTAATACCGACCACATCATTTTTTTAAAAATGTGCCACTGGGCATGGCAAAATGTAGTCACTAACATCAAACTTCCCATACACATAGCACGGCAGTGGAGTGAAACTGTCCTCACTTTTCAATCTTGTGGAATGTTGGCCTTGTATTGTAGACTTAAGGCGCTAGCTAGTTAATTATTCGTTTTTAAAATATAGCTATTTAGTCCTTACGTTGTTTAGTTAATAAGCCTAGTAGATGTTAGCAGTTTGCACTAGTGACACTCTCCAAGAGTTCTTTATTGTCAGCTTTACAGTAGCTTTTCACTTTTAATGCCGTTAAACCTGCACTACCAACTGACGGCTCATAGAAGCCATCTATCAAAATATAACATGGCCCCTTCTCTGCAAAAGCAGCCTCAGTGGCTGAGTGATTAGTGTGTTCGCTTCCTGTTCAGAAGGGTTCGGGTTCGATCCTCAGAATTGGCATATTTTTTTTTTTTTTTGGACCGACAAGCAAGGCTACGGAGTTCACCCAGCCACTAAAGATGGGTACCAGATATTTTTTTGGTAAACTAAGGCGGCTTAGCCTGATATCAACCAAAGATGTGCCATGGTCATAGAAAAATAGGGTCACTAACAGCATATTCTCTATACGACTAGCTAGGTGTGGAGGGAACCTTTACTTTACAGGATACAGGATATAACAAAAAGACAAAGGCATAGAAGGCATGTAGAAACTGAGTGACAATATCAAAGACTGAACTGATAACATTTGAGAAATCTCAGAAAATAAACTCTGCATGAAAAAAAGTAATAAAAAAATCATGAGGGAGGGGGAGGAACTATATTGCTCGTGACTTAAATAATTCCATGAGAACTAAGGGATCAGTAGAGCAGACATGTTTGTGTTTTGTATTTTTGTGCTTCTGATTCTTATCAGTAGCTTGAGCCTAACTGCCACTTGTGCAGACCAGACACGCCCTATTGTATTTCCAAGCGTCAGTCATAGTTACAGACAATTAAAAAAAAAATACTTGTACAGACAATTAATCGAAAAGATATAAACATAAAAAAACGTTATGTAAAATTTTTGAAAAGTTGAGGGAAGTGAATAGTTAACATTAATTGCAACAGGAAAAAGAAGTTAACTCTTTAAGTCCGGATAAACACTCTTGATTTCTTCCTTTCCTCCTCATTTGTCTTTCACCATCGAGGGGATATATAATTTTGCCGTCTTTTGCTCTTCTGTTGGCCTCTGCTGTTTTTATGTTTCCTAGTGTTTCTAATATTCCATCTCCATCTTTTATCGTGGCCGGCCCTTGGGTCTGATTTTTAAGCAACGTTTATTAAAGACTCGTTGTGTTTTGATCTTTCTGCCTTATCACGTGCCTGAAACATTTTGTTTGTTGTTTTTGTATGGATACTATGGCAGAAATTATTCCAAGCTTTTTTCTCAGACTTTCATTTCAGACCTTATCTCACAGGCTATATCATGTCATTTGTCTAACACGTGACATCCGCGTAGCAATTTTTTTTTCTTGTTATTCTTACATCTAGGGCCCAGGTCGGACAATAGTAGCACAACGTTGGGATGAAGATTGTATTGTGTAGAGTGCCAGTTTTGCCTCTAGTGTTATTTCTCTGTTGGAGAATAGTGTTGATAGCTGTCAATGATTTGACAAGCTTTGTTGCATCTTGAGTCTCTTCACTCCTGACGGAATAAGATTGTTAGAAAAAAAGTAAAGCACCCCCGTCACGCCAAGTGGTGTATAGGGAATATGTTGTTAGTGACTATAAATTTTACAGACCTTTGGCACATGATTTTTAGGGTAATGTGGTCGGTATTACGCCCGTGCCGCTTTACTTGCCCAGAAAAAAATCCGGTACCCATTAAAGGCTGGGTGAACCTGAAGCCGTCGGTTAGGATCGAACCCTACCTCTTGTCCTTTGTAGTCCAGTTCAGGAATAAGATTGTCATTACCTAATATTACTATCACTCATTAGCAATTTGTTCTTGTTGTGCCAGTCACTCTCTCTATTTAATTTGGTTTTCTATTTTGTTAACTTCCAATGGGAAACACATGTCTACAGAAGTTTCATTTGTGCATGACCTTAACTACCAACATAATATTTCAGGAGTTGAAGAGTTAATACCTTCTGAAACAACTTAATGACCAAATTCTATATTTAACTCTGTTCGAGTGAAAATCGTCAAGCTTAGATTGGGTAACTCAGTGTATAGTGGCAGCTTTGCGTAGAAGAGCAGTTCAAAACAATGTATAAAAAAATAATATAATTGTATCTAGCAGCTAAATTTGTAGAGAGACGAGATAAGCAACGACGCTTCAACAAAAGCCTTCATCTGCTACACACAAAACAGAATATATACAAAGATCAACACCATCAGCAAATACTATACTAAAGTAAACAAAGAAGTATAAACAAACACGAAAGCCACTGATCTGAGAAATGACGGAAATAATACAAAACAATAACCTTTTGTCCAGCAAACGGATTTCCTCATAAAATAAACAATAGGACTCACACAACACAAGAAATGATCCAAGATATATCTATCTATTGACATTTCTGGCCGTAGCCGGCCCATAGGACATAGACCCAGATACTCTTTCTCTTATCTAAATTTTTATTCTAGCAGTTTTCAATCCTTCTAAAGATATTTTATAAAATCTCGCCATTTGTCTAAGTTATGTGCAAGCAACTCTATCTCATTGAGGGAGCCGATTCCTGCTGCTCTTGCTTCTCTGATCAAAGATATATGTGCATTATCATTATCATCAACAAGTACCATGCCTGCTGGCGTAGGTGATCCTGTCTCTCAACAACTTTCTATCTCGACAGTTTTTTTTTATCATTTCTGTTGTTGACTTTCTGCCAAGCTTTTCTCTTAAACTGCCTGACATCTTTTCTCTTTGCTTCCCTCTATCTCTTCGTCCCACAGTTTTCCCAGTTGCTTCAATATATTCCAGCTGTTCCCTTGTTAGTACATGATCTTAAAATCATGATAGGTTCTTCCTAATACACTGTATTGGAAATTAGCTCCCTTTTTGCTTTTGCCCCCTTTCAAAAAGTTTACTTTTCTTAGCTGTCCATGGTATTCTCAACATTCTTCTGTAAAAAAAAAATGATAATACATTATAGAGGTAACTTGGACATGATGGTTGTACTTTCGCCCGTTCGTTGGCGAGAAAGTGTAATTTAAATGTTGTTGGTTCTGAATGAGAATTCCCATGCAGAATATACCAAGGTCAATGAGTATCCACGCGATGAAGAGCTGTATGACTGCGGGTGGCCAGTCTTTAACGTGCAGCGGGTTCTGGACCGGGAGACTGAGTAAGTTAAGGGCACTTGACTCTAGACCATCCTCGGTGGACCGGCTACGTTCAGCGACGAGATCAGCAATAAGGATAAGATGTGAAACAATAGAAAGGGCTGGAGTCGATAGTCACTTGGCGCTGAGGAACATGATGAGGGAGAATCTGGACGCCTTTGGGGTGTTCGGAGTGCAATGAAGGTAACCCACGACTATGTAAATGACTCAAGATATTATCATCATGTGCCACACCGGATGGCGTAGGCCTTCCACAATCCTCTATCTACCCTGCATTGTAATAATCACCCCCACCCCCTTTTTTCCCCATAGTGGGAGACGTAGAATGATCACTGAGAGACAAGAAAGTCAGGGACATTAGAATGTGATGAATGTTTTAAGGAAGTAATTTTGATCCTCTTCAGAAGCAGTGGTCCCACAACGATTAATTTTGAGCTAACTAGCACGCTAACCACCCCACAGCTACCACAGAGAGAAGGAAAGTAGGATAGCAGAGATATGTATGGAGAAAGGAGAGAGAGAGAGAGAGAGAGAAAGAGAACTGATGAAATGTAAATAATAATAAACAACATAACCACTCAGACATCGGATCCTCAGTAAGACTGATCGACCACTCATTTCGTCATGTGCCCTCGGTCAGGTGTCGTCCTCTACGCACGGATCTCTCAGCAGTCACGCTGAAACAGGAAAGCCTGCACTCTCAGTTCCTTCGCGAGCTTTGACGAGAGACAGGCTTGTTTTCACTTCTCGTTAACTGTTAGCGGACCGAGAGTAAACGAGCGGTCCCGCGCGACAAACTGCAGAAAAAAAGCAGACTGAAAATATTTTATCTTCCTTCTCTCTCTCACTCTCAGCCTCCCAAATTGAAGTTTTTTTGTTTTTTTTTTTGTGTGTCCTGAACTTGTTTCAAGCGGTTCTCACGTTGTTATATCTGAACACCACTTATCAAAATAATTTCGGTAAAGTCCTCGTTTAAGAACATAAATTATAAGCATATATTATAAACATAAATAAGAGAAATTAGTGATCTCCCCTTAGTTGGCGTCACAACAAAACTACAGTAAGTAAAAAAAGTAGAGTGCACCATCACGCCAAGTGACGTATAGGGAATATGGTGTTAGTAACTACAATTTTTAGCACAAGAACGCTTGAATTTCTTTTTCTACGGGCAATGAAATTCACTTATAACTTAAATTTGACTCCAATCGAAAATTGTGTCGTGTTGCCAGCACAGTCACGCACCCTCCACCTTTTTTTTCACTTTTTTTTTTTTATATGTATCCCTGGACTAACAAAATCCTTTTTACATGGTCACTAACTTATATGTATCCCTGGACTAACAAAATCCTCTTTACATGGTCACTAACTTATATATATCCCTGGACTGACAAAATCCTTTTTACATGGTCACTAACTTATATGTGTCCCTGGACTAACAAAATCCTTTTTACATGGTCACTAACTTATATGTATCCCTGGACTAACAAAATCCTCTTTACATGGTCACTAACTTATATGTATCCCTGGACTGACAAAATCCTTTTTACATGGTCACTAACTTATATGTGTCCCTGGACTAACAAAATCCTTTTTACATGGTCACTAACTTATATGTATCCCTGGACTAACAAAGTCCTTTTTACATGGTCACTAACTTATATGTATCCCTGGACTAACAAAATCCTTTTTACATGGTCACTAACTTATATGTATCCCTGGACTAACAAAATCTTTTTTATGGTCACTAACTTATATGTATCCCTGAACTGACAAAATCCTTTTTACATGGTCACTAACTCATATGTATCCCTGGACTGACAAAATCCATTTTACATGGTCACTAACTTATATGTGCCCCTGGACTGACAAAATCCTCTTTACATGGTCACTAACTTATATGTGCCCCTGGACTGACAAAATCCTCTTTACATGGTCACTAACTTATATGTGTCCCTGGACTGACAAAATCCTCTTTACATGGTCACTAACTTATATGTGCCCCTGGACTGACAAAATCCTCTTTACATGGTCACTAACTTATATGTGTCCCTGGACTGACAAAATCCTCTTTACATGGTCACTAACTTATATGTGCCCCTGGACTGACAAAATCCTCTTTACATGGTCACTAACTTATATGTGTCCCTGGACTGACAAGATCCTACCAGAAGTTTGTGTGCCAATATATCTTACCTGTTGTTATATTGTGTACATGTCTTGTGTTTTGTCTTCAATGCAATTTTTGTGTGGTTTACAAATGTATTGTATCTACGATTAAATCTACTTATGATGGCGTTTTCTTTTCTTTTTGTTTCTACCCCCGTCACGCCAAGTGGCGTATAGGGAATATGGTGTTAATGACCATAAACATTACAGACCTTCAGCAAATGATTTTTGGGGTAATATGGTCGGTATTACGCCCGTGCCGCATGATGATGTCTTATCATCGGTTATATCTACCAATGATGATGTCTTATCAACGGTTATATCTACCAATGATGATGTTTAACCAACGGTTATATCTACCAAAAATGATGTCTTATCATCGGTTATATCTACCAATGATGATGTCTTATCAACGGTTTTATCTACCAATGATGATGTCTTATCAACGGTTATATCTACCGATGATGATGTCTTATCATCGGTTATATGTACCAATGATGATGTCTTATCAACGGTTATAGCTACCTAGGATGATGTCTTATCAACGGTTATATCTATCAATGATGATGTCTTATCAACGGTTATATCTACCAATGATGATGTCTTATCACCGGTTACATCTACCACTGATGATGTCTTATCAACGGTTATATCTGCCTAGGATGATGTCTTATCAATGGTTATATCTGCCTAGGATGATGTCTTATCAATGGTTATATCTGCCTAGGATGATTTCTAATCAATGGTTATATCTGCCTAGGATGAAGTCTTATCAACGGTTATATCTGCCTATGATGATGTCTTATCAACGGTTATATCGCCTATGATGATGTCTTATCAACGGTTATATCTGCCTAGGATGATGTCTTATCAACGGTTATATCTGCCTAGGATAATGTCTTATCAATGGTTACATCTGCCTAGGGTGATGTCTTATCAACGGTTATATCGACCTATTCTTACGTCTTATATACAACTATCTCTTAGTTTCGGTGGCTGATTGGCTAGTTCGTTCGCTTCCTGGTAAGAAGGATTTGGGATCAGTTACAAGAAATGGTGGCATTTTTCGGGTCCACATGTGCTTACTAAGCTCTTAAAAATGGGTACGAGAGGCTTTTTTTGAGATGTAAAAGCGGCCTGGCGTGAAAATGACCACATCACCAAAACAATGTACTGTTGGTCTTTTAAAATATGGTTAGAGAGACACCATTATTTACTCATTTGTGTATCAAGGCGTGGAGATAACTTTCATTTTACTTACATTTGGATTCTGTTCATGATATATATATATATATATATATATATATATATATATATATATATATATATATATTTATATAATATGCAATATGTAATATATATATATATATATACACATATATATATATACATATATATATATATATATATATAGGTAGATATATATTGGTCGGCAAGACATACTGGTTGTCAAGAAATATTGGTGATCGAGACATATTAGTAATCAAGATATATTGGTAGTCACGACATTGGTAATCAGGACAAATTGGTGATCAATATATATTGGTAGTCAAGATACGTCACAACTATCTTGTCTTGACTACCGGTGTGTCTTGATTAACGTTATGTCTTAACGATCACAACATCCTTATCTTCTAATTAGTCTTGAAATGCATCATGTCTCGACAACCAACATCTGTACAACTATATCTTGTTATAATAAACAATCAAACACACAAACAAAACTCAGATTCTTCTCGGATCCTGCTCGTTATTTACTCTTCTACTTCCTGGTTAATATTCTTCTTCTATCCCGTCTATTATTTACTTTTCTACTCCCTGGTTCATACACTTCTTCTATCCCGTCTATTTACTCTTCTACTCCCTGGTTCATACACTTATTCTACCCCGTCTATTATTTACTCTTCTACTCCCTGGTTCATTTATTCCTCCATTCCCCAGTTCATATTCTCCTTCATCGAAGAAATACAAAGCAGCAGCCGCTCTACAATCACATCTACTGAACGTTGTATCCAATTTATTTAGTCCCGACTTTTGTTGTTCTTCATCTGTGTTTTCTTTAGCCTCCCAACCCTACCCCCACCCCTGCCAGCTGTAGCCAGAGCTCGTATGTTCACCTATTTATTTAGCCAGGGTGTGTCCTATCAATTTCCATGTTATCTCTCATCTCCAGCCCGCTGCTTGCTATCCTGTTATCTTTAACAACTGTGTACAGTGTTTCAATTATTCCTAAATTACGTTTATTTATTTTTCTCTCTTCGTGAGTACATGATCTTTCCTTTGTTTCCAGCTTCTTTCATTCATCATCCTCGTATTTCATTCATTGTAATTTATTTCTTTCAACCTTGCTTTTGTCTTTTTTCCTTTACAAACTGTATGACTTCTCGTGTGTTTCTTATTCACAATGTTTGTAGAAGCGCCTGTAGCTTGCTATAGCCCGTTCACAAATGTTTGATGTTATTCAAAAATGTATATCTCTGTATTCATGACGTAAAAATAGTTGAAGACATTTATTTACTTTTATATCATCGGCACCCCTATCTCACAATTTGTTCCCTCCTGTCAGGTAATTAGGAAAGATGTGTTTTTTTTTTTCTTTTTAGAGATATAGAAATATATCGCAATCCTCGCTTGGTTACTATTTATGAGTTTTACGGACCGTATTGTAGTAGCAACTACCCTGCTGTTCGAAATGTGCATTTCAGGTTTATTTTAAGAAAATCTTGAACGGACTCACACATAATGATCATGGGAAGGTAGTTATACAAATGTATTCACATAACAAATTGTTTCGCAAGTATGACGTGTTTGTGAAAGTCAGTAGGGCCAGTGCTTATCTGAACCATTTTTACCATTAAAAAAGCCGAATTTACATATAAACTAAATAGACTATTGTTAAAGGCCTCACAATCCGAGGGGTCTAAAAATGTTCAGAATTTGTTTTATGACTATACTTTTTTCAAACCAGTATATGACTTCGAGTATTGTGAGACCTTCCGGCGTTCATTTTTAAGTGGAGACTCTCAAAGTTTAATTTAGTCTGAGGCTCCATCTAGTGCAGATCCGGCACTGGTACCGATCATCGTTTCGTGCAAGAGTCATTTTTGTTCTAAAGTTGAGTTGACCGGGGTGTGCTAATCCTCCAGCATGTTGTGAAGTAGGTCTCCGTGCCTGTTGTGTGTTTACTTCTTCTCTCATACTTTACTCAGCCCTTGTTTATTTATTTCTTTTACTTCCTGACTAATTCTGCCACGTTGTGTGCATATTATTGTAGCTAACGTATTTACCGTTGTTAGCATGTTATATAACAAGAACATTACTTCGGTTGAGCAACATAGACACAAGTCATGATTAACACTCCACAGCACTAGTATTTAGCTTGAGGAAAATAAATGCAACTCTCGTTGTATTTTGGAGCTTTTACATGGCCTAAATTATATAAATAAACAAGGGGGGCAAAAATAAATGTAACCTGTAGCTCAGACATTGCCTAAATTATATAAATAGACAAAATAAATGCAACTTCCACATACTCTTTAGTCTTCCATTCATAACATATTTGTTGGTCTGCTTTCCAAAAACCTCACTACCTTTGTATTACATTATATTACATAGAATACATTTGTTTAATTATTGCTACATTACTTTCTTTGAATCTTTATTTGAACATGTAACTCAATCGTTCAAACAGAGAACAGAGATAGAGAGATAGAGAGAGAGAGAGAGAGAGAGAGAGAGAGATGTATATGTGTGGGCGCGGGGAGAGAGAAGGTGAGAGAGTAAAGAAGAAGATATGCAGGAAGTTGAGAGGCAGAGATTTTGCTCACAGAAAAATGTTGAGGGCGGGTCGAGACTTTAATTATGCGACCGGCGTAATTAACACGACGAGCCGTCCTGGTGTGCGCGTGGCACGTCTACCGCCTGGAGCCACAATTAGAAAACCGGTTTGAAACTGTGTCTGTGCTAGTTTCTCCCATTACCGATTACACACTTTCGCTTACATTCACTTATTCTGTTGAAAGGTTTTCTCTTCCAGTGACACCATTTTTTTTCTGAATTCATTTACACGGTGGCTGGTAGGTAGTGTGCTTGCTGTTGATCTGATAGGTACGGGTTCAATTCACAGGCGTCACGACTTATTTTCGAACAGACAAGGTTAGCTCACCCATACTCTAAAAATGGGTTCCAGAGATTTTTCTGGGAAATATGGGCGGCTTGGCGTGATACTGACAATGCCACAATATATATATATATATATATATATATATATATATATATATATATATATATATATATATACCATTGGTCATACAAAGATGGTCACTAGCATCATATTTCGGGGATTCATCAGAAGCATATCAAGACATGAAGGAACATTTCATTTACTTATTTACGTTACCTTCACTTATGCAAAATAGATGTTTTCAAAGTAAAGACGTTTGTTAAAATTTGTGCTATAGCTTGTTTCATAACTCGTGCCCAACTTTTAAAATCGATAGCTTTTTAACCGCTTGTTGTAAGTTGTTCAAAATTTGCATGTAAAGTTATAATGATTAGAACCCAACAGGGCATTAATTTCATTTAAAAAACATTTGGTTATTATTGTTGCTTATTTGATTTATATAAATTTATAACGACCAATTGATGTAGTCAAAACGTAATGTTTACAGTATTTTAAGTTAAAAATAGCGAGTAACAATCCATACACGGTAAAATAGACGTGTTTGCACGCTTTTACCGTGGTTTTTTGACACAATTTGACACTTATAAAAAACACGAGAAATTGTGTGTTCCATTTCCGTTCATTCATAGGTGTAGACGTGGAACGATAACATTTATCATGAGTCTTAAAATGAAATTCTGCAGTTTACAAAACATCGCAATAAAAATGTATGACTATTTTTGCAAAGTGGCTAAACGAGGAAGATTATTTCATTCTTTAGAAAACCCTGAGAATAGGACAAGACACATTTTGGATTTATCTAAACGGTCATTTAATCGCTGGATTCAAGCACGTGACCGTCAATGTTCCAAATATACAAAATCACAAGGAAGAGCAAAAATGTTGGATAATTTCGACAGTGAACTTATTAGAAGTGAAATTCGCAAAATGTTGGGTATGAATGAAACTGTTACAATAAGAAAATTAAAAGTATCGCTGAAAAAGAACAACAGTATTGAAATATCAAAGTCTACATTATGGAGGAATGTGAGAGCTGCAGGCTTTACATTCAGAAAGTATTCCAATGGACGAAACATCATCTGTGAGAAGCCACATATAGAAGTCATGAGAAGCAAGTACTTACGTGAAGTAAAAGAGGTGCGCAAGCAAGGTTAATATTGTGTACTTGGATGAAACATGGATTAATGCTCACCACACTAACCAAAGGGAATGGCAATCATCAGATGGAAAGATTAAGAGATTAATACCTAGCAGCAAAGGACAGCGCTTGATAATTGCTCATGCAGGTAGTCGACAACATGGACTAATACAGAATGCAGAGCTCATTTTTCTTTCAAAATCCATAGACAATCGGGATTATCACTCTGAGATGAATGGTCACATATTTAGACATTGGATTGAAAATTCTGTTCTTCCATCACTAGATCGACCATCTTGCCTAATAATGGACAATGCAGCGTACCACAATATTGTTGCACTTGAAGATAAAGTCCTGACGTCATCCAGTACAAAAGATGCTATTAAGATATGGCTCGCAAAGGAGAACATACAATTTAATAACATGTACTTAAAACCTGAATTACTATCTCTAGTAAAGCAAAAACAAAGGACACAGATTTTTCAAATAGATAAGATTATCCAAGAGCACGGTCATATAAGTTTGAGGCTGCCACCTTACCATGCTCATTTAAATCCAATAGAACTAATCTGGGCAAAATTAAAAGGACAAGTGGCAGATGAAAATACAACATTCAAAATATGCGATGTAAAGACTTGCTAATCTCGCTTTATTAAATATAGACAAAGATTATTGGGCTAAATGTGAAGACCACGTCTTAAAACAGGAAGAGGAATATTGGAAAAATGATGGTTTGTGGAATGTTCAACCCCAAACAGTTATTAATCTTTTAGACTTGTCTGATTCAGAATGAAAGTATATAGCCCCCACAATGTTGGCCCCTATATTACCTTAAATTAGTTCAACAAACGGTCCTTTTAAGGACCACACAACTATGAAAATTGGACATACAGGTATACCTTGATATTATCGTCTGTCCTGGAAATGAGAAGACAATAATTCTCCTGGTGTTTTGTCTTATTAGGTTATTTCCCCATTACGGCCACGCCTTTACCTAGTGAAAATTAATCATAGACCAGCAACTACGGTAATTTCTATTATTTAGGGGTTCACAAGTTACAATTTTGACAAACATCAAAGAAATTCGCCGCTTTAAGAAAACTGCAGTTGCAAGATATTTGTTAAATATACATTTAAAGGGTCTTTTGCATTCTAATAACATTTGGAAAATTTCAACAGTTTTAAACAAACGGTTACTGAGTAATAGCGTTTTGAAGTTGGGCACGTGATTTGAAACGAGCTATAGATAAGAGATTGAGATTGAAGAAGTAGTGACTACTAACACAAAAACGTCTTATACAAAGCATTATCACTGCTATTCTATACACAAAAAACGTCTTATACAAAGCATTATCACTGCTAATCTATACACAAAATACATCTTATACAAAGCATTATCACTGCTATTCTATACACAAAAAACGTCTTATACCAAGCATTATCACTGCTATTCTATACACAAAAAACGTCTTATACAAAGCATTATCACTGCTATTCTATACACAAAAAAACGTCTAATACAAAGCATTATCACTGCTATTCTACACACAAAAAAACGTCTTATACAAAGCATTACCATTGCTACTCTATAAACAAGGAAACATAAAAAATTATCATTGCCACTCTAGCCAAGGATTGTCAGATAAGTTGAAATTGGAACAGACCCATGGAAATGAAATTATTAAAAGAAAAACAAGCCGAATGACCCACCAGACGAGAGAGAAAATGAAAAAAAAATAAGATAAAAAGTCGGGACAGAATAATCAACCTACCAATGTAAACAGATACAATCTTTTATATTTTAGGCACAAGACGTTTTGAGTACCTGTGGTGAAAACAGCCAAAAACGAATAAATGATCTGGAAGAAGAAGACGAAGATGAATAAAGAAGAGGAAGCTTGAGAAGAGGAGGAAGAATAAATTGCTTGAAGGCAGGAAAGAATGCTATTCTGTCTTAACGTTTTATTTCTCGAAGCCAAATCTGCCTGTCCTTCTCCAGCACTTTCCTGTCATTGTTATTACACAACGCCCAGTCATATCCCATTTGAGAGCTGTAACAGTGTAATAGTTCACTGGATTAGTGATGAAGTGATCTTATTCCAATCTAAGCCAGGACTTTTATTCGACTCAGCAAACAAACCAAAAATGAAATGAACATGAATTCAGTCTGATATTATTAATCATTCTGAGTCAAGCCAGGCATATCATGGGTTGCGCAGGATTATTTGTACAGCAGTGTAATGGTATGTACGGCGGTGTAATGGTATGTACGACCGTGTAATGGTATGTACAGCAGTGTAATGGTATGTACAGCAGTGTAATGATATGTGCGGTAATGTAATGATATGTACGGCAATGTAATTATATGTACAGTAGTGGCATGCTATGTACGGTAGTGTAATGATATGTACGGCAATGTAATGATATGTACGGCAGTGTAATGATATGTGCGGTAATGTAATAGTATGTACGGCAATGTAATGATATGTATGGCAATATAATGATATGTATCACGGTGTAATGCTGTGTACTTGATCCTATGTTCGGCAGTGTAATGGTATGTAAAGCAATATAATTATATATACAGCAAAGTAATGATATGTAAAGCAAAGTAAGAAATGTAAAGTAAGGTAATGATATGTACAGCAAAGTAATTATATGTAATGATATGAATGGCTGACAAGTAAATCATTAGGAGCCCACACAAATGTTGCTTTATAAAAGCAGATGGAAAATACAATAGACAACTAAGACACAATGAGGATTTTCTAAAAGAGAGAAAGGTTAACCAAAAAAAAAAACGATTTTTGTCTAAAAGAGGGACAAACTAAAAGTAAGCATATTACCAGCTATCATTATGGTATTATCCTTTTTCTGTGATCTGCTGGTAGATGAGCGATGGGGGTTTCTAGTACTGAGGAATACAGGCGACATGTTCAGTGATGTCTCTGTGAGGTTCTGATCAGAGAATGTTACTTCACACATAGAAACAAAGTTAAACGCATTTGAAAATAAATTTATAAGGAAAATACTCGGTACACTTGGAATGAACTTAAAACAAACGAGGAAATTAGAGAATTCGACAATCAGCCACTAATAGTAGCATCAGTAATCAAGAAAAGATGAAGGGCATATGTTGAACATGTGATGAGAAGATATAATAACTAATTAGCAAAGCAAGCCCTCAAGTGGGAAACAACAGGTACGAGGAAAAGGGGCTGACCCAGAGAAACGTTGAGAAGAATATTGATCAGAGACGCAAGGGCAGTAGGAATCGACTCACTCAATGAGATCGAGATGCTTGCACAGAGCAAGGGCCAATGGTGAGATCTGATAAAAGATCTTTGTAAGGACTGAGACTGCTAGAAACAAAATTTCAAAACAGGAAAAGAGTAAAATATGCGATGTGGGCTGGTTACGGCTCGATAGGTTCATAGACAGACGTGTAACAACAAGTGGGCACAAACTGACACCAAGATACCAGATCATTTAAGAAAATGGGAAGGTAAGAATAAATAACTACCACAGAAAGGAAGTGTGTCAGACGCCTGGCGGGAAACAGCCAGAGAGATAAGATCAGAAATGAAGAGTTACGATAAAGACTAGGAAGGAAACCAGCTATTGAATACATAAAACGACAACAGATCAAGTGTTTCGGGCATGCGATAAGACACAAAGAACTAAATCTGACACAACGAATTATCAACAAGCGATACGGGAACATCAGACCAAGAGGCCGGCCAAGAAAAAGGTGGGTAAATGGAAAACTAGAAATACTTGGAGGTACAACAGCAGAAGAGGCGAAGATAAGAGCAAGAAACCGTGAAACATATATCCCCTCGACGCCGAAGGGCAAATGATGAAGTAAAGAAAGAAAGAAAGAAAGAAAGAAAGAAAGAAAGAAAGAAAGAAAGAAAGAAAGAAAGAAAGGTAAGGTGAGATTGACTATAGAGCAACAAGTTGTAGAGACATAATCACCAACATCAGCATGCACACAACTTGTTGTTTCATTAACAATCTGAGCCCATTTCAATTTGGATAATTAAAATTGGAGAGAAGCAGCCTTGTAGTTCATCATCATGTGCCATACCGGTTGGCGTAGGTGATCATCTCCCTCCACAATCTTCTATCTACATGCATCGTATCAGTTCTGTTGCTGACTGTTTTCCATGCCATGACACCAAGCTATCCAGTATTTTCTCTCTTTGTCGTCCGCGATCTCTCTTTCCTTTTATTTTGCCAGTTGTAACCAAGTATTCCAACTTTCCTCTTCTCATGATGTGCCCGAAAAATGTTGATTGCTTCTTTCTGATGTTTTTTAAGAGCTCCCTTTTTGTGTGTTGAGAACTTCATTCGTCTTTTTAGCTGTCCAGGGAACTTTCAACATTCTTCTGAGAAATCCCATCTCTGTGGCCTCTAATCGTCTTTTCATTTATTTATCTACTGTCCATGATTCTCTTCCGTAGGTCAGAATTGGTTCTATATAGGACCTATGAACTCTCTTTCTCATTTTTATTGACATAGATTTATTGCATAAGATATTTTTCATTTTCTGAAATGCTATTTTGGCCTGAGCTATTCTGCTTGTTATTTCTGTGGTGCATCTCCAATCTGATGTTATTATTGTGCCCAAGTATTTGTGCCTTGCAGTTAGCCTGGAATAAGCCCTTTGAACCGACACTTGTCTTCAGTTCTAGAGAGGGACAGCGACCAATAAAGAAAGAGAGAAAATGTATCCCCGCTGTGGGCGTGGATGATAACGAGACTCCTGAATGGAAGAACTTTCAACGAGGCGGAATGATAACTGACTATTTCGTGACTTCAAACAGAGTGCAGAGGGTTAATTTGATTCTCGTCACCTTTATTCAGTCACGTGGGATTCGTCCGTCTCAATGAGCTTCAACGCCCACGGCAGCCAGGTGTGACCTCAAATCTTAAATTAATCCAGGCCGTTGGTGACCTAGTTACCAGAATAAGGACACCACGTGCTGAAGTCTGTCACCGGGATCATAATTAGACATGGATCTTAACAATGACCCACACTTAACAGGGTTTTCGTTCACAACCGATTGCCACTGTAAAGGGTAAAATAAAGAGTTATTGTAAAGAGTTATTGTAAAGAGTAATTGTAAAAAGTGTAAATAGTTTAGATCGTCTGACACATTTCGTTTCCGTGGTGGTTATTGTTTTAGCAGTTCTTGAGTCTAAGGCCATTGTCTAGCACTGATAGCACAACGTTGGGATAAAGATAGTCGTATAAATAGCTCGCTTCGCTTCTGCCATTGCTTCTTTGTTAGACACTATAGCTCGTTTCAAAACATATGGCCAACTTCAAAACGCTATTACTCTCTAACCGTTTGTTAAATACTTTTGAAATTTTCCAAATGTTATTAGAATGCAAAAGACCCTTTAAATGTATATTTAACAAATATCTTGCAGCTGCAGTTTTCTTAAAGCGGCGATATTTCTTTGATGTTTGTCAAAATTGTAAATTGTGAAGCCCTAAAGAATAGAAATTACCGTAGTTGCTGGTCTACGATTAATTTTCACTAGGTAAAGGCGTGGCCGTAATGGGGAAATAACTGGATAAAACAAAACACCAGGAGAATTATTGTCTGCTCAGTTCGAGGACGGACGATAATAATATCAAGGTATACCTGTATGTCCAATTTTCATAGTTGTGTGGTCCTTAAAAGGACCGTTTGTTGAAATAATTTAAGGTAATATAGGGGCCAACATTGTGGGGGCTATATACTTTCATTCTGAATCAGACAAGTCTAAAAGATTAATAACTGTTTGGGGTTGAACATTCCACAAACCATCATTTTTCCAATATTCCTCTTCCTGTTTTAAGACGTGGTCTTCACATTTAGCCCAATAATCTTTGTCTATATTTAATAAAGCGAGATTAGCAAGAGTCTTTACATCGCATATTTTGAATGTTGTATTTCCATCTGCCATTTGTCCTTTTAATTTTGCCTAGATTAGTTCTATTGGATTTAAATGAGCATGGTAAGGTGGCAGCCTCAAACTTATATGACCGTGCTCTTGGATAATCTTATCTATTTGAAAAATCTTTGTCCTCCGTTTTTGCTTTACTAGAGATAGTAATTCAGGTTTTAAGTACATGTTATTAAATTGTATGTGCTCCTTTGTGAGCCATATCTTAATAGCATCTTTTGTACTGGATGACGTCGGCACTTTATCTTCAAGTGCAACAATGTTGTGGTACGCTGCATTGTCCATTATTAGGCAAGATGGTCGATCTAGTGCTGGGAGAACAGAATTTTCAATCCAATGTCTAAATATGTGACCATTCATCTCAGAGTGATAATCCCGATTGTCTATGGATTTTGAAAGAAAAATGAGCTCTGCATTCTGTATTAGTCCATGTTGTCGACTACCTGCATGAGCAATTATCAAGCGCTGTCCTTTGCTGCTAGGTATTAATCTCTTAATCTTTCCATCTGATGACTGCCATTCCCTTTGGTTAGTGTGGTGAGCATTGATCCATGTTTCATCCAAGTACACAATATCATAACCTTGCTTGCGCACCTCTTTTACTTCACGTAAGTACTTGCTTCTCATGACTACTATATGTGGCTTCTCACAGATGATGTTTCGTCCATTGGAATACTTTCTGAATGTAAAGCCTGCAGCTCTCACATTCCTCCATAATGTAGACTTTGATATTTCAATACTGTTGTTCTTTTTCAGCGATACTTTTAATTTTCTTATTGTAACAGTTTCATTCATACCCAACATTTTGCGAATTTCACTTCTAATAAGTTCACTGTCGAAATTATCCAACATTTTTGCTCTTCCTTGTGATTTTGTATATTTGGAACATTGACGGTCACGTGCTTGAATCCAGCGATTAAATGACCGTTTAGATAAATCCAAAATGTGTCTTGTCCTATTCTCAGGGTTTTCTAAAGAATGAAATAATCTTCCTCGTTTAGCCTCTTTGCAAAAATAGTCATACATTTTTATTGCGATGTTTTGTAAACTGCAGAATTTCATTTTAAGACTCATGATAAATGTTATTGTTCCACGTTACGCCGCTGAATGAACGGAAATGGTACACACAATGCCTCGTGTTTACTACAAGTGTCTAATTGGGTCAGAGAACTCACGCGGAAAGCGTGAAAAATCGTAAATTTGAGCGTGTATAGATTTGTAATCGCTATTTTTAACTTAAATACTGTAAACACTAAGTTTTGACTACATCAATGGGTCGTTATAAATTTATATAAATCAAATAAGCAATAATAATAACCAAATGTTTGTTTTTAATTAAATTAATTCCCTGTTGGGTTCTAATCATTATAACTATACATGCAAATTTTGAAAAAAATACAAAAAGCGGTTTAAAAGATATTGATTTTTAAAGTTGGGCACGACTTATGAAACAAGCTATAGTGGTTTAATCTGTTCAATAACTTGCGAACCTTTGTTACGTATTAAGTCTATTTCTGTTGCTTGCATGTTGTTACATGTCAGGGCGGTCCCTAGGTATATGAATGCCTTCACTTGTTTTAGGATATTGCCATATATTGTTATTTTGGTGTCTTGTATTTCTTTTGACAGCATCGTTACTTCTGTCTTGTTTATGTTGAAATTCATTTGTTTGTTTGTTTGACTATATCTTTATATATTATTTCTTAACGTTGCATTTGACTATATCTCCATATATTATTTCTTAATGGTGCAGGTTGGTTGGCATTCAGTTCCCCCCTCCTCCTCCCCCCCCCCCATTTTCTAATCGAAGCACGACACATTCAAACTCAGATTATATCTTGTCGATTATATTCAACAACATATGCCATCATACAATTTTAACTAACATTTAAAAAAAACAGTCAGAGAGATAAGATCAGAAATGAAGAACTGAGAAAAAAGCTAGGAATAGCCTCGGCCATAGAATATATAAGGAAACAACAGATAAAATGGTTTGGCCACGTGACGAGGCAGAAAGAACAAAACACAACACAACGAGCCTTCAACAAACGTTGTGAGAACACCAGACCCAAGGGTCGACCACGTAAAAGATGGGTCGAAGGAATATTAGAAGCACTATGAAACATAACAGCAGCAGAGGTGAACAGAAGAGCAAAAGACCGCAAATTATATCTTCCCTCGACGCTGAAAGGCAGATGAGGAAGGAAAGAAGAAGAAGAAGATTTTAAAAAAAAGACGCTGTTTCAAGATTACAATTTTTAAAATGTTAATTCTTCATCGCTCGTCCTACCTCTGTATCACTCACCATCATCTCTAAAGTAAATGGACTCTCATGAATGTTCAGTAAAAACACATCAAACATAACCTCAATGTTATATTTTCACCAGCAGTAAAAATAATGACATTTTACCTGCACGTGATACACTTCAAACAAGTTTGATAATACCTGTGTTCCTTCATAACTTATGTTTGATTATTCGACTGATATGGGTCTAATGATAATCTGTTATCGTTGTCTAATGGAAACTAGAGATTGGATCCCGCTTCTTTCTTTTAAAGCAATAACTATTTTACTCTTTGTTGTTTGCACTTGATATTACTCGCTTACATTTTCTTTTGTGAACAGAATTCACGAGGGCATTCTCGCAAAGGCCAACACAAAAAGGGAGCTCCTAAAAAAATATCAGAAAGAAACAATCAACATTTTTCGGGAACATCATGAGAAGAGGAAAGTTGGAATACTTGGTTACAACAGGCAAAATACCGGGAAAGAGACATCGCAGACGACAAAGAGAGAAGATACTATATAGCTTTGTGTCATGGCATGGAAATCAGCAACAACAGAATTGATACGATGCACCGTGGATAGAAGAATGTGGAAGGACATGTTCGCCTACGCTAACCGGTATGGCACATGATGATGATGTACAGAATTACACGATTTTACTTCTCAATTTAAAGTATTATTTTAAATCAAAGAACCAACAGCCAATGCAATTTTAATGTTTAAAAATTTGCTGATTTTATTTGTGTATTTGTCCTGTTTGTTTTTTCCTAAATGTTTTGTTATTTGGTGAAGGCATTTGGGTAGATATGATAACCTTTGTTATGTGATTATATCTTCAATATAATATCATTTAATTTAATTAGAATTGTACGGATATATTGAAGTACTTACGTAGTTGCTTTAAGCATTCGTAGCCGAACCGGTAGCGTGTTGGTTAGTGAGTTGAGAATGAGAAGTCGAGTTCCATCCCACTCGATGGCTTCTAGGTTCATCAAATTTTAAATAAGTACCTGACATTTTCTGGTGCCAGGGTGGTCAAGAGGTAAGACATCGGCATTTAGACAAGAAGGTTCTGTGTTCGAATTCAACCACAGATTTTGGGAGTCATTTTTATGTGGAATCCGTGGTTTCCTTGTAGCTTTAAGCTCCCCGGTCTCAAGGTAGTGAGACCCGATATATAACCCGCTCCGATAACGGCGGAAAAATAGAATCCCCCGTGTGAACTCTGCGCATGTTACAGAATCATGAGCAGTTAAAATTGGAAAAAAGAGTAAGCCAAAATGGCCACGGCTCGGGCACAATTTTTTTATGCAAGAAAATCTACCAAACCATCGCCCTTTCCATTTTGCAGATTGCAACCAGTGCATGGAGTCTTTGCTGCTGGTGGGACTGTTCGAAGTTGTGTGCTGGCTGTTGGAAGTTGTGTGCTGGCTGTTGGAAGTTGTGTGCTGGTTGTTGGAAGTTGTGTGCTGGCTGTTGGAAGTTGTGTGCTGGCTGTTGGAAGTTGTGTGCTGGCTGTTGGAAGTTGTGTGCTGGCTGTTGGAAGTTGTGTGCTGGCTGTTGGAAGTTGTGTGCTGGCTGTTGGAAGTTGTGTGCTGGCTGTTGGAAAGGGCAACAGAACAGATCATATCTTGACTGAAGCGACACTAACCCGTGAAAGCCAAAACTTTCTGGGGAATATTTGACTGCACTTTAAATGAGCCAGGATGAACAAAATGTGACTTTTTTTTTCTTTTGTCCAACAGCTGCTGATGTCTTGAATCGTCGCAGAAAAAATGAGGAATATCTAATATAGTATATTGTCCATAGATACTATTAAAGGATTCTATAGATTCAGTAATGCGTGAAGAACAGGCTGGCTTTAGATAAGGGAGAAGCTGCCTTGACCACATTTTTACTCTACGACTTATATTGGAGGAACACATTGTAAAGCAAAAACCTTTTGTACTTAACTTCATCGACTTCAAAAAAGTATTCAACAGTATTCATAGAGATTCATTGTGGAAAGTTCTGAAGCAATATGGATTACCATAAGCAATCATAAATATTATTAAAGACATATTTGATGGCTACACATGTGCAGTTCGAACAGAGGAAGGACAGAGAGAGAGTTTCCCAATAGAAACTGGGGTTAAACAATGATGTATTTTATCGCCCTTGTTATTTGGAGTTGTTATGGACTTCATAATGAAGAAATGCTGCACTGGTAATAAAGGCATCGAATGGATAAAATGAGACCATTTGGAGGACCTCAACTTTGCTGATGACAAAGTCCTCATCAGCAGTCAGGTAAAAACGATGCAGGAAAACACAAATGAACTATCATCAATAGCCAACAAAATTTAGCTTGAGATCTATCTATCTATCTATCTTTCGTTCGCCTGAAGCATTGTCTATATCTGCAATGTCGTTTCCTGTATAAATGTTACTGTCTTTTGTAATTCTTGCAGTGGCCCATATAGTTTTGTCTGTAGTGTTGTATCTATGGGCCAATGGATTTTCCTCAGTCTACTATATTCAGTGCAGTCTTGAAGTATGTGTTCAGCAGTCTGGGGCGCCTGTCCACATGTACAAGTAGTTGAGGTGCCGATCTTGAATTTTGTATACATGTGACTATGGAGTCGATTGTGTCCTGTTCTGAGACGTATAATGATAACTTGTTCATATCTATTCATATTATAAAAGGCATCCTGATTTGGGGCTTGTGGTCCTCTGATTGATTTGATTATCTGTTTCTTATGATGGTATGTAACAGGTGTATCTAGTTGTGTGCCTGTTGAACCTTCCTTTGCCAACTGATCTGCTTTCTCATTTCCTGGTATTCCACAGTGAGATGGGATCCACTGCAGGGCAACCCTGTGGTGCTTGCAGAGTTCAGTCAATAAGGTCTGCAGATGTGGTAATTTTCTGGATTGTAGTGCCTGGAGTACTGATCTTGCATCTGTCAAAAACACTACAGGCTGCGGGCTAAGATTAATGTTCAGCAGTTTTTCTATTGCTAACTTTATTGCTTGTATTTCTGCATCATAATTGTGACAATATTTCCCTGTTGCTATTTTATTCATATCCCTAGTGTTATTTGGGTATTCTATATATGCACCTGCTCCCCCATTTTTTACTGCATTCTGTGCTGATCCATCTGTATACACACGAATCCATAGGTCTTGTGGGTATTCTTCATCCAGGAAACTGAGAGTTATTGTTTTTCGCTGTAGACTATTCTGTTCCTCTTTATCAACTATTCCTTTCACTTCTGTCCGTATTTGAACTGATAATCCAGATTCCTCTGTCCAGGGAGTCTGTTCTGGTATGGGCAGTAGGGGGTTAACAGCTCTTGGCATGTCTGGTGTTTGTCTACTAATACGCTTGGCTTGGTGGATAAAACTGCTTCTCTTAAGTCGTCCCAATGCAAGATTTTGGAATCGGTCCTTCATTGGATGTCTCGGCATGCAAGCAAATTTTTCTGCCTGTATCAGCACCTTTGTGTCCCTCCGTTCTCTCAGTGCTGGTATCCTCCACAATTTCTCCATCTCTAATATTGGTGTTGATTTCATTGCTCCTGTGATGACCCTAAGTGCCTGGTTTTGTACTTTATCCAGTTCTTGAAGTGTGGTGTTTGATGCTGAACACCATGCAGATGATCCATATTCTAAATGTGGGCGTATACTCTGTTGGTAAACTTTACTGAGTATTTTCCCACTCGCACCCCACGTAGTTCCACACAGCTTTCTTAGAATAGCCAATTTTCTCCTTGCTTTTTGGGTTGCCTTATTTATCTGCTGTTTCCAAGATAGTTTGTTATCAAATGTAACTCCGAGATACGTAGCCTGTATGTCTTCTTTCACAGGCTCATTGTTTATATAGATGGCTCCTGCTTTTTGTTTTGGGGAAAGAGTGAAAAGTGTAGTACTGCATTTGTCTGTATTGATGCTGATACACCATCTATTTGTCCATGAATTCAGTGCATTCATAGCTCTTTGTAACAATTTGGAGGCCACTGTTGCATACTCCTCTGTGCACCACATTACCAAGTCATCTGCATACATTGCCACTTTGATACCATGTGGTAGTTCAGTAACTAGGTCATTGATGTAGATCAGAAAAAGTGTTGGAGATAGTACCCCTCCCTGTGGAACACCCTGGCGCAGTAAGACCTTCTTACTCTTAAGACCATCCAGTTGCACTCTGGCTCTCCTGTTATGCAGGTATGCTTTGACCCATTTGTACATCCTGCCATTTACTCCATAATTTCTCAGTTTCTTCAAAAGCCCTTCCTTCCATACCTTATCAAATGCTTTCTTTAGGTCTATCCATGCTGCTAGTACCAGTTTCTTTTCTTGAAACGCATCCTCAATTTCCTGGGAAAGATAGGTTGCCTGATCTTCGGTAGAGTAACACTGTCTAAAGCCTGCTTGTTGTGGGACAAGGAGATTTTCACTTTCCAGGTACCACTGCAGTCTGAGATTGATTATACGTTCCATTGTTTTACACAAACAGCTTGTAAGGCTGATTGGTCTATAGCTGGATGTCATTGAACCATCTTTTCCTGGCTTTAGTAATGGTATCATAATTGCTTCTCTCCATGCCTGTGGCACTTTACCTGTGATCCAGCAAATGTTGTAGATCTGCAGTAGTTTTGCTTTAGCTGCAGTTCCCAAGTTCTTAATCATTTCATTAGACACTCCATCACTACCTGGTGACTTTTTCATTTTTAATTTGGATATTGCCAGCTCTAGCTCTCTTTGTGTAATGGGTATTTCCATGACTTCATGTGCAGTCTCTTCTTGTCTTGCATTTTGTTGTTTTAGACGGGTCTCTTGACGTTTCTCTAGGCTAATTTCAATATTGTTGTCATTTGCAAAGGAGTCTGCAAAGTGATTTGCTGCATGTTTACCTGTTAGAATGTTTCCATCCTTCTTCAGGGTAATTTTTGTGTTCCCTTCTGTACCCTCATCATTCAGCTGTTTTACAAGCTTCCACACTTTTCTTGTGTCTCGTTCTAGATTCATGTACTCTGTTTTCTCTTTCCAACTTCTCCGTCTGGCTTGTAGTTTAGCCCATTGAAATTTGGCTTTAGCATGCTGATAGTTATTGTGGTGTTCCTGGCAGGGGTTATTTTCTGCTTGTTTTCGAGATGTTTCCATGTCATTGTGCAGTTGCTCTAGTTCACTATTCCAGTATGGTTTGTAGTGTTTCCGTGCCCCTCTGGGTATTGTTTCACTGGCAGCTTGTATTATTAGTCTACTGAATTCATCAACTATTTTGTTGATGTCTCTGTCTGTATTTAGATCTTTAGTCAGTACACTGGTGTAATGTTGATACATTTTCCAGTCTGCCTTTTTGTAATTCCATCTGGAGAGAGTGCTGCTCTCCCTGACGGCCTCATTTTGCACCACTAAAAAGACAGGTCGGTGGTCGCTGCCTCCAAGTTGTTTCCCAACAATACGTGTGATATTCCAATCCAGGTCTGGTGAATGGAAAGCAAGGTCTGGTGTAGATGTGGTATGCCATGATCTGGAATAGAATGTTGGTGGATCTGTTGCCTGGTTTAATAGTATAAGCCCATTGTCATCCTGCCAATTTTCAAGTTCTTCACCTCTCTTGTCCATATCTTCATAGCCCCAGCTCTGTGAATGGCTGTTAAAGTCTCCACATACAATTATTCTTTCTTTTAATGTAATTGTGTCTAGTGCTAGTGGGCGGTCACTCGGACAGTAGTAGTTTAGTAGATGGAAGTCTGTATTTCCTGTCCTGAGGTGCAGTATTTGATATTCCGCCCCATCCATATACACTTCAATCTGACATGCATTAATGTTGTTCCTTACAAGAGTCAGTATTCCGCCCTTTTGTCTGTTTTTCCTGTCAGATCGGTAGCACTGGTATCCCCTAATCTTCAAGGCTATGTCGTTGTTTAGATGGGTTTCCTGCAAACAGCATATGCTTACTTGTTCTTCATGCAGGATATTTTCTAATTCTATCTTTTTACTGTACCCATCTCTTTTGCTGTTGATGCCTTCAGCATTCCAGTGCATTATTTTGAGTGGTCTTATTTTGGGTTGGCCAGTAACTCTATTCTCTCGCCCCCTGACTCCACAGAGCGATTGAGAAGGACATCCAGTAATATAGGTTGGGCCCTTTCGAGGCTGAGGGCCCGGCGCTGCACCTGCCTGAGTGTCCATCACAGGGCGAGTGCCATATCGATTTGCAGTTATAGGCATGCTTCCCATTGGCGTGAGTGCGTGGCATCCTGATTTTTGTAGTGCGCCTTTTGGCTGGTTGCCTCCGACTTCAGCACTTAAAATTGCTAGAGCAGACTGTGGTCTTGCACGGGTGTAGGAAGGCCTGGCCAGTCTTGGTTTTCAGTCCCTGGTGACTGTTAAGCCCCATCCCCACGACAAGGAGCTGGCCTTGATGGGGAGCTTGAGATCAATCATGAAAAGAAATGAAATGAAAGTCATGAAAAGCTTCATTCCAACAGATGACAGAATATATATGGAGAACAAACCAGTGGAAGAGATCGATCATTTTATCTATCTTGGAAGTCACATTGATCGAGAAGGGGATACAAGCAAAGAAATTAGAATCAGAATAGCTAAAGCAGCAATGTCTTTCAGAATCCTTGAAAAGCTGTGGAAATCAAAACTCATCAGCACAAACGCAAAACTTAGGCTATTCAAATCAAATGTACTATCAACCCTTACTTATGCGCATGAAAGCTGGAAAACAACAAAAGACAAAGAAACAAAGTTGAACGCATTCGAAAATAAATGTCTAAGAAAAATACTTGGTATAGCGTGGAACGAATTCAAAACAAACGAGGAAATTAGAGAAATCGACAATCAACCACTAATATCTTCAGTAATAAAGAAAAGACGGTGGTCATATGTTGGACATGTGATGAGAAGAGATAATAACCGAATAGCAAAGCAAACTCTCATGTGGGAAACAACAAGTAAGGGGAAAAGAGGAAGACCCAGAGAGACACTGAGAAGAACATTGATGAGAGAGGAAAGAGCAGCACGAATCGGCTCCCTCAATGGGATAGAGCTGCTTGCACAGAACAGAGACATGGTGAGGCTTGATAAAAGATCTTTACAAGGATTGAAAACTGCTATAAAACAAATTTAGATAAGAGAAAGAGTATCTAGGTCTACGCCCTATGGGCCGGCTACGGCTCGATAGGTCAATAGAAAGATATATAGATCGATCGATATATAGATAGACAGACAGACAGACATATATATATATATATATAGATAGATAGATAGATAGATAGATAGATAGATAGATAGATAGATAGATAGATAGATAGATAGATAGATAGATAGATAGATAGATAGATAGATAGATAGATAGATAGATAGATCTATCTATCTATTGACCTTTCGAGCCGTAACCGGCCCATAGGGCGTAGACCAAGATACACCTTCTCCTATATGGATTTTTTTTGTTCTAGCAGTTTTCTTTTAAAGATATTTTATCAAATCTCGCCATCTGTCTCTGTTCTGTGCAAGCAGTTCTATCTCATTGAGGGAGCCGACTCCTGCTGCTCTTGCCTCTCTCATCAATGTTCTTCTCAGTGTCTCCCTGGGTCTTCCTCTTTTTCTTTTACCTGTTGTTTCCCATATGAGGGCTTGCTTTGCTATTCGGTTATTATCTCTTCTCATCACATGTCCAACGTATGACCATCGTCTTTTCTTTATTACTGAAGATATTAGTGGTTGATTGGCGATTTCTCTAATTTCCTCATTTGTTTTGAATTCGTTCCATGCTATACCAAGTATTTTCCTTAGACATTTATTTTCGAATGCGTTCAACTTTGTTTCTATATCTCTTGTTGTTTTCCAGCTTTCACACGCATACGTAAGGGTTGATAGTACATTTGATTTGAATAGCCTAAGTTTTGTGTTTGTGCTGATAAGTTTTGATTTCCACAACTTTTCAAGGCTTCTGAAAGACATTGCTGCTTTAGCTATTCTGATTTTAATTTCTTTGCTCGTATCCCCTTCTCGATCAATGTGACTTCCAAGATAGATAAAGTGATCGATCTCTTCTACTGGTTTGTTTTCCATGTATATTTTGTCACCTGTTGGAATTAAACTAGTCATGACTTTAGTCTTTTCATGATTGATCTCAAGCCCAATTTTGCTGGCTATTGATGATAGTTCATTTGTGTTTTCCTGCATCGTTTTTATCTGACTGCTGATGAGGACTATGTCATCAGCAAAGTCGAGGTCCTCCAAATGGTCTCCTTGTATCCATTCGATGCCTTTATTACCAGTGCAGCATTTCTTCATTATGAAGTCCATAACAATTCCAAATAACAAGGGCGATAAAATACATCCTTGTTTAACCCCAGTTTCTATTGGGAAACATTCGCTCAGTCCTTCCTCTGATAGATAGATAGATAGATAGATATATAGATTAGATAGATAATGCTATATAATTTATTATTCTAGCCATTCCCCTTATAGATGTAGTGATGAAAAACACAGCTCACTGTGTGCACAGAGCACTAAACTCAGTAGCTCCGGCAGCAAGCCTCATTGTGAATCGAGCTGAAATGTGATTATGTCATGTATTCTGATACAATATTTGAGAAGTCGCTTCTCCGTTGCCTCCGAGTATTCGCCGCTGGCCTGGGACTTAATGAACCGTGTCTCACCATGAAAGCTAAATACAAGACCACCAAGAATACCACTGTAACGCAGGGGAGAAAACTCAGTTAAAATATCCTGTAGCATTTGTTTGATATTCCTGACGAGAAGGGAACGCTCGGTTATAAACGGAAAAAGAAAGACTTGTTTTTCTTGTACAGCTGTTTTCCTATAAGAGACACCGATGACTACAAACAACTTCTGTCTTACTAAAAGCTAATAGAAACCAAAGACAAAACAAGTATACCCAATTATAGTTCTGCTGAAGTTGGTTGACCCGAGACTGTCATCATCATCATCATCATTGAGTGCCATTTCCGCATCGACGGTTGGCTACCACGGAGCGTCATTCTGCACTGTTTCTTGCTTTGAAAGTGCAAGTTGTCATAGGGTGACTTGTCCATCTTTTGATGTTACTCGTCAATGCTAGTCTTATTCTATGTCTCTTTTACCTTGTATTTTCCCTTCCAATATTACTTTTAGTAGGCCGATATGTCTTTTAACATGTCCCAAAAATTTCATTTGTCTTGTTCTAATTGTGTTTAGTAGTTCTCTTTTCATTTTTAGTTTTTTTAAAACTTCATCTTTTATTTTATTTTATTTCCATCCAATTCTACCTATTTTTCGATAAATCCACATTTCAAAGGCTTCAATTTTCTGTTCTGTTTTCTTGTCTAATGTCCATGTTTTTGCATAAAAGAGGAATATTCGGTACAAAATATAGTGTAAAGAAAGAAAAGAACACTGTCACACCACGTGACACATAACGATTATGGTGTTAGTGATGATATCTTTTATAGACCTTCATCACATTATTTTTGGGAATAGTGTTGTCAGCACTACGCCTGTGCCGCTTTTCTTTTCAATAAAATTAACTCGATCGTCATTTCAGGCTACTGGTGCACCTGCAAGCCGTCGTACATGGACGATCCAAACCTCTTGTCCTTAGTAGCCCAGTTCACTAGCCACTGAGCTACCACTGAGCTACCACGATTTACCTAAAAAGTACAACGTAGCGCAACTCAACATGTCAAATAAACAGTCATCATTACTATCATGATCCCTAATACTGTTTGGCGTAGGCGGCCGTGTCCTTCCATATTTGTCTGTCCACAGTACACCGTATCGGTTCTGTTGTTGACTGTTTACCATGCCACGGCAACAAGGTATCTAGTATATTATCTTTTGTTGTCTGCAACATCTCTTTCCCTGTATTTTGCCAGTTGTAATTTTGTAATGAAGTATTTCATATGTTCTCTTCTCATGATGTGCTCGAAAAATGCCGATTTATTCTTGTTGATGTTTTTTTTTTAAAAACTTTTTTTTTGTGTTGGCCTCTGTGTGAGTTTTCTCGTTGATTCTCCAGGGAACTCTCATGGAACCTTCAAGATTTTTCTGACAAATGCCATCTCCGTTGCCTGTTATGATCATTTAATTTTGTTGTCTACTGTCCATGATTCTCTTCCACAGGTCAGAATTGGCTCTATGTAGCAAAAATTATATTAATATTTAAAAAACTGGCATTCATGCATAGACAATGTAACATTAAACATGGGGTGAATGAAGATAAATAACATAAATCAATGTATCACAACGTGTCCCACGTTTCCATTTTAGATTTCATTCCTAGTTTGTCTTCTAGCCACAAGGAGAAATATTTGCCATCTTTTTCTCTTCTTTTCGTCTCTGCTGCTGCTATGTTTTCTAGTTGTTCTAATCTTCCAAAAATGCATCTCTTTTTGTGGTCGGCTCTTTGGTCTGGTGTTCTCGCAACGTTTATTGAAGGCTCAGTTTGTATTGATTTGATATTTCTGCCTTATCACGTGGCCAAACAATGTTATCTGTTGTCTCTTTATGTAGCCTGTGGCGAGTAATTATTCCTAGTTTTTTTTCATTTCTGATCTTATCTCTCAGGCTAATTCTTGTCATTCGTTTAACACATTTCATTTCTGATCTTATCTCTCAGGCTATTTCTTGTCATTCGTTTAACACATTTCATTTCTGATCTTATCTCTCAGGCTATTTCTTGTCATTCGTTTAACACATTTCATTTCGTTAGTGTTTTTTTTTCTTATTGTTGTTGCGTCTAAGGTTCAGGTCTGGCATTAGTAGCACAACTTTGGATTGAAGATTGTATTGTAGAGTACTCGTTTTACCTGTAGAGTTCTTGTTGGACAATAGTGGTGATAGCTGTCCAACGATTTTCCAAGCTTTGCTGCATCTATTTCTGCTGCTTATAAATTGTTGTTTGTGACTAGACTTCCTAGATATTCAAATGCATCCACTTGTTTTAGCTGTTTGCCGTCAATCGTTGTATTGATTTTCTGCCTCTCTTTTGCGATAATGGTGACTTCTGTTTTATTAATATTGATTTTCATGATGTATTGAGTGCCTGTGTTGTTGAGTCTATTTAAATGTTTTTGTATATCTTCTATTTGTTCTTATTTTTAGTGCCTAATTGTCTGCAAATAGAAGCTCGTTAATCTCATCTGTTTCCGATTGGATTGCTAATTTGCATATATAATCCATGTGAGTAAAAAAAATAGGGGATATATGGATAATCATCATGTGTATCCTTGACAGAGTATCCGTGTGGACAACCTGCGGGAGAGGTTAAACGTCCCTGAGGGCTACGAGCAATGGTACTCACGAGCAGGATGCTGCGGTGTCTGTGAAACACCGGTAGGTCACCTCAAAGAGGAAGCTGTAGCCATGATACAGTCACTACAGCTGGCTCACACGTCTACAAGCCATCAGGTGACCGCTGGTACTTGCGGACATGTGTCACAACAGTGGAATAGGTGAGTTCATCTTTGTTGTGTCGGTGGTAGAATTGGTGAGATAATCCTTGTTGAGTCAGTAGTGGAGTAGGAACGTTAACCTTTTGTTGTGTTAATAGTGGAGTAGGTGATATAATCCTTGTTGTGTCAGTAGTGGAGTAGGAGAGTTAATCTTTTGTTGTGTTAATAGTGGAGTAGGTGATATAATCCTTGTTGTGTCAGTAGTGGAGTAGGAGAGTTAATCTTTTGTTGTGTTAATAGTGGAGTAGGTGATATAATCCTTGTTGTGTCAGTAGTGGAGTAGGAACGTTAACCTTTTGTTGTGTTAATAGTGGAGTAGGTGATATAATCCTTGTTGTGTCAGTAGTGGAGTAGGAACGTTAACCTTTTGTTGTGTTAATAGTGGAGTAGGTGATATAATCCTTGTTGTGTCAGTAGTGGAGTAGGAACGTTAACCTTTTGTTGTGTTAATAGTGGAGTAGGTGATATAATCCTTGTTGTGTCAGTAGTGGAGTAGGAGAGTTAATCTTTTGTTGTGTTAATAGTGGAGTAGGTGATATAATCTGTGTAATTGAGATAATACGTAAGTTAATCTTCGTTGTGTTAGCAGAAATATCTCTGCGATGATATATTTATTTATCTAAACGATAACATATCTATTTATCTCTGCAATGGTATATATATATATATATATATATATATATATATATATATATATATATATATATATATATTTATATCTACGATGATATATCTATTTATCTCCTCAATGAAATAAATGTGCACGTTATTATTAAAGCTGCTGTGTTACATGTTTGACAGTCCAACAGGAGAGTTACTCATGTACCTTCGTCTATCTTAGAAACGGTGAAGGCGGGTTAAATTTAAGCAAATTCTAATTGCAAGTTCTGTTTATATATATATAAATATATATCTTACTAAATATATATATTTATACTTATATATACATAGTCTCTTTAAGTATCGTATGTAATCACAAAGAAACTGGAACTAATATGTGACCGGAAAAAGTAAAATTGGCAAGTGAAAAGTTTGGAAAATTCAAGGGAAGCTACCCTTCATAACTATCTGCAAAGCGAAAATTGCACGGTTGTCTTCCTTATTTTACTAGTTAAAGATGTTGGGACACATGAATATGTAGGTTGAAGTTTGTGTGAATGTGGCAGTTGAGATGTAAAGGGAAGGATGGGAGAGAGAGTAAGTGAGAAAGAGAAAGTAAGTGAGAGAGTGAGAGAGAAAAGAGAGTGAGCGAGAGAGAGATTCTTCTTCTTCTTTCCTTCCTCATCTGCCTTTCAGCGCCGAGAGGAGATATAATTTGCGGTCTTTTGCTCTTCTGGTCGCCTCTGCTGCTGTTATGTTTCCTAGTGGTTCTAATATTCCATCGACCCATCTTTTTCGTGGTCGACCCTTGGGTCTGGTGTTCTCACAACGTTTGTTGAAGGCTCGTAGTTTTGTGTTTTGTTCTTTCTGCCTTGTCACGTGGCCAAACCATTTTATCTGTTGTTTCCTTATATATTCAATGGCGGGGGCTATTCCTAGCTTTTTTCTTAGTTCTTCATTTCTGATCTTATCTCTCAGACTGTTTCCTGTCATTTGTCTAACACATTTCAACTCAGTAGAGGTTACTTTTATTATTGTTCTTGCATCTATGGTCCAGGTCTGGCATTGGTAGCACAACGGTTGGATGAAGATTGTATTGTATAGTGCTCGTTTTGCCTCCAGAGTTATTTTCTTGTTGGACAATAGTGGTGATAACTGACCGATGATTTGACAAACTTTGTTGCATCTTGATTCTATCTCTGCTGTTTGAGAATTATCGTTTGTCATTAGACTTCCTAGGTATTTGAATTCCTCTACTTGTTTTAGTTGTCTGCCTTCTATAGTTACGTTGATGTTCTGTTTATATTTGGCGACATTCATGAGAGAGCATGTGGATATTAAAAACTTGAATAAGAAATACACAGTGTTGGCCAGGTTTCTGTTGTAAACGAGATGGAAGTGGTGACAGAGATGTGTGTAACTAGCACACATACACTTACATAGACACACACTTTCACTTACACACACCACCATCGTCAGGTCACATGTCCATTACAGAACGTTGTATTCACCACAGCCAGTTTAAAAGAATCTGTCTCCAGCCTGATCTCCAATTTCATCTGTTCTCATGTTCAAGGTCTCATTCATGTCTTGAAACCACCTTCTTCTTGGTCTGCCCCTCATACATCGCCCGGGAACCATGCCTTCCATTATTGTGTCTTTTGCCGTGGCCATGTTAGATGTACAAACTTACATATATCTGGGCAGTAATATAGATAAAGAGGGAGGAACAGAAAATGATACCAAAATAAGGATATCAAAAGCAAGAGTAGCTTTCATTGCACTGGGAAACATATGGAAATCCAAAGAAATTAGGTTAAATACAAAATAAAAATTTTCAACTTAAATGTTAAAGCGGTCCTATTATATGGCTGTGAAACATGGAGAACAACAAAATTGACAATCACGAAGATACAAACTTTAATTAATGGATGCTTACGCAGAATAAAAGGATGGAAATGGCAGGACAAAATCACTAATATAGAATTATGGAAATGTACCAGTCACACACTAGTGGATAAAGAGATACAGCGAAGACGATGGCGCTGGATAGGACACACACTACGGAAGCCAAGTGAGAGTATTACACAACAGGCCCTTTTTTGGAATCCCCAGGGGAAAAGACAAAGAGGAAGACCAAGGAATTCTTGGAGAAGACAGATAGAAGCAGAGATGAAGATGATGGGGAAGACATGGGATGATCTTAAAAGAATGGCAAAAAAAAGAACGACTTGGAAAGTGTTTGTTGAAGACCTATGCTCCACAGGGACCTAAATGATAGAAGAGGAAGAAGAGATTGCATTTTAATTACCTTTGTAGAACGGTGTTTATAAGCCTGTTCTTCTTAATGTTTAAATCTTTTAATACCTTTTCATTGCTCTTTTTCATTATCCAGGGTATCTTATTTCTGTAGCACTATGTTTCAGAGGAATCAATTTTTTTCCTTTCTGTTTGCGAAATTGTCCATGATTCACAACCATATGTTGCAATTGGGGAGATACATGACCTTAGTCATTTTAATTCGTACACACGCCAAACAACATTGACAGTGGACTAACATAAGCTGGCAATGCTAATCGTTGCTGTATCTCGGGCTGTCACATCCATGTTGCAGTGGTAGACCACGACATACAGATGTCCTTGTCTAGCAGCCAGAAGCGTTTTGAGTGTTTTGGTGTTGATATAGCTGCACCGTAGCGGGAATACGGGAGGGGGGGGGGGCGAAATTCTTTTTCTGTTTCAGAGAATCGGATTATCTCCCGATGGAATGTCTTGTAAGAAGATGTTTATCAATTGCAGATATCTTCATGTGAGCGTCTGTTTTTGCCATCTCCTGTTTATGATAATGTCTATACGAATAGTTGATGACGGTTAGTTTTGCCACATTGTCAAGGTTACTAACACCTTACCCTACTATTTCATTCAGTCTCTCTCTCTCTCTCTCTCTCTCTCTCCTTGTATCTCTCTGTATCTCTCACCTTGTATCTCTTTCCTTGTATTTCTCTCCTAGTATCTCCTTCCTTGTATCTCCCTTCTTGTATCACTCTCCTTGTATCTCTCTACTTGTATCTCTCTCCTTGTATCTCTTTCCTTGTATCTCACCTAGTATATCTTACCTTGTATCTCTCTCCTTGTGTCTCTCTCCTTGTATCTCTCTCCATGTATCTCTCTCCTAGTATCTCTTTCCTTGTATCTCTCTCCTTGTATCTCTCTCCATGTATCTCTCTCCTAGTATCTCTTTCCTTGTATCTCTCTCCTTGTATCTCTCTCCATGTATCTCTCTCCTAGTATCTCTTTCCTTGTATCTCTCTCCTTGTATCTCTCTCCTTGTATCTCTCTCCTTGTATCTCTCTCCTAGTATCTCTTTCCTTGTATCTCTCTCCATGTATCTCTCTCCTAGTATCTCTTTCCCTGTATCTCTCTCCATGTATCTCTCTCCTAGTATCTCTTTCCTTGTATCTCTCTCCATGTATCTCTCTCCTAGTATCTCTTTCCTTGTATCTCTCTCCATGTATCTCTCTCCTAGTATCTCTTTCCTTGTATCTCTCTCCATGTATCTCTCTCCTAGTATCTCTTTCCTTGTATCTCTCTCCTTGTATCTCTCTCCTTGTATCTCTCTCCTAGTATCTCTTTCCTTGTATCTCTCTCCATGTATCTCTCTCCTAGTATCTCTTTCCTTGTATCTCTCTCCATGTATCTCTCTCCTAGTATCTCTTTCCTTGTATCTCTCTCCTTGTATCTCTCTCCATGTATCTCTCTCCTAGCATCTCTTTCCTTGTATCTCTCTCCTTGTATCTCTCTCCTTGTATCTCTCTCCTTGTATCTCTCTCCTAGTATCTCTTTCCTTGTATCTCTCTCCATGTATCTCTCTCCTAGTATCTCTTTCCTTGTATCTCTCTCCATGTATCTCTCTCCTAGTATCTCTTTCCTTGTATCTCTCTCCTTGTATCTCTCTCCATGTATCTCTCTCCTAGTATCTCTTTCCTTGTATCTCTCTCCTTGTATCTCTCTCCATGTATCTCTCTCCTAGTATCTCTTGCCTTGTATCTCTCTCCTTGTATCTCTCTCCATGTATCTCTCTCCTAGTATCTCTTTCCTTGTATCTCTCTCCTTGTATCTCTCTCCTTGTATCTCTCTCCATGTATCTCTCTCCTAGTATCTCTTTCCTTGTATCTCTCTCCATGTATCTCTCTCCTAGTATCTCTCTCCTTGTATCTCTTTCCTTGTATCTCTCTCCATGTATCTCTATTAGTATCTCTTTCCTTGTATCTCTTTCCTTGTATCTCTTTCCTTGTATCTCTCTCCTTGTATCTCTCTCCATGTATCTCTCTCCTAGTATCTCTCTCCTAGTATCTCTTTCCTTGTATCTCTTTCCTTGTATCTCTCTCCTTGTATCTCTCTCCTTGTATCTCTTTCCTTGTATCTCTCTCCTTGTATCTCTTTCCTTGTGTCTCTCTCCATGTATCTCTCTCCTTGTATCTCTCTAATGTGTCTCTCTCCTTGTATCTCTCTCCTTGTATCTATCTAATGTATCTCTCTCCTTGTATCTCTCTCCTTGTATCAATCTACTTGTATCTCTCTCCTTGTGTCTCTCTCCTTGAATCTCTGTCCTTATGTCTCTCTCATTATGTCTCTCTCCTTGTGTCTCTCTCCTTGTGTCTCTCTCCTTGTGTCTATCTCCTTGTATCTCTCTCCTTGTGTCTCTCTTATTGTGTCTCTCTCTTTGTATCTCTCTCCTTGTATTTCTCTCCTTCTATCTGTCTCTCTCCTTATATCTCTCTCATTGTATCTCTCTCCTTGTATCTGTCTTTCTCCTTGTTTCTTTTTCCTTGTATCTGTCTCTCTCCTTGTATCTCTCTCCTTGTGTCTCTCTCCTTGTATCTCTCTCATTGTATCTCTCTCCTTGTATCTCTCTCCTTTAATCTCTCACATAGTATATCTTACCTTGTATCTCTCACCTTGTATCACTCTCCTTGTGTATCTCTCCTTGTATCTCTCTCCTTGTATCGCTCTCCTTGTGTCTCTCTCCTTGTATCTCTCTCCTTGTATCTCTCACCTTGTATCACTCTCCTTGTGTATCTCTCCTTGTATCTCTCTCCTTGTATCGCTCTCCTTGTGTCTCTCTCCTTATATCTCTCACCTTGTATCTCTCTCCTTGTATCTGTCTCTCTCCTTGTATTTCTCTCCCTGTATCTGTCTTTCTCCTTGTATCTCTCTCCTTGTATCTGTCTCTCTCCTTGTATCTCTCTCCTTATATCTCTCTCCTTGTATCTCTCTCCTTGTATCTCTCTCCTTATATCTCTCTCTCCTTATATCTCTCTCCTTGTATCTCTCTCCTTGTATCTCTCTCCTTATATCTCTCTCCTTATATCTCTCTCCTTGTATCTCTCTCCTTGTATCTCTCTCCTTATATCTCTCTCCTTATATTTCTCTCCTTGTATCTCTCTCCTTGTATCTCTCTCCTTATATCTCTCTCCTTATATCTCTCTCCTTGTATCTCTCTCCTTGTATCTATCTCCTTATATCTCTCTCCTTGTATCTCTCTCCTTGCATATGTCTCCCTCCTCGTATATTTCTATAGTCAGGTGTAGTCTACAGAGGACCATTAGTAGGAATGCGTTTCGATACACCATAAACATGGTAGCTGTCACAAGACACATACTTTATGTCACTTTCTAATGTCATTTTACTACCACTGACAACAATAACAAATTTAAATAAACAACCATTTTAATTAGATCTCTGGTATTTTCATGGTATGTTTGAGGTTAGCTTGTTTCCTTTAGAAACTTCAGACCTGTGTGAGTGATTTATTTACAGTAGAATCAGTCGGTCATAGTAGACTGTAATAGCTCCCGTCAGTCATAGTTGACTGTAATAGCCCCCGTCAGTCATAGTTGACTGTAATAGCCCCCGTCAGTCATAGTTGACTGTAGTAGCCCCCGTCAGTCATAGTTGACTGTAATAGCCCCCGTCAGTCATAGACTGTAGTAGCCCCCGTCAGTCATAGTTTACTGCAGTAGCCCCCGTCAGTCATAGTTGACTGTAATAGCTTCTGTTAGTCATAGTTGACTGTAGTAGCCCCCGTCAGTCATAGTTGACTGTAATAGCTTCTGTTAGTCATAGTTGACTGTAATAGCTTCTGTTAGTCATAGTTGACTGTAGTAGCCCCCGTCAGTCATAGTTGACTGTAATAGCTTCTGTTAGTCATAGTTGACTGTAATAGCTTCTGTTAGTCATAGTTGACTGTAATAGCTTCTGTTAGTCATAGTTGACTGTAGTAGCCCCCGTCAGTCATAGTAGACTGTAATAGCTTCTGTTAGTCATAGTTGACTGTAGTAGCCCCCCGTCAGTCATAGTTGACTGTAGTAGTCCCCGTCAGTCATAGTTGACTGTAGTAGCCCCCGTCAGTCACAGTTGATCGCAGTAGCCTCCGTAAGTTATAGATGACTGTAGATTTTGCAGCGCCTCTAGGAAATGTTATTTTTATTTTCTTTCACCTTGTATTTTCTTTCACCTTGTATTTTCTTTCACCTTGTATTTTCTTTCACCTTGTATTTTCTGTTTCTAAGAATCTGTCTGCTTCTTGCTTGAGTAAGAGCTTTAGATTGTGTTTCCAAAGATTATAGTCTGCAGCTATTTCTTCCCATGCAGCAGGGACTGGAGGTAGCACTCTGCAGACTGCTTTATGTTGAGAGTCTTCATGTCACGTTTACACACGTCTATAAATCGGAATTTTTGTGCTACTTAGTTTTTTTGCCATCTGGAAGTTGTCCACCAGGTATATCTTTTGGTATGAGGTAATCTTTCATACGGTGAAAGTTGTCAAGCCAGGGTAACCCACGAATCATTTCAGGGAAGAGGTATGTTTACAACACTCGGAAAAAATCACACAAAAAATCAACAACAGAAAAGAAAACAAAGAACAATAGATGGTCCGAAACAGGATCGAACCCGTACTCCTAGGCACAGCGCCTTGCCACGAGAACCAAACACTAGATCACACGGCCAACTCAGATACCCAAAACAATAGCTGTCAATGTCGATGTCTTTCACTTATGTGTACTCATGGCTATAGCACAGGATTATGAACACAACTCGGGATTAAATTGTATTTATCAATTTTCACATTAAGACAAGTATCTCCTGTATAGGGTAGTACTGAATACTTGAGTAACAGATAGTTATAGGACAAACCAGCACAAATAGTATTAGCGTAACCTACGTTGTTTGAGCAGTGTGAAGCTAGATCTTCGGGAGGCGTCTACGAGTGAGGACTTCCACGTCATGTGTTCGATTCCCGCTGGAAACAGTATGAATTGAACTCGTGGTTGGAGAACAAAAACCCCTGTGGTCGACCCAGTCGCTGGCAGAAATGGGTACCAGTGTAGCACTCTTGGAAGGTGAGGAATGCCGCCTTGCATCCTCAGTTTTGATGTTTGAAGCGACACTATTCAGAAATCTCCGAACATTTCTGGATAGGCGGCCGAGCACATATGGGTGGAAACTCGCGTGCTAGGACACCGATTTAAGTCTCGTACTTTACCTTTACTTTTACTTCCACGTTTGTCACTTTATCCTTAATCGATATAAAGAATACGGTGTTTCTATCTATCTATCTATTGACCTTTCGAGCCGTAACCGGCCCATAGGGCGTAGACCAAGATACACCTTCTCCTATATGAATTTTTGTTCTAGCAGTTTTCTTTTAAAGATATTTTATCAAATCTCGCCATCTGTCTCTGTTCTGTGCAAGCAGTTCTATCTCATTGATGGAGCCGATTCCTGCTGCTCTTGCCTCTCTCATCAATGTTCTTCTCAGTGTCTCCCTGGGTCTTCCTCTTTTTCTTTTACCTGTTGTTTCCCATATGAGGGCTTGCTTTGCTATTCGATTATTATCTCTTCTCATCACATGTCCAACGTATGACCATCGTCTTTTCTTTATTACTGAAGATATTAGTGGTTGATTGGCGATTTCTCTAATTTCCTCGTTTGTTTTGAATTCGTTCCATTCTATACCAAGTATTTTCCTTAGACATTTATTTTCGAATGCGTTCAACTTTGTTTCTATATCTCTTGTTGTTTTCCAGCTTTCACACGCATACGTAAGGGTTGATAGTACATTTGATTTGAATAGCCTAAGTTTTGTGTTTGTGCTAATGAGTTTTGATTTCCACAACTTTTCAAGGCTTCTGAAAGACATTGCTGCTTTAGCCAGTCTGATTCTAATTTCTTTGCTCGTATCCCCTTCTCGATCAATGTGACTTCCAAGATAGATAAAGTGATACGGTGTTTATATATATATATATATATATATATATAATCATCATTATCATCATCAGGCTGCGCTGTTTCCTTCAGTTCCAGCACATTAAAAACATTGAGTAAAAGAACACTTCACAGTTTATTGAGAACTGGATGCTTGCTCTGCAATAGTTACAAACAGGCGTTCTCGTTTAGCCTATTGCGACTTATTGGCTCCATGTAAAATAAATCATCACATTTTTATACATTCTACATTTACATTATCCTATTGTTTATTAACACAGTCACCTTACTCAATTTATAACGCGTAAACTATCATCTTATAACATGCGGTTTATTGATAAGAGAATCATTCGATAATTTATATTTATACCATCCTGTTACTCTTTACGCGTATATTGTCATTTATCTGTTCATCTTGGATTACGTTATTGTACATACACACATAAACACACGCACGCACGAGCACCTGTAATTTGTATGTCTGTGTTTATTACATGACGATTTATTTCTCTCTATTTCTTATAATTGTTATCTTTGTATTTTGTAATTGTATTTATGCACGATTTGTTTGTTTCCATTCTTCTACAAATTCTAACGGTAACACAAGTTACATGTTCTTGCCTTCTATGCCTGCGTGAGAACGTGTTTGCTAATGTTACAACATTATGGAGAGACGATAAGTATACGCTGACTAGGAGAGTGCACTCGGTGTTGAGTTTCCTAAATTTAGGGAACAGGTAAATAAATAATTGCTGCGGTGAAGGTGATAGCAAGAAGCCAGTAGCGGAGTGTGGGTTACACTCTTACAAGGTATGGTGACAGCTTTACAGAAAAGGAACACAATAAAATACTGACGTTTCGGCTTATATGTCGTCTTCTTTAGAAAACGAGAACAACACGAACAATGAAATACATATACTCATTGAGTACCGTCTCCGCATCGAAGTTTGGCTACCATGAGCGCCATCCCGCTCTGTTTCTTGCTTTGATGGTGCAGGTTGTCATAAGCTGACTTGTCCATCTTTTGATGTTCCTCGTCCATGTTAGTCTTGGTCTGCCTCTGCCTCTCTGATCTTGTATTTTCCTTTTAAATATAACTTTTAGTAGGCTGCTGTGTCTTTTAACATGCCCAAAAAAATTTCATTTGTCTTGTTCTAATTTTGTTTAGTAGTTCTCTTGTCATGTTTAGTTGTTTTAAAATTTCATCATTTTTCTTTTCTTTCCACCAAATATTCTTCTATAAATCCACATTTCAAAGGCTTGAATTTTCTTTTGCTTTTGTGTTTCTAATATTCCACCGATCAACACCGTCTTTTTCTCGGTCAGCCCTTTAGTATAGTGTTCTCGTAACGTTTACTAAACGTTAAAGACCAATTGTGTTTTTTTTTATCTTTGTCTGATTACGTGGCCAAATAATTGTATTGGTTGCTTCTTTAATTCTGTGTTCAGTGGCTGGTGTTATTCATAGCTTTTTTTCAGTTCTTAATTTCTGATCTTATCTCTTAGGTTTTTTCCTGTCATTAGGTAGTGGTTAGTTATATTTCTTATTGTTCTTGTGTCTAGCGTCCAAGTCTGGTAGCACAACGTTCTTCTTCAATACAAGTAAGTAAAGAGTCCCCGTCACACCAAGTGGCGTATAGGGAATATGGCGTTAGTGCCCATAATTTTTACAGACCTTCGACACATGCATTTTGGGGAAATGTGGTCGGTATTACGCCCGTTCCGCTTTACTTTCCCAGAAAAAAATCCGGTAACTATTAAAGGCAGGGTGAACCTGGAAGCTGTCGATAAGGATCGAACCCAACCTCTTGTCCTTAGTAGTCCAGTTCTCTAACCCCTGAGCTATCGCGGCTCACTTCTTCTTCGATACAGTTTAATTATTATTACTTCCTAAACTGAGGACTCTATTTTATTCCATTTAACCAGTGACCAATTTCTTTTTCTTCTGTCGATTCTTTTTGAAGTCTACCTGTTCCTTCCGTGTGCCAGGTAAAGGTTTCTGGGAGAGTTCTTGCATGAATGTTCTGCTAAGTACCTCCCAGTGCAAGGAGATTAGCGTCATTTGCCTTCATTTATTTTGGAGGTTGTGGTCTCTCATTTCCTTTTTTTCCACTGAACATTTATTCTCTTATTCTATTCCAGTGGTGCAGTTTCTGTTTGCCAACTTTGTGGGAGAAATGTGTGTCTAGAATTACAGCTGCCAATTTTCCAGGACTTGATTAACCCGGGAGTATATGATGGTGTAGTGGTAACGCGCTGTTTTGTGACTAAGTGAAAGTAGGTTCAATACCAGCTTGTCGCTCATTAGTTGGCATTTTTTAAAATGAATTAGGTATTTGGGTCCCTGCGTTGGGGAAATTAATGGCAGCGAGCAAGTGCACTGGCTCCCTCATCCCCAGTTGTTTTGACCGAAATGATGTGCTGTATCATTTGTTATTTACTATGACAAAATATAAGTTCGGTCTGTATAGCTTTATATCTGTCTATCTGTCTGACTAATCTATATATCTGTATGTCTGTCTATCTGTATGCTGTCTATCTATCTATCTATCTATCTATCTATCTATCTATCTATCTATCTATCTATCTATCTATCTATCTATCTATCTATCTATCTATCTATCTATCTATCTATCTATCTATCTATCTATCTATCTATCTATCTATCTATCTATCTATCTATCTATCTATCTATCTATCTATCTATCTATCTATCTATCTATCTATCTATCTATCTATCTATCTATCTATCTATCTATCTATCTATCTATCTATCTATCTATCTGTCTGTCTGTCTGTCTGTCTGTCTGTCTGCCTGCCTGTCTGTCTGTCTGTCTGTCTGTCTGTCTGTCTGTCTGTCTGTCTGTCTGTCTCTCTGTCTGTCTCTCTGTCTATCTGTATATCTGTCTATCTATCTATCTATCTATCTATCTATCTATCTATCTATCTATCTATCTATCTATCTATCTATCTATCTATCTATCTATCTATCTATCTATCTATCTATCTATCTATCTATCTATCTATCTATCTATCTATCTATCTATCTATCTATCTATCTATCTATCTATCTATCTATCTATCTATCTATCTATCTATCTATCTATCTATCTATCTATCTATCTATCTATCTATCTATCTATCTATCTATCTATCTATATCTATCTATCTATCTATCTATCTATCTATCTATCTATCTATCTATCTATCTATCTATCTATCTATCTATCTATCTATCTATCTGTCTGTCTATCTGTCTATCTATCTGTCTGTCTATCTATCTGTTTATCTATCTGTATATCTGTATGTTTATCTGTGTATCCGTATATCTGCCTGTCTGTATATCTGTCTGTCTTTCTGTATATCTGTCTGTCTATCTATTGTCCTCTCCTGCAGAAGACGGCATACAGGACATAAATCCTAGACTCTCCATGTTCGACAATCTTTGCTATTAAGTGTCGCACTTTGCACAGGACCCGCATTGTATCTCGCTACACGACTTTGTATTAGCGAGCATCATCTACGTTTTTCTATTCTTCAGTTTCTTAATGCCTTCAACACATTTGTTTGTAGTTCTGTAAAATGCCACTATTTATATGCGATTACCTTCAATGTCTAGTATTGTAAAAGTTCACACCTATTTATTTATTTGAACCACTACTTCGACAATTATGTTCGCACTTCAAGAATGTTCTTTACAATCATCATATTCATTGAGTGCCGTCTCCGAATCAAAGGCTGGCTACCATGGAGCGCCATTTTTCACTATCTCTTGCTTTGATAGTGCAGGTTGTCATAGACTTGTTCATCTTTAGATGTTACTCGTTCATGTTAGTCTTGGTCCGCCTCTGCTTTCTTTACCATGTATTTTCCCTTCCAAGATTACCTTTAGTAGGCTGCTGTGTCTTTTTAATATGCTCCAAAAATCTCGTTTGTCTTGTTTAAACTGTGCTTAGTAGTTCTCTTTTCATTTGTAGCTGTTTTAAGTCATCATCGCTTGTTTAGTATATTTTTCGTTCTCTATGCACCGTATTCTTTCCATCTTGTCTCTGATATGCATAACATATCTATGTTTAATCGTTTTGCTTCTAAACAAAGATTTTCCAATTTTTCTTCTTGATAAATAGTCCTAACATTCTATGCACATATTCGTAGATCTTTCTTCTGACGCAAGTTATAATTTCTCTCCATGGCTTTCTTTGGAACAGTACTTGATGAGGCCCCAATCTCATTCACGGTGGTCAGCCATATTCGTCATTCGTACCCTGAATATGCTTCTTGTGCACCACACACTTTGCTGTTTTTGCTTTCTGAGCCGTTGACATTTCTGATTCTTCCGCCCTATCTACCGTCACAGACTTTATACATTCGGGATTCTTAACATTACTCTACAATATTCAAATGTTTCATTGTCATCCCAAAACTATTAATAATTCTACCAAACGACCCCATTTTATAAATGATTCTTTTGGCTTATTTTTCAAAATTGCGTGACGTGTTTCTAGTGCATTTTTTTTTCTCTCAGAACATTGACGCCAAACAAGGAAATTGTATTTGGTCTGTGGCACGTGTCGAGTTCCATATCAGGAGAGGGAAATTTGCACAAATTTGGCCTTATTTATCAGGCTATTTAGGTGATGCAGATATCTGCGCACGATATATCTACGCACTTCCTGGAAATGTGTGCTCATGTCTGCCGTGAAAAGAGTTCATTAACTTCTTCTGTCTGCTGCCGCGAACTGACTCTCGATGATGTTGAGTTGAAGTCGTAAAGTCGAAGTTGTGAATTAGAAGGTATTGAGTCAAAAGCAAACCTGTGTGTGGTGGTAAGGGAGACAGAGTGGTAGGAAATTAATAGTGGACACGGGATGGAAACCCCTGACAATTGGATGTTGAAAGTAACAAGATAACGTAACTAAGGTCAAGGTTTTGTCTTTCTATGCAGGAACGTTGAACTGTAGTCTTAAAGATAAGACAGGCTGGGTTTTAATAATGGGTAAGATGAATAAATGTGGAGAATGGAGAACTGATAAGCGGAATAAATGTGGAGAATGGAGAATTATTAAGCAGAATACATGTGGAGAATGGAGAATTAATAAGTGGAATACATGTGGAGAATAGCCGCGATAGCTCAGTGGTTAGTGAACTGGGCTACAAAGGACAAGGGGTAGGGTTCTATCCCAACCGACGGCTTCCGGGTTTACCCAGCATTAAATGGGTACCGGATTTTTTCTGGGAAAGTAAAGCCGCACGGGCGTAATACCGACCACATTACCCCAAAAGTCATGTGCTGAAGGTCTGCAAAATGTATGGTCACTAACACCATATTCCCTATATTCCCTCACCTGACGTGACGAGGGCTCTTTACTCTTTTTTTTTTTAACATGTGGTGAATGGAGAATTGATAAACGGAATAAATGTGGTGAATGGAGAATTGATAAACGGAATAAATGTGCAGTAATGATAATTGATAAGTGGAATAAATGTGGAGAAACTGGAATTGATAAGCTGAATACATGTGAGGAAATGGGTAATTGAAAACCTGAATAAATGTGAGGAAATGGGTAATTGAAAACCTGAATAAATGTGAAGAAATGAGAATTAATAAGTGGAATAAATGTGGACAAATGAGAATTAATAAGTGGAATAAATGTGGAGAAATGAGAATTAATAAGTGGAATAAATGTGGAGAAATGAGAATTAATAAGTGGAATAAATGTGGAGAAATGAGAATTAATAAGTGGAATAAATGTGGAGAAATGAGAATTGATAGGCTGAATAAATTTGGAGAAATAAGAATTGATAAGCTTAATAGATGAGAAGAAATGAGAATTGATAAGCTTAACAGATGAGAAGAAATGAGAATTGATAAGCTTAATAGATGAGAAGAAATGAGAATTGATAAGCTTAATAGATGATGATTAATGAGAATTGATAAGCTTAATAGATGATGATTAATGAGAATTGATAAATAACATAGATATAATGCTACACACCGGTCATGTTCTGCTAATAGCTCTATAACGACTGAGTGCTGACACAGGCGTCCAATAGGCCAGAGATTACCAAGACGCTTATCGACCTCCATGTAGCGGACACAGGCCAGTGATTCTGACCAAGTCGGTAACAATTTAAAGAAACTATTAGATATGGCCGCAAGAAGGTCTTGCCAGAAAGCATATTCTAGAGAGAAAAGGTTGTCAGGGTACTCGTCAGTTTGAGGCCTTCACACAATTCAAGTGCCAGGTGGGTTATCAGTGTGTGTGATCTGCTAATGGAGTCTGGACACATATTAGATTGCCTGAAGTGCAGTGATGATATCAACATTAAAGTAAAGCTAAGATACCTCCTACTTTTCTTACCAGTGCTGACATTGCCCTTAATTCTGACTACTTATCGGTTGTTCATGAAGTCATAATAATTAATCTTTTATGACAAAATAGACAATAAAACATATAATCTTTGACACTGGATTATTGTACCTTGAGAATCAAAAGCAGAAAGGTCCCAATGTACATTCAGGTAGCCAGGCTTTACGAGGCTAAAGCTAATCTTTCTGCAATTTAATCAAATAAATAGGAACTCCGTGTTGCAGCCGCAACATTATCTCCCTCTTTGAGCAATCAAATCAATAGCAGGCTGAGAGGATCGACAAATCCTCGGATCAGATGGTAACGTTCAGAAATAGAAACTTGACATAATCTCGGATGTGTTAAATCTCAATCGTTGGCGTTTATGTGCAGTTTGGCTTCTTAGATGCTGCTTTGTTTACTATGTTGTTGTATGTGGAAACATTTATAAAACTGTTGGGTGTAGAGTCCCTTGTAAAACTGTTGTATGTTGAGGCCCTTGTAAAACTGTCATATGTGTAGTATAAAACTGTTGCATGTGGAAACATTTGTAAAACTGTTATATTAGTAGTATAAAACTGTTGTATGTAGAGGCCCTTGTAAAACTGTTATATTAGTAGTATAAAACTGTTGTATGTGGAAACATTTGTAAACTGTTGGGTGTATAGTCCCTTGTAAAACTGTTATATGTTGAGGCCCTTGTAAAACTGTCATATGTGTAGTATAAAACTGTCGCATGTGGAAACATTTGTAAAACTGTTATATTAGTAGTATAAAACTGTTGTATGTAGAGGCCCTTGTAAAACTGTTATATGTCTAGTATAAAACTGCTGTATGTGGAAACATTTGTAGAACTGTCATATGTCTAGTATAAAACTGTTGTATGTAGAGGCCCTTGTGAAACTGTTATATGTCTAGTATAAAACTGTTGTATGTAGAGGCCCTTGTAAAACTGTTATATGTCTAGTATAAAACTGCTGTATGTGGAAACATTTGTAAAACTGTTGGGTGTAGAGTCCCTTGTAAACTGTTGGATATAGAGGCCCTTGTAAAACTGTTGTATATGGAGTCCCCTGTAAAACTGTTGGGTGTAGAGTCCCTTGTAAAACTGTTGTATATGGAGTCCCCTGTAAAACTGTTGTATATGGAGTCCCTTGTAAAACTGTTGTATTTAGAGGTCCTTGTAAAACTGTTGTATATGGAGTCCCCTGTAAAACTGTTGTATATGGAGTCCCTTGTAAAACTGTTGGATGTAGAGGCCCTTGTAAAACGGTTGTATATGGAGTCCCCTGTAAAACGGTTGTATATGGAGTCCCGTGTAAAACTGTTGTATTTAGAGGTCCTTGTAAAACTGTTGGATATAGAGGTCCTTGTAAAAATGTTGCATATGGAGTTCGCTGTAAAACTGTTGTATATGGAGTTTCCTGTAAAACTGTTGTATATGGAGTCCCTTGTAAATCTGCTGGATGCAGAGGCCCTTGTAAAACTGTTGGATATAGAGACCCTTGTTAACCTGTTGTATATGGAGTCTTTTGTTAAATTGTTTGTAGAGTTCCTTGTAAAACTGTTGGATGTTAAATCTCTTGTAAATCTACGCGATGACATCTTGAAAAATGAAAGATGGATTGACCGAAGAGTAGCTAGAGATAAACCGAAACGTCATATCAGAATAAACAAAACAGTTGTACACAAGACCGTACACATCGTTCCTCTTACTGACAAGCAAATGTGGAAGACAATAAAATGAGTAACTTTTTATTTGGATGGTATTGCTCATTGTCAACTCAAGAAAATAAACAAGCAAATCTTGATCACTGTTAAGCTGCTATATGTGGTAGAAAGGAGCAGTACACATAAAACACATACAAATATATGGACCCTTTTATGATTTAGATAGATTAACTCATGTCTGTCTAGTTTTTACCCCCGTGTTTTTGGGACATCCACGATGATTGTGACGTTTCACTTAGACCCGCATGCACCAAACGATGCTTAAAAACACATACGTTAGCGCTCAGCTAAAGTCTACTTTCTACACGATGAGTCAGCCGATGACTTCGTTTATGTAGTTCGAAGAAGCCAGTTATTATATCTGGATATGGTAAATAACTAGTACATAATAATTGATACATATATTATGGTAATGGATACATGGATAAGGTAAAGGTAACTACTGAGTTAGGTGCTCTGTGCACACCGTGAGCTGTGTGTTTCATCCGTTTTGATCATGTTTCGATATTCCAATTGTTTACGATGAAGGATGATATCGTATGACAGGGAACAGTTGGCTGTGTTCACTTTCTGTGCGGTTTCGCCTTATGTCTATTGGCGTGTGCTGAGACTGCTATGATGGTGACTACAGCTACCTTTCTTTGTTTGGGAGATGAGTTAGTAATTCGGATGATTCCACTGGCACGGCGGTTGAGCAATTATAGGTTTTAATTCGTTTGCAGTGATACCGGGGCCTTCCATAACCAAAGAACCAAAGGTAAAGGTAAAGGGTTACATTTCGACACTTCGAATCGGCTTCTTAGGACGCGAATTTTCACTCATATGTGATCGGCCGCCTATCCAGAATGTTTGGAGACTTCTGGATTGTGTCGCTGCAAGCATGACAACTCAAATGCAAGGCGGCATTACTCACATTTTCAGAGTGCTACCCTGATACCCAATTCTGCCAGCGACTGTGTCAACTGAGGGGGAATTTTTTTCCCAACCACGAGTGTAATTCACACTACTTCTAGCGGGAATCGAACACGGGTTGTCCGAACTTCGGCAGCCCAGTCGGGTGGTTTTCCCAACTAGGTCCCCACAATATCACAACTAATTATTATGTAAAAGATGCAAGTGACATAACTAATTACAGCGCAAACGATAAATTGTTAGAACTAATTAGCTTACAACCGATAGTCAGTCATAACTAATTAGTGCATAAACTTTAAATGTTATTATTAGTTAGTGTGCAAACGATAAGCTGTCATAACCTAATAAATTAGGGACGTAGGTGAGCTCATGATTCAGTCAATGATTATGAATCTACAACCATGTCTACAAAGCGCGAACATCAGGTCAAAACTGGAGACGTTAGAAAGGAAAAGTCACCGAAGGATAACAAATCAACACAGAACTGACGTCATTTTGTACACACTGGAGACATACAAGGGAGAAGATCTGAGCACTTATGGACGTGTCCAACGTGCATTGAGGATGATCCGTCGACTAAACTAAACTAAACTAAACTAAACTAAACTAAACTGAACTAAACTAAACTAAACTGAACTGAACTGAACTGAACTGAACTGAATTGAAATGAACTGAACTGAACTGAACTGAACTGAACTGAACTGAACTGAACTGAACTAAACTAAACTAAACTAATAAATCCACAAATGATAAGTTGTCATAACGAATCAATGCACGAACCATAAACTACATACAATTACTAGTTCACTAATCATCATCATGTGCCATACCGGTTGGCGTAGGTGATCGTGTCCTTCCACAATCTTCTATCTACAGTGCATCGTGCCAGTTCTGTTTTTCACTGTTTTCCATGACACCAAGCTATCCAGTATTTTCTCTCTTTGTCGTCAGCGATCTCTCTTTACTTTTATTTTGCCTATTGTAACCAGGTACTCCAACTTTCCTCTTCTCACGATGAGCCCAAAAATGTTTATTGTTTCTTTCTGATGTATTTTAGGAGCACCCTTTTTGTGTTTGACTCTTTGAGAATGTCCCCATTGGTCTTTTTATCTGCCAGGGAACTTTCAACATTCTTCTGTGAAATCCCATCCCAGTGGCCTCTAATAGTCTTTTCATTTGTTTGTCTACTGTCCATGAATCATTTCTATAGATCGAAATTGGTTCTATATAGCACCGATGAACTCTCTTTCTCATTTCTATTGACATAGATTTGTTGCATAAGATATTTTTCATTTTCAGAAATGCTATTTTGGCCTGAGCTATTCTGCTTTTTATTTCTGTGGTTCATCTTCCATATGACGTCATTATTGTGCCCAAGTATTTGAAACGTTGCACTTGTTTCAGATTTGTACTGTTTATTTTTATGCTGCATGATGGGTGATGATTGTTTCTTTGATATGACCATTACTTCTGTTTTCTTACTATTCAGACTGAGACCTTTTTTGTTGCTTTCTTTTACTATTATATCTATCAATTCTTGTAGTTTATTCTCTGCCTCTGCTATTAAGACTGTGTAACCAGCATATCGCAAATTATTTATGTTGTGACCGTTGACTTCAATTCCTTTTTTGTCTACTATTTATCTCATAATATGTTTGCTGTAAAGTGAAAACAATTCCGGCGACAGAACACAGCCTTGTCTGATTCCTTGTTTTATACATTGGAATAGTCTTGTTTGGTTGCTATTTCGTATAGCTGTTGTTTGTTGTCAGTACATGTTTTTTATGATTCGCAGTTCCTTGCCATCAATGTTTAATTTCTCCAGCATATAAATTACTTCCACATGCGTTATCTCGCAAATGCTTTCGTGTAGTCTATAAAGCACACATATAGATTTTTCTTTACCTCTATAGCTCTTTCTATCAATGTTCTTAAGTTGTATATTGTATTATTGGCGCCCTTTCCTTCCACAAATCCACATTGTTCCTTATTTATTTCTGGTTCTATTTTACTCCTTACATGTCTCATGATAATTCTTCTTAATATTTTCGTCATATGGCTCATGATACTAATAGTGCGATGGTCTTCACAATCAGTGGCACCTGACTTCTTCGGTATGGCTACAAAGATAGATTTTAGTAGATCTTCGGGTATGTGTCCAGTGTTATATATGTCATTGAGTAGTTTTGTTATGACTTGTACTCCGAGCTCTCCAAATGCATTTATCTTTTCGATTGTTATATTGTCGGGACCTGAAGCTATGCCTCTTTTCATGTGTTGAAATACCTCCCCCACTTCACTTTGCATTATTGGTGGTCCTGTGTCTTTGTTTGAATTGTTATCTAGTTCACTAATAGCCAACTCAATATGATTATGCTTCTAAACCTCTAAAGCCAAACTAACCTCAGCCTTCACAATATTTGGCTACTGCATCTCTTCTCTCATCAAAATCAAAAGGAAGAGACAATCTACATTTATTGTACACGTAATGTGAAATGAAGGCATTGAGGACGTTAAAAGAACATGCAGAATGAATGTAAAGAAGAGCAGAGGAAAAACAAGAGAAAAAATATTGAACAGCTTATCTAAATGGCATAATAAAAGACAACAGACTGAAATTGTGACATGCATGAAGGACCGAGTGATGCGGAGAAAGATGATTGCCTACGGCTACTGGCATAACACCTGATGATGATGATGATGAAGATGATGATGATAATATCTTCTATAATCAACCCTGACAAAAGAATTACTCTTCTATCCACTGTCTGTTTATTCCTTCAACACAGCTTTGTTCACATTCACAGATACAACACAAGACAAGGAAAACTAACATCGCCCTATGCATCTTCTTCGTCTTTGGTGTCATCGTCCAGCTCCACCCAGTCCTCTGTGCCTCTAGCAGCCCAGGCACAGGCGTATCTTGACGAGAACGTCAGAGCGTATATCAGCCCTCAAAAATGCTCACAGGTAAGGCATTTCTTTCTCAACATCCTCCGCCATTGTTCTCCATGTAAATGTCTATAACTTCTAACTTATATCCGTGAATGGTGAACTGGTTTAATGAGGACAACTGGTAGATTTCGGTCCTGATCAACGGATTATAGGTTCACCCATTCTTAAATGTGTTTCTACATCTATTGTCGGGGAAGAAAGTACAGTGCTGGCATAGTTCTGACCACGTTACCTTAATTGTGGAGTAAAGGTTCCACTCAGAGCGGAACGTATGAGACATATAGCGTTAGTGTTTCATAAACTACGGTGCAGTTGTGGGTCATGTGGTCGGTATCATTCAAAAGCTATCAACAAACTGACGAACATCTGGAGATCCAAAGTTCTCAGTAAACGAACAAAATAAAACTGCTCAACTTCTGTTTGATGTCAGCACTAACATATGGATGTGAAAGTTGGAAATCCACCAAGACTTTAGACATGAAGTTAAGTGTCTTTGAAAAGAAATATCTACGTAGGATCTCAAAAATAAGCTGATTAAAAATACCTTTCAAACAAAGAAATAAGAGACGAATTAAAACAAGAATACTCGTTGAGCTTTATCAGAAAAAGACGGTGTAGATACATAGGTCATGAGTTGAGGATGAATAATGAAAAGACTTCCCCATCAGGCATTAACGTGGAAGCCATCATGCAAAAGAAAGCAAAGCAGACTAAGAGAATCGCTTCACAGAACAATTACTATGGACGATTCTACCTTTGGAACTAAGAAACGACCAAGAACTACAGGAACTAGCAGCAAATCTTCAATCGTGAAGAACTATTAATTCTGCCCAGTGTCATCTTCGGCTCAAGAGAAAAACGAATGAATGATGCCAGGCCGTTCTTAACTCTTTCCGTATGTTGTAACGCAGCATGCGCCATGCCAATTTCGGTCACGTACGTTCAGCCGCATAGAGCGCCACTCTCAATCTGATTAGTGTAAACTGTCATCAAACCATATTTTTGTTTGCATTTCTTGTATCATCTTGGCATGGTTAAATTTAACTCCTTGTTTAATTATCTACAAAATTATGATATCATGTATTAAGTGTTAGACAACTATAGACATGTCGATTGATATTTAAAACCACGAAAAATTGTGTCTCTGAAATCTCTACCGCTGAATTGATAAAAACCTTCCGTACTGAAAGAGTTAAAAGTAAAGATAGACTCATAGCAATTGTTGTTGGTTAATGTATTGTTTGTGACATAATATTTTTAATCCTCAGTTTCATGGGGTGGGATGACCATTTCCCTTCCTCTCTGCCACTCCTTACCAGATTATATCTCCAGCATTTATTTAAAGACCTGGAAACGATGGATATATTACCTGGGGAAAAGACATTTACCTCAACTGGGATTTTAATACTGAACCTTCAAACCGGCAGGTGAGGGGACTGTCAACGTCACAATGCCCTCAAGCCGCCATTATTTCCGCAGAAAATATTAGGTACCCATTTTTAGTGGCTGGGTGAACCCCGAAACCTCTGTCGGTCCGATAAAATGCCAAATGTGGGAATTGAACTTGTTCCATTCTGCAAGTAGTGAATGCACTAATTTTTAGACCATCGTAGCTTTAAATTGTGGCGATGTTTTGAAAATACCCCAAAAAACAAAAGCTTAACGGCACACTCTCTATCCCTCACACGTTTTATCATTCTCCTCCTTCTTTCTTTCTTTCTTTCTTTCTTTCTTTCTTTCTTTCTTTCTTTCTTTCTTTCTTTCTTTCTTTCTTTCTTTCTTTCTTTCTTTCTTTCTTTCTTTCGTTTATTTCTTCCTTTCTTTCTTTTTTTCTTTCTTTCTTTCTTTCTTTCTTTCTTTCCTTCTTGTATTTCTTCCTTTCTTTCTTTATACCATGAAAGTAACACCTTGACTACTGTCCATAGCCATGCAAATTGTTTGTGTTGCTGTCCTCTTAAACACTACAAAGCTTGTCGGCCCAATATGTGTTTGTCAGTTATGCCAGGAAACAAAGAGGCTGCATCACGGCTACATGTTTTAGCTTCAAAGAGGCATTTCAACTATTACACTTGAAATGTAGCACGCGTTTTGGTTGAAGAAGCTATGACACTACTACATTCATATCATGAAGTAACCATGAGCCTCTTACATTCCTTTCCTTCAAATTAATATTTCATGGAAGTAGTGCCACGTTATACCACCACCAAATAAACGCGACTTTTCTATCTTAATTTAATTTCTATCAATGATGTTTTAATTTAATTTCTATCAATGATGTTTGAGTGGATTAATCTTATGAGAAAACCAAACATATCAAAGGCTGACTAATTTGAAACTCTTTTCTTTCCCCGTTTGGTTAAATAAATTAAATGTTGTGCTACAAGTGTCACTGAAATGTAAACGTTCACTTTCTCTAACATTAAATGTGTCATACGTGAATCATGCAGAAATGAGCAATTGATTTTCTTCTTCTGTACTTCCTTATTTGCCTTTTAGCGTCGAAGAAAGATATAGTTTAACGTCCTTTTGTCTTCTGTTGGCTTCCTCTGCTATTGTGTGTAGTATTTCTTATATTAATTCATCTTTTGAGCAAATTGTAAGACATCTAAAGTATGAATGACAAACTGCTGTGCATGATATTTCATGTTTCTAATCAACTTTCTTGCTCTAGTGTTGACCAGCCTCTGTTTTTGTGACATTTCTTGAATATCGTTAGTTGTTATAGTTCTTGTCATAATTTAGGAGGGAAGGTACCAGCCACATACAAGTGGAACCCATGAGGAATCAAACTGGGTTGTCAGAAACAAATATATAAATAGACAGAATACAGAACATCAGGGCTACCAATAATGCCAACTAACAACATCAGGGCTACCAATAATGCCAACTAACATCATCAGGGCTACCAATAATGCCAACTAACGTCATCAGGGCTACCAATAATGCCAACTAACATCATTAGGGCTACCAATAATGCCAACTAACATCATTAGGGCTACCAATAATGCCAACTAACATCATCAGGGCTACCAATAATGCCAAATAACATCAATCGGGCTATCAATAATGCTAACTAACGTCATCAGGGCTACCAATAATGCCAACTAACATCATCAGGGCTATCAATAATGCTAACTAACATCATCAGGGCTACCAATAATGCCAACTAACATCATCAGGGCTATCAATAATGCCAACTAACATCATCAGGGCTACCAATAATGCCAACTAACATCATCAGGGCTACCAATAAGGCCAACTAACATCATCAGGGCTACCAATAATGCCAACTAACGTCATCAGGGCTACCAATAATGCCAACTAACATCATCAGGGCTACCAATAAGGCCAACTAACATCATCAGGGCTACCAATAATGCCAACTAACATCATCAGGGCTACCAATAAGGCCAACTAACATCATCAGGGCTACCAATAAGGCCAACTAACATCATCAGGGCTACCAATAAGGCCAACTAACATCATCAGGGCTAAAAATAAGGCCAACTAACATCATCAGGGCTACCAATAAGGCCAACTAACATCATCAGGGCTACCAATAATGCCAACTAACATCATCAGGGCTACCAATAACGCCAACTAACATCATCAGGGCTACCAATAAGGCCAACTAACATCATCAGGGCTACCAATAAGGCCAACTAACATCTCATCAAAATGGACCTTTTTCTCTTCCCTTTTTTTCACTCCCTCTTTGACCCATTCGAGTGTCGAGAGAGACACAACGTTCTAGCGCCTGCCCTTCTGGCAGCTTCAACCTTTGCCAGTTAATGTCGCAGTGTTTCTTTGATGTTGTCTCTCCATCTTTCTCTGTGTCTGCCTCTTGTTTTTCTAATTTCTTCTCTTTTAATTTATGCTAAGGTATACTGATGAGACAGTCTTAATAGCTAAGAATGAAAATGAGCTACAAGAAATGTTAGACATTATAGTGAAAGAAAGCAAAAATAAAAGACCCAGCTTTAATAGCAAAGAGACAGAATTACTTCTGGTAACAAAATAAAGAAGACATCACCTCAATGCAAAATAAAGTCAAGTGGAACGATAATAAAACAGGTAAATGAATTTAAATATTTTGGAACTTTGTTAACCTCAGATGGAAGATGAACAACAAAGGTGAGATGCAGAATGGCTCAGGCAAAAGCAGCTTTCCATAAAATTAGAAAGATACTATGCAATCCATTTTTGACAAAAGAAATAGAAAAAGAGTTCTTAAATGTTATGTAGAGCCGGTCTTAACATATGGATGTGAATCATGGACAGTAGGACAACAGACACAAAAATTACTGGAGTCTGTAGAAATGGGGTTTTACAGAAGAATGTTAAGAATACCATGGACAGCTAAGAAGAGTAATGAAAACGTTATGAAAGAGGCCAAAGCAAAAAGAGAGCTAATTTGCAATATTAGGAAGAAACAATCATTATTTTTTGGCCATGTAATGAGAAGAGAACAGCTGGAATATATTGTAACAACAGAGACAATTTAGGGACGAAGAGATAGAGGAATGAAAAGAAAAAAAATACCAGACAGCTTAAGAGAATGGCTTGGCAGAAGGTCAACAACAGAAATGACCAATAACTGTCGAGATCGAAAGTTGTGGAGAGACATGATCACCTACCACAGCAGGCCCGGTACTTGATGATGATGATGAATGAGAAGAGGACAACTGGAATATATTGTAACAACTGGGAAAATTGAGGGAAAAAGAGATAGAGGGAAGCAAAGAGAACAGATACTAGACAGCTTAAGAGAATGACTTGGCAGAAGGTCAACAACATAAATGATAAAGAACTGTCGAGATCGAAAGTTGTGGAGAGACATCATCACCTACGCCAGTTAGCCCGGTACTTGATGATGAATTTATGCTTTGTATGGTAATGAATAGCACGGCATTCTTTCTAGATGGACAACCATTTTACCTTTTTTTCTGTATGTTTTTCAGGATTTGTTCAATACTAACTGCTTCAATTTCAGAAAAGAACAAATAACAATTTGTAGACTCCGAACAGGCCAAGACAGATTCAAGATTTAATTGATTGAATGTCACCTTTTCAAAACCCTTAAGGATAGGAACGTCTGATGAACGTGACTGTAGCACGGGCAAAATGACTTCTGTACATCCGCTACGATCATGTCCAACATGTGATAAACAAAGAAGGCTCTTGTGTCCATTAGCAGAACAAGCTGTATGAAGATGTTCTAACATTTGAGCTCACCAACACCGACATTGAGTATTTGATTGCTATCGAGTTATTTTGTTATCGAGTTATTTTGTTATCAAGTTATTTGTGGGTCAATAGGTGCACAGATCCCCTCCTCAGCAAGCCCCGCAGCGACTGCTGACTCCAGTTCTGTGTTGGTTGATAAGTCTTCTCATACGTCCACTAAGTTTCACGTTTCTGGCTGTGCCCATCTTAACTCCCATATCTTTCATCCGAAGGAGTAACGTGGATTTGTGGTTGTCGAAGTCCTGTGCTCTTCCCACATCTTGAAGGACACTGATGATGTCCGCCCGATCCATTGGTTGACCGTCCACAACGACAGCGCAGCTAGCCAACCTATCCGCTCTTTCACTTCCCCGTACTTCCGCATGTCCTGGGACATAGACAAAGGTGACCTTACAGAGTAGATGTTGCGTATTTTACTTAAAAGTAAAGATAATCTCATAGCAATTTTTGTTTGGTAATGTATTGTTAGTGACGTCATTGTACTAATCCCCTGCTTCATTAGGTGGGATAATGAAACGTACTTTATTAATGTTTAGAGGTCCATGCAGATGATGATGTTTTAAAGGAAATAAAAGTATAAACTCGGACAGTGTCAATCCACAGCCATCTATACTATTAATAAGGCCCGTGAGATGAAATGAATCGCCCAGTTTCTGATGTTTGAGCATTGCGAGCAGGGGCTGTTGTGGGCACAATGACGTCAACCGTATAAACCTTGGTTAGCTGAAAACGTCACACACTTTAGGCATTTAGTTATTTCCCTCAACCAGCAGGCCTTAATAAAACTATATATGACTGTGATCTCTCAGCACTTCCATCGTTTGATTACACAGGTAAATCTCAGCACAGTGCCCGTAATCTGCAAGCCAGCATGATTCGTGTGATATGTCACATGTCTAGTTTATGGGTTTACGTCTATGTTCATTTCTTTTATGATTTGTCTTTGCTTGTTTATTTCTTTTGCGTTTTTATCATTCTTTTTCCACATTTGTTATTTATTCCCATAACAATCTTTTTATTTTCTCTTCTCCTTCTCTCAGAGCTTTTGTTTTATTATCCTCTTATTTTTTTCTAATTTTTCATTTATTTTAAAATATGTATTAATTATTCACTTTCTTACAACCTTGTTACGTAATCTTCTTATATAATAACAATATTTTAATAATTACATTTCCTTCATTATTTTTCAATTACTCTTTATTAATATTGTCCTCGTTATTTTTTAAATATTTTGTTTAATTCATCAAATTTTATTAACATCTTTTGTCATTTTCTCATGATTACATTGTTTTCATTTTTCTGCTTCTATTGATCGTATAATCTCTCCCTGTTTCGCCCTATAGTTAACGCCTTTGTGTGAACATAAAACAAAGTCACGAAAGAACAAGCCCAGCACTGACGGTTAGAAATAAAGCACACATCAACACAGTCAAATGATGATAATCACAGATTTGAACACGACCCGATCTTACTGTAAAAAAAAAAAAAAAAAAAAAAAAAAAAAAAAAAAGTAAAGATCCCCCGTCACGCCAAGTGGCGTATAGGGAATATGGTGTTAGTTACCATACATTTTACGGACCTTCAGCACATGATTTTTGGGGTAATGTGGTCGGTATTACGCCCATGCCGCTTTACTTTCCCCGAAAAAAAATGCGGTACCCATTTATGGCTGGGTGAGCCCGGAAGCCGTCGGTTGGGATCGAACTCTACCTCTTGTCCTTTGCAGTCCAGTTCCCTAACCACTGAGCTATCGCGGCTCCCCGGTCTAATAAATTATAAATATTCACTAAATCAACATCATGTGCCATACCGGTTGGTGTAGGCCATCATGTCCTTCCACAAATCTCTGTTATACAATTCACTGTACCAAATATGTTGTTGATTGTTTATCGTGCCACGTCATCAAGCTATCTAGCATCATTTCCTTTGTCGCCCATAGCATCTCTTTCCCTGTATTATGCCAGTCGGTTGTAAACCAAGTATTCCGATATTCCTTCTCATGATGTGCCCGAAAAATGTTGATTTGTTTCTTGCTGATGTTTTTGTAAAGATCCCCTTTTAGCGTTGTCCTCTTTGAGAATTCCTTCGTTGGTCTTATTAGTTGACCAGAAAACTGTCAACATTCTTCTGAGAAATTCCTTCTCTCGAGCCTCTAATAACCTTTTCGTACGAGTACTGTCCATTATTCTCTTCCATCGGTCAGAATTGGCTCTATGAACTCTGAGCAATGAGCTCTATCTATGAGCTCTATGAATCGATAAACTCTGATTTAAGATACAATTCTTGGAAACAAGTCTTGGATACAATTCTTTTATGACTTTCTTGACTAAAGTAGAAAACTGCTACGAGTTCAAAATAGTCTTGGATGCAACTCTTTGATGAATTTCTGGACAAAGCAGAAAACTGCTACAAGTTTAACATAGACTTGGATGTCTCTTTGATGTTTTTTTTTTTAATTTCTGTGTTAGCATTTTTGTTTCCTTCAATACAAGTTCTAGCCCCCACCCTCGCTTGAACACTTTGTACCTGTACTCCAGGTGTAGTCTGTCCACTATTCACACAATTATTCCCAGCACACAAACACAATCACCCTGTATTATTCATTTTAATTTGGGCTTTGTTAGTTCTGCAATAAGGAATGAACGCCAAAATCACGTTACTTACCACACTACACCAATTACTCTTTTTATTTATTTGACCCTTATTACAATTACTTGTATGATGAGTTACACATCTCTTTTCTTCACTTCTCTTCCAACTTTCATCCTTTCTCTTTTTTTCTCTTGTCTTAATTTGATTTCACTTTTTTCTTTTCCTCTTCTCTTTTCTTCTTGTCACAACCTTTCCCTGATAACAATCTTCTGCTTCAAAGCGTATCTCTCTCACCCTCTCCCTCTCTCTCCCTCTCTTTCCCTCTCTCTCTACATCTCTCTCTCTTTACTCTATTATCCACTCTTTCCCCTTTCATTCTCCCTCTGTGTCACTCCGTATCTCCTTCCCCCCTCTCTCTACTTCCCTCCCTCCTTCTCCCTCCCTTACCATCCTCTCACACCCTATCTCCTCTTCTGTCTCTCCTTCTCTCCCTTTTCTCTCCCTCTCTCTCCACTGTTACTCCACCTCTCTTTCCCTCTCTCCTTCAACCTCTTTCCCCCTCTCTCCCCTCTGTCTCTTGCCCCCTCTATACCCGCTCTCTCCTCTCATTTCCTTTCTCCTTCTCTCTCTCTCTCCACTATTTTTCCCTCTCTGTTTCTCCTTCTACCTCCTTCTCCATCCTCTTTCCCCCTCTCTTTCGTCTCTCCTGCCCCTCTCTCTCCCGCTCTCCTTCTCTTTCTTCTTCTCCCTCTCTCCCCACTCTCTTACCCCACTGTCTCTCACTCTCTCTTCCCCTTCTCCCGCCCCTCTTTCTTTCTCAATATCTCTTCCTGTCGCTTCCCTTCCCCTCTCTCTCCCCCTCTGTCTCTATTCCCCCCTCTCTCCCTTTCTTTCCCCATACTTCTTCTTCCTCTCTCTCCACCCTCTTTCCTTCTCTCTCTCTCCTCCCCGCTGTCTCCCTCTCTTCTTCTCTCTCCCTCTCAACCTCTCTCTTTCCCTTCTTCCCTCTCTTTCCCTCACTTCTTCCCTCTCTCCTACCCTCCCTCCTTTCCTCTGTCTCCCTCTCTTCTTTTCTTTCTCCCTCTCTCTTTCCCTTCTTCCCTCTCTTTCCCTCCCTTCTTCCCTCTCTCCCTATCTCCCTCCTTCCCTCTGTCTCCCTCTCTTCTTCTCTCTCCCTCTCTCTTTCCCTTCTTCCCTCTCTCCATCTCTCCTTCCCTCCCTCCTTCCCTCTGTCTCCCTCTCTTCTTCTCTCTCTCCCTCTCTCTTTCCCTCCTTCCCTCACTTTTTTCCTCTCTTCTTCTCTCTCTCTCTCCTTCTCCCCTCCCCCCTCCCAACTCTCTCGCTCTCTACTTTTGTCATTTACAAGAACCGTTGAAGCAGTCTGTCCGTGTGGCTCCTATTATTCCCACCCTAAATGTTGCAATCCTAGCAGATAAAACCCTCGCTAGCTGATCTGCTTTGAGCTGCCTTATTTCCATCATGATTTTATTCATTTCCTCAATCCACTATTTTTTTTCTTCGTGCCTTTTTTTTGTTCGTTCGCCATTCTTGTTGAGCTGGAGCATTTATGGCGCACATATTTATGAAGCAATGAGAAAAATGGCGAGTAGCAAATGAACAAGAAGATTGAGTGGCCGTTTGAAAGATCGGTAATAGCAGCGAGTTTAAAGGCCTATGTTTCTGAGTGTGGATATGGCGTGAGTCAGTCAACAGGTGAGGACAGAGACATATGGTTGTGTTTTCTTGAATGGGTGGAGGGACATTGTGGGAATATAATTGGATTATTTTGGTGGGATAATCAAGTACCTTTAGTTAGCTGGAAGAATTTAGTGGAATAGTTTATTTAAGATGGGCAAACCATTTCAGTAGTATTTTATTGAGAGGAGCAAATCAATAGTATAGTATGTTTAGAGAGGAGTAAAAGAATCGAAAAGTATGTTTAGAGATGAGCAAATCAATCGAGTAATATGTTTAGAGAGGGGCAAATCAATCATGTAATATGTTTAGAGAGGGGCAAATCAATCGAATAGTATGTTTAGAGAGGGACAAATCAATCGAGAAATATGTTTAGAGAAGGACACATCAATCGAGTAATATGTTTATAGATTGGCAAATTAATCGAATATTATGTTTAAAGAGGGGCAAATCAATCAGGTAATATGTTTCTATCTATCTATTGACCTTTCGAGCCGTAACCGGCCCATAGGGCGTAGACCAAGATACACCTTCTCCTATATGAATTTTTGTTCTAGCAGTTTTCTTTTAAAGATATTTTATCAAATCTCGCCATCTGTCTCTGTTCTGTGCAAGCAGTTCTATCTCATTGAGGGAGCCGATTCCTGCTGCTCTTGCCTCTCTCATCAATGTTCTTCTCAGTGTCTCCCTGGGTCTTCCTCTTTTTCTTTTACCTGTTGTTTCCCATATGAGGGCTTGCTTTGCTATTCGATTATTATCTCTTCTCATCACATGTCCAACGTATGACCATCGTCTTTTCTTTATTACTGAAGATATTAGTGGTTGATTGGCGATTTCTCTAATTTCCTCGTTTGTTTTGAATTCGTTCCATTCTATACCAAGTATTTTCCTTAGACATTTATTTTCGAATGCGTTCAACTTTGTTTCTATATCTCTTGTTGTTTTCCAGCTTTCACATGCATACGTAAGGGTTGATAGTACATTTGATTTGAATAGCCTAAGTTTTGTGTTTGTGCTAATGAGTTTTGATTTCCACAACTTTTCAAGGCTTCTGAAAGACATTGCTGCTTTAGCCAGTCTGATTCTAATTTCTTTGCTCGTATCCCCTTCTCGATCAATGTGACTTCCAAGATAGATGAAGTGATCGATCTCTTCTACTGGTTTGTTTTCCATGTATATTTTGTCACTTGTTGGAATTAAACTTTTCATGACTTTAGTCTTTTCATGATTGACCTCAAGCCCAATTTTGCTGGCTATTGATGATAGTTCATTTGTGTTTTCCTGCATCGTTTTTATCTGATTGCTGATGAGAACTATGTCATCAGCAAAGTCCAGGTCCTCCAAATGGTCTCCTTGTATCCATTCGATGCCTTTATTACCAGTGCAGCATTTCTTCATTATGAAGTCCATAACAATTCCAAATAACAAGGGCGATAAAATACATCCTTGTTTAACCCCAGTTTCTATTGGGAAACATTCGCTCAGTCCTTCCTCTGTTCGAACTGCACATGTGTAACCATCATACATGTCTTTGATAATATTTATGATTTTTGATGGTAAGCCATATTGCTTCAGAATTTTCCACAAAGAATCTCTATGAATACTATCAAATGCTTTTTTGAAGTCGATGAAGTTAAGTACAAAAGGTTTTTGCTTTTCAATGAGTTCCTCCAATATAAGTCGTAGAGTGAAAATGTGGTCAAGACAGCTTCTCCCTTTTCTAAACCCAGCCTGTTCTTCACGCATTACTGTATCTATTGAATCCTTTATTCTATTTAGGATGATTTTACAGAATAATTTTGAGGCAACTGACAAAAGTGTCACGCCTCTCCAATTGTTACAATCTCTAAGATTGCCCTTTTTTGGGATCTTAACAATGATTCCTTTTTTCCATTTATGAGGCGTCTTCTCTGTTTTCCAAATGATGTTGAACATTTTTTGGAGATGTATTAAATTATGGCTATCAATTGCCTTGAGGATCTCAGCTGTTAACTTATCCTCTCCAGCAGCCTTGTTATTGGTCATTAGCTTTAATGTGGTTTCTATTTCACTCAAGGTGAAGTCATCTAAATTTACATCTAATTCTGCTGCTGGTGTTTCAGCTTCAAAATCTATTAAACTGTGAGGTAGTGGACGGTTAAGAATTTCTTTGAAGTGTTCCGCCCAACGGGCTTTTATGTCTGCGCTTGTTGTTAGCATTAATCCAGATTTGTCTAGAATTGGTGTTCCACTGGATGTATAGGTGTTTGTCAGCATCTTTTGTACAGTATAAAGAGTTCTGCTGTCTCCTGTAATTGCAGCTGTCTCTGCTTTCTCTGCCAAGTTGTCTATATAAGCTCTTGTATCTCTTCTTGCCGAACTTTTCACTTTGTTGTCTAATTCTTTGTATGTTGCTTTTGCCAGAACCTTTCCAAGATCTGTCTTTACATTAGTCATGGCTCTCTTCGCTTCTCTTCTTTCTTTGATGTATTTCCATGTGGTGTCTGAGATCCAAGCTCGTTTTTCCATTTTCTTCAGTCCAGCACTTGCTTCTGCTGCTGTCATTAGTATTTTGCTCTGTGAGTCCCACATTTCATTGATATCTAAGTCTATTTCACCAAGTGCTGAATAACAATTACTTAGCTCTATGTTAAACTTTTCCTTTATTGCTTCATCTTTCAGTTTATGACTATCAATTTTATGTGAAATTGACCTCTTCTGTTGGTTTCTAAATTTTAATCTTATTTTCCCAATGCACAGGTTGTGGTCACTATTAACATCAGCACCTCTGTATGCTCTTACATCTATTAATGATGATCTGAATTGTTGTTTAATACATAGGTGGTCAATTTGATTTGATGTTCTATCATCAGGAGATATCCATGTTGTTTTGTGGATATTTTTATGTGGAAATAATGTCCCACCTATAACTAAATTTTCTATTAAACATAATTCTATTAATCTTTCTCCATTCTGACTTGTTGTATTACAGCCTTCTCTCCCCATCACATGTTCCACTCCTGCGTTATCTTGTCCTACTTTGGCGTTGAAGTCTCCCATTACAATTAAAAGATCGTGTTTTGGTATTTTGTTTATAAGTTGTTGCAGTTGGTTATAAAAATCATCCTTAACTTCATCATCAGCTTCGTTAGTAGGCGCATAACATTGAACAATTGAAAGTCTTCCATGTTTTGTTTTGTAGCGTGTTCGTATCAGACGGCTATTTACCGGTTCCCATTCTAATAAACTTCTTGCAGCTTTGTCTGTCATCATTATGCCTACTCCTTCACGGTGTTTTCCATCTTCCCTTCCAGAAAAAACTACTATTTCATTATCAATAGATCTCCTACCTGTTCCAGGCCAGCGCATTTCGCTTAATCCTAAAATATCTAGATCGTATCTGTCCATCTCGCTCGCGACCTGTGCATGTTTCGTCGGAGCGGCCATTGTTCGCACATTCCAGAATCCTATTTTTGTTGTTGTTTTAGGGCCGAAAAAACTATCACTACTATCTACTGCTAATTTACACATTCTGTATCAGGTCTACGTTTCATTAACAACATCGTTTTTACGATAGCGGCTTGTTAAACCTCTGATCAACGGTTCTATACCAAGCCGGAGAAAAATAATTCCTCCATTTTGGAAACAACCGGAAACGGTTTCCTTGAAATATGTTTAGAGAGGGGCAAATCAATCAAGTAGTATATTTAGAGAGGGGTAACTCAATGGAACATTATTTTTAGAGAAGGACAAATCAATCAGGTAATATGTTTAGAGAGGGGCAAATCAATGAGGTAATATGTTTATAAAGTGGCAAATCAATCGAGTAATATGTTTAGAGAAGGACAAATCAATCAGATAAAACGTTTAGAGAGGGGCAAATCAATCGAGTAATATGTTTATAGAAGGACAAATAAATCGTGTAATATGCTTAGAGAGGGGCAAATCAATCAGATAATATGTTCAGAGAGGGGCAAATCAATCGAGTAATATGTTTATAGAGTGGCAAATCAATCGAGGAATATGTTTAGAGAAGGACAAATCAATCAGATAATATGTTTATAGAGTGGCAAATCAATCGAGGAATATGTTTATAGAAGGACAAATAAATCGTGTAATATGTTTAGAGAGGGGCAAATCAATCACATAATATGTTTAGAGAAGGACAAATCAATCAGATAATATGTTTATAGAGTGGCAAATCAATCGAGGAATATGTTTAGAGAAGGACAAATAAATCGTGTAATATGTTTAGAGAGGGGCAAATCAATCAAAAAGTATGTTTAGAGATTGGCAAATCAATCAATATGTTTATAGAGACATACTTTTCGATTGGCAAATCAATCAAGTAATATGTTTATAGTGTGGCAAATCAATCGAATATTATGTTTAAAGAGGGGCAAATCAATCAGGTAATATGTTTAGAGAGGGGTAAATCAATCAAGTAGTATATTTAGAGAGGAGCAACTCAATGGAATATTATGTTTAGAGAGGGGCAAGTCATTCCTACCCCGGGCAATGGCAACCCATGCCATGCCACTGATTGCCGAGGCAGCTCGATCGTGCAGGAAAGTTAATTTATCGCCATAATGACATAACTGACTGTGAAACAATGAGAACAATGACAATCACGAAGACCATCATTAATGGATGCTTACGCGGAATAAAAGAATGGGAATGGCAGACAAAATCAGTAACGTAGAATTATGGAAAAGTACTAGTCAAATACCAGTGGACAATGGATACAGCAAAGACGATGGGGCCTGAGAGTATTACACGACAGCTCCTTTGGAATCACCAGGTGAAGAGACAAAGAGGAAAACCAAAATATTGTTAGAGAAAACTGGCGGAAGCAGAGATGAAGATGATGGGGAAGACATGGACTGATCTTTAAAGAATGGCAAGAAACTTAACGGCTTGGAAAGTGTTTGTTGGACTCTTATGCTCCACAGGGAATTGAAATTGTTGGTCTCTTATTATGCTCCACAGGAAATTGAATTTGTTGGACTCTTATGCTCCACAGGAAATTGAAAGTTATTGTTGGACTCTTATTATGCTCCACAGGAAATTGAATTTGTTGGACTCTTATTATGCTCCACAGGAAGTTGAAAGTGTTTGTTGGACTCTTATTATGCTCCACAGGAAGTTGAAAGTGTTTGTTGGACTCTTATTATGCTCCACATGAAGTTCACAGTATTTGTTGGACTCTTATTATGCTCCACAGGAAGTTCACAGTATTTGTTGGACTCTTATTATGCTCCACATGAAGTTGAAAGTGTTTTTTGGACTCTTATTATGCTTCACAGGAAATTGAAAGTGTTTTTGGACTCTTATTATGCTCCACAGGAAGTCGAAAGTGTTTGTTGAAGACCTATGCTACACAGGGAGTTGAAAGGTAGAAGAAGATAATGACACAATTATAGTTATTGTTTTCATTATTATTTTTATTATTTTAGAACTTTAACCATTTCTTGACACTTTTCCCTAATCTTTTAATGTTATCTCAAAACAGCATTTTAGTTTTAATTTTGACAATTGTGCAGCAACTATGAATGAAGATGTCTTAAGCTTAGAACATTCCACTCGTTTGTATAGCTGGTATTTGGTTTGTGACATCACACACAAAACGGACGTTCTTAAAAGTAAAGCAGATATTTATATGAATAATATTTCAGCAGTTAATGCTGAATATATATTTTTGTTATATAAAATATTAGGAAATCGGAGGGCTTCTGGGTAGCAAAATGTTGTTTGTAACTACATCAGTTTTTTTTTTTTTCATTTTTAATTTTAAGATATAAGTGAAGAAGTGGATTATAATCATGTTTGAAGAAGTCGACCATAATCACAAATGGAGAAGTCGATCATAATCACATTTGTAGAAGTCGATCATAATGACAATTGGAGAAGTCGATCATAATCACATTTGTAGAAGTCGATCATAATCACAATTGGAGAAGTCGATCATAATCACAATTGGAGAAGTCGATCATAATCACATTTGTAGAAGTCGATTATAATCACACTTGTAGAAGTCTATCATAATCACATTTGTAGAAGTCTATCATAATCACACTTGTAGAAGTCTATCATAATCACACTTGTAGAAGTCTATCATAATCACAGTTGTAGAAGTCTATCATAATCACACTTGTAGAAGTCTATCATAATCACACTTGTAGAAGTGTATCATAATCACATTTGTAGAAGTGTATCTATGTTATCTTCTTGTAAATGAAGAAATCAACTAAAGCGACAACGACAAACCACTGTGAATCTTTCAGTTCCTGCGTCATTCGTAAAGTGAGAACGGAGTCTACAGAATAAGCTAACTATGGTTTATAAATATGTTCTATTGCGAGACAACATTGACATAGTACACATATTGATTCAACAGCCGTCACAATGGACAAAAGAGAAGAAAAAAAATGTTGGTTAGGTCGACAAGATAGCGGACTGGAAGGAGAAAGACAAAAATATCAGGTCCAGTCGCAAGATAAATCATTATTATGTGCCATGCTGGCTTGTGTGTACACACTCATGGATCAATACAACTATTTGTTTCGTCTATTGGTTTATCTTTTTCAAAAAGTGTTCAGTATTTTGGTCTGGCACTGAGAGTTTCCTGATTCTTGACCAATTGTGTTCTTTGCTCCTTAAGAAAATAGAAGGGGGATGTATATATATATATATAGAATGATGAGTCTAAAGGTGGAGAAGGGATCTGGAGTGCTAAATGAGAAAAGTAGTTGTCATCCTCACAGAAATAGTCAGCTTCGAGAAATGCTGGGACCAAGCAGTTCTGTTTCTTGCCATTCTCTTATGATCTGTCCCTGTCTGCCCCATCATCTTGATCTCTGCTTCCATCTGTCTTCTCCAAGAATATTTTGGTCTTTTTCTTTTTGTCTTTTTCCTTGGGGATTCCAAAAAAGGGCCTGTTGTGTAATACTCTCAGTTGGCTTCCACCTTGTGTGTCCTATTCAGCGACATCGTCTTCGCTGTATCTCTTTATCCACAGGTATTTGACTGGTACATTTCCATAATTCTATGATAGTGATTTTGTCCTGCCATTTCCATCCTTTTATTCTGCGTAAGCATCCATTAATGAAAATCAGTATCTTCATGATTGTCATTTGTGTTGTTCTCCACGTTTCACAGCCATATACTAGGACTGACTTGACATTGGAGTTAAACCATTTTTATTTTTGTATTGAACCTAATTTAGATATGGGGATGCCCTGATTGAAATGACAAATATGAGTATAACATGAGGCCTGCCTGCCTGCCTACCTGCCTGCCTGCCTGCCTGTCTGTCTGTCTGTATGTCTGTCTATCTATCTATCTATCTATCTATCTATCTATCTATCTATCTATCTATCTATCTATCTATCTATCTATCTATCTATCTATCTATCTATCTATCTATCTATCTATCTATCTATCTATCTATCTATCTATCTATCTATCTATCTATCTATCTATCTATCTATCTATCTATCTATCTATCTATCTATCTATCTATCTATCTATCTATCTATCTATCTATCTATCTATCTATCTATCCATCTATCCATCCATCCATCCATCCATCCATCCATCCATCCATCCATCGATCCATCCATCCATCCATCCATCCATCCATCCATCCATCCATCCATCCATCCATCCATCCATCCATCCATCCATCCATCCATCCATCCATCCATCCATCCATCCATCCATCCATCCATCCATCCATCCATCATCTATCTATCTATCTATCTATCTATCTATCTATCTATCTATCTATCTATCTATCTATCTATCTATCTATCTATCTATCTATCTATCTATCTATCTATCTATCTATCTATCTGTCTGTCTGTCTGTCTGCCTGTCTGTCTTTATCTCTGTCTATTTGAATAGCTGTCTGAATGGTCTGTCTGTTTACCTATCTCTCTCCATCTGTCTGTTTGCATGTCTGTTTACCTGTCTGTCTGTCTATTTAATTACAATATTGATTATGCATATACACATATATGATTATGCATATACACATATATGATTATGCATATACACATATATGATACTAGTTTTACACCCAGTGCTTCGCCGCGGGACATAAATGTGTTAAATAGAATCTGATGACATCTCATTTTTGGTAATTTACTCATCGTCGATCAGCATTTACGGAATAAACGACATATAATGTTTCCAAATTAATAAAGGAACGTAAGAATATTCTGTAAGAAAAGTACAGTTTTATATATATATATATATAGCATTGAACATTACATACTTTAAATTTTAAACATCACAATAAATATTTGTAAGCGCACTTTTAAAACTTATAAAATAAACATCAAATGACTTAGTAGCTAAACTAATAGAAGGAAATGGCAAACTACAACGTTTAAACAAAAACTTTCATCAAGTATAACAAAAAAGCTATACACATTAAGCACATAAATCCCAGCCAGAAAACATAACAAAGATCTAAAACATGGCGGAAAAAGACGCTGGCTACGAATTACGAGTTTGTGTAAAAGATAAATAGACAATCGGACAGGTAGGATTTAATTAAAATTGTTCAGTAATTTATCTTTTTAATATACATCTGCTCTCCAAGAGGTCATAATGGCGACAGGTTTCTCGTGGCCCTACTAAGTATTAATTTTTTTGGTGTTGTTGGTATATTTGGTATCTGTGTTTATCTTCTTCTAAAAAATAAATATTTATTTGAAGAAGGAAAGTTATTATCATTTTTATTCTTTTTAGAAAGTATTCATCTGTCAATTGTTGAAACATGTAGAAAGTAGGTATATGTTGAACAACGTGACGTTCCTTATACAACATATACACTTATATATTCTACTGTTTAGGGCCTATGTACACAAATGTTGCAACTTTGTGACTCAAAACAACAAAGCCTCCCTTCAGGGCAAGCAACAAAGATAAATCGTTCAATCACTCACGTACCGGCATATGGATAATGAGACGTTGCGAGCTTGTAGTTAATAATCATCATCAGAACATTCATGCCAGACTGCCGACTTTGCTACAATCTTTACATTTTCTCATTACTGGAGTCTGCCGGGAAGGATTGTAGGACCGAAGAATTAAGACCGCTTGTCCAGTGGAAGGATTGTAGGACCGAAGAATTAAGGCTGCTTGTCCAGTGCAGTCGTCGCAAGATGTACCTTTCTAAGTTTTCATTTTACCCTCGATTGAAAAAAAAAACATTTTACCCTGCCGGGATTCGAACCCGTGTTCTTCTGGTTTGGGGCCTGACAAGTTATCTATTCAGCTCTGGCACAATTTTCTTCAAACGTTAATAGAAGACGATTCGGTCAGGGGAAAGAAAATAAACTCGAGAAACTTTGAAAATGAACCCAGACCCACTTTGTGAGTAGACGAGCGCACTAATCACTCTTCATCGCAGATAAACCTGAGGGGATGTAATGTTTACAGAGAAGGTCAAAAACATGGTCCAGCCTCTTACCCTATTTGATGACTGGTATACCACCTTTGTACCACACTAAGTCTAGCTGCTAGCCATAACATTAAGAAAATACGAAATGCATTATATGAAATATCTTCCGTTTCTCAACACAGAACACATTATTCGAACTATCATCAGTTTTTTTTTTAAAACACGGAACACATTTTACGAACTATCATTAATTTCTCAACACGGAACACTTTGTTCGAACTATTATTAGTTTCTTAACACGGTTTATCATCAATTTCTCAACACGGAACACGTTGTACAAATTATCATCAGTTTCTCAACACAGAACACGTTGTACAAATTATCATCAGTTTCTCAACACAGAACACGTTGTACAAATTATCATCAGTTTCCCAAAACAGAAAACAAAAAATTGCAATGTGCACAGGGACATGGCAGAGAGAGTGTCCTTTTAGCAGGGTCATCAAGTGACCTTCTCCCCTCTCATCCACTCATACAGAAATCGTTCCCCCCATCCCAACTTAGAGAGTTACTTCGCCGCTCCTGTCAGGTTTTAATGACCTGCTGGTTACAATGGCTGTTGATTGCCTCCCGCTTTTATTCCTCTTTCCAAATTGAGCAGCGCTCACTGAAGAAGGAAAGCAGCAATGAACGAGGCGCTTTTGAGCGATAAAACCGGGTTGTGTGCTGTCTAAAGACGTTACATTTCTCAAACTCATTCCGAGCTGCTGGCCAGGGATCAGAGGGCAAAGATTTCCGCCATTTTGTTCCGCTCTGAGATGAAAATCATGGTAATCAGCATTGCGCGATCACGCGGATGAAGATGGTCGTAAAAGCTGCGGCAGTTAACGCAGCTTGTGCGGATTAATATCAGGATATTACTGAAATAGTGCATGGTCACCAAGTATGTGACAACAAGTAGTGTTAGAGAGGCAACTATCGATGTGAAATACCGCAACTCGGTCCATATGTATGCAGGAGATAAACAATAATAGTCTTTAGATGCGCAAATATCAAAAGTAGGCGGAGTTGTACAACGCCAAGAAGAACATACGGGACGATCCTTACAAGGCAGTCAAATTAAAACTACTAAGAGCATGCATCTGCCAAATTCAAAAAGCAACTTGTTGTTGATCATAAAGAAACATGATTCAAGAACATAGATTTATTCTAAACAAAATGCTGCAGAAAAACATACTTTTGATAATGTAAAAGAGCAATGATGATATATAAAAAAGATATAAACATTGAAAAGAATTGGCTTATAAACAATTGCAGATGGAATTAAAATACTACGGACACGTCAAAAGACACACTTTGCCGGTCGAGAGAACAATAATGGCAGTTGTGGTTCCAGTAAAACGAGACAGGGGAAGACCAGGAAAAATGCCGTTTCAAGACACCAAAGAGATCTTGAAAATGACAATAATAGAAATGGGGGTATTTGGCTAGAAACATATTTTCTTTTTCCAGCGGGCTTTAATGAGTGCAACCTGATAATGAGGCGAAGTACATATTTCAAAACAGAATGCAACACCGTATATAATACCGTCAGTATTTACAGCATGCTACGAGCCATGATGAGCACTGACAACCTAGTCTACCACACAGTTATGGGAGCAATGACAACATAGTCTACCACTCAGTTATGGGAGCAATGACAACCTAGTCTACCGCTCAGTTATGGGAGCAATGACAACCTAGTCTACCACTCAGTTATGGGAGCAATGACAACCTAGTCTACCACTCAGTTATGGGAGCAATGACAACCTAGTCTACCACTCAGTTATGGGAGCAATGACAACCTAGTCTACCACTCAGTTATGGGAGCAATGACAACCTAGTCTACCACTCAGTTATGGGAGCAATGACAACCTAGTCTACCACTCAGTTATGGGAGCAATGACAACCTAACCTACCTTTCATTGTGGGAGTAATGACCACCTAGTCTACCATTCAGTTATGGGAGCAATGACAACCTAACCTACCTTTCATTGTGGGAGCAATGACAACCTAGTCTACCACTCAGTTATGGGAGCAATGACAACCTAACCTACCTCTCATTGTGGGAGTAATGACCACTTAGTCTACCACTCAGTTATGGGAGCAATGACAACCTAACCTACCTCTCATTGTGAGAGTAATGACCAACTAGTCTACCACTCAGTTGTGGGAGTAATGGCCACCTAGTCTACCACTTAGTTGTGGGAGTAATGACCACCTAGTCTACCACTTAGTTGTGGGAGTAATGACCACCTAGTCTACCACTTAGTTGTGGGAGTAATGGCCACCTAGTCTACCACTTAGTTGTGGGAGTAATGACCACCTAGTCTACCACTTAGTTGTGGGAGTAATGACCACCTAGTCTACCACTTAGTTGTGGGAGTAATGACCACCTAGTCTACCACTTAGTTGTGGGAGTAATGACCACCTAGTCTACCACTTAGTTGTGGGAGTAATGATCACCTAGTCTACCACTTAGTTGTGGGAGTAATGACCACCTAGTCTACCACTTAGTTGTGGGAGTAATGACCACCTAGTCTACCACTTAGTTGTGGGACTAATGATCACCTAGTCTACCACTTAGTTGTGGGAGTAATGATCACCTAGTCTACCACTTAGTTGTGGGAGTAATGATCACCTAGTCTACCACTTAGTTGTGGGAGTAATGACCACCTAGTCTACCACTTAGTTGTGGGAGTAATGATCACCTAGTCTACCACTTAGTTGTGGGAGTAATGCTCACCTAGTCTACCACTTAGTTGTGGGAGTAATGATCACCTAGTCTACCACTTAGTTATGGGAGTAATGATCACCTAGTCTACCACTTAGTTGTGGGAGTAATGACCACCTAGTCTACCACTTAGGTGTGGGAGTAATGACCACCTAGTCTACCACTTAGTTGTGGGAGTAATGATCACCTAGTCTACCACTTAGTTGTGGGAGTAATGATCACCTAGTCTACCACTTAGTTGTGGGAGTAATGATCACCTAGTCTACCACTTAGTTGTGGGAGTAATGACCACCTAGTATACCACTTAGTTGTGGGAGTAATGATCACCTAGTCTACCACTTAGTTGTGGGAGTAATGATCACCTAGTCTACCACTTAGTTGTGGGAGTAATGACCACCTAGTCTACCACTTAGTTGTGGGAGTAATGACCACCTAGTCTACCACTTAGTTGTGGGAGCAATGACCACCTAGTCTACCATTCAGTTATGTGAGCAATGACCACCTAGTCTACCATTCGGTTGTGTGAGCAATGACCACCTAGTCTACCATTCGGTTGTGTGAGCAATGACCACCTAGTCTACCATTCAGTTATGTGTGCAATGACCACCTAGTCTACCATTCAGTTGTGTGAGCAATGACCACCTAGTCTACCACTCAGTTGTGTGAGCAATGACCACCTAGTCTACCACTCAGTTGTGTGAGCAATGACCACCTAGTCTACCATTCAGTTGTGTGAACAATGACCACCTAGTCTACCATTCAGTTGTGTGAACAATGACCACCTAGTCTACCACTCAGTTGTGTGAGCAATGACCACCTAGTCTACCATTCAGTTGTGTGAACAATGACCACCTAGTCTACCACTCAGTTGTGTGAGCAATGACCACCTAGTCTACCACTCAGTTGTGTGAACAATGACCACCTAGTCTACCATTCGGTTGTGTGAGCAATGACCACCTAGTCTACCACTCAGTTGTGTGAACAATGACCACCTAGTCTACCACTCAGTTGTGTGAGCAATGACCACCTAGTCTACCACTCAGTTGTGTGAGCAATGACCACCTAGTCTACCACTCAGTTGTGTGAACAATGACCACCTAGTCTACCAATCAGTTGTGTGAGCAATGACCACCTAGTCTACCACTCAGTTGTGTGAACAATGACCACCTAGTCTACCACTCAGTTGTGTGAGCAATGACCACCTAGTCTACCACTCAGTTGTGTGAGCAATGACCACCTAGTCTACCACTCAGTTGTGTGAACAATGACCACCTAGTCTACCAATCAGTTGTGTGAGCAATGACCACCTAGTCTACCACTCCGTTGTGTGAGCAATGACCACCTAGACTACCACTCAGTTGTGTGAGCAATGACCACCTAGTCTACCACTCAGTTGTGTGAGCAATGACAACCTAATCTACCACTCAGCTCCGTCTACTAATCTGTATTTTTATTTCATTAAGTACTGTTGTAGATTTTCAGGATTTTCTGCTAGTAAGGCAGTATCATCAGCTTATCGAAGGTTATTGATTATCTTTCCATTAATGTTTAGGCCTGGCATCTCTGTGATGTTTTTAAAGATTTGCTCAGTGTATAGATTGAACAAGCGTGGTGATAGGATGCATCTTTGTCTAACTCCTCTTTTTACATCAATGAGTGTAGAGTTCTCTTTGTTATATTTTATTATTGCTGTTTGCTCCCAGTATATACATATTAGTCGTATGTCTGTGTCATCTAGATGTATATCTTATAGGCAGTCTGTAAGTTGTTTGTGGTGTACTCTATCAAAAGCTTTGGTGTAGTCTATGAAGCAGACATAAATTGGTTATTTACATCAGTGTACTTTTCGATCAATGTTCTCAAGCAGAATATGGCTTCTTCTGTCCCACTGTTTTTCCTAAATCCGAATTGTTGTTCTTCGAATTCCATATTGATTTTATTCTGAGTCCTTCCTTGTATATCTTTTAGTAAAATTTTTGTAACATGGCTCATTAGGCTTATTGTTCTAAAATCGGTGCATTCAATTGTACCATTCTTTTTATCCGACGCAATGAGAATTGATGTTTTTAGTTCATGTTGGTATGTATAATGTATAGTACATGTCGCTGCATATCTATGTGATCATTTAAATGCCAAAATCTTCTAGTGCCTGTATCATCTCTAACTGTATATTGTCCGGTCCTGCAGCTTTTCCCTTTTTCATTGTTTGTATAGCTTTTTCCACTTCAGATTTTAAGAAATTATAGCCTGATGTACATTTTATAATTGGTTTCTTGTCTCTTTCGTCATAAAATAATTGTTATATATTCCTGCCATCTATTGATTATATCTTTGTTGTCTGTTAGCATATTTTCCTCTTTTGTTTGTAATACATCCACTTTCTGTGACATTTCTATTTTTACTAGTCATTCTCTTTATTTATTTATGTATATGTCATAAGTCTTGTTTACTTTTCACATTTTCGATTTCTAGACATTTTTGGCTAAGCCAGTTTTCTTTTGCCTTTTTGCACATTTTGCGTTTTTTATTTGATCTATTTTGTTATATTGGGTAGTATTCTTCGCTTGTCTTCTATCTTCAATTTTTTTAAAGATGGTTTATCCATTTTTGTTTTTTGTTCTTTTCCTTTTAGGGTAAGATGTCGCAAATTTCGTGTATGCTTTTCTTTATGGACTACTTTTGGTTGTACATTTTTCATCAGGATTTTCTCTTCTGTATTGCTCAGTCCTTTCTTGTATCAACTTCTGATATGTGTTCTTTATTTGCATTGTATAAGTATCTTTAACATCTTTTTGATTTAAAGCTGATATGTCTAGTGGTATTGTTGATGAATTAGTCATGTGTTTGTTTCTCTTAGTTTGACTTTCATTTTAATCATTAAAGAATTTTTATCTGAGCTAATATCTGCTCCTGGATAGATTTTGGCTTTCTTGACGCTATTACGGAACCAAACTTTTATCATTATGTAGTCTATTTGATTATTGTTCTTATTTCCAGGGCTTTTCCGTGCGTATAGTTTCCTTTTCTCTTGCTCAAAGTAGGTGTTACATATTATAAGCCTGTTTTCTGCACACAATTTTATTCCTCTTTCTCCTCTTTCATTTCTTTTTCCTAAACCATGATTTTATTTCATGGTTTTACATCTACCTTTTCCTACTTTAGCATTCATATCACTCATTACAATCAAGATATGCGAAATCTTCATTTGCTTCATAACTTTATTTAGATTTTAATATTATGCTTTTATTTGTTCATTTGTATATTCTTGAGTAGGTGCGTATGTCTGTATTATTGCTATGTCGAATGATTTTGCTTTCATTTTGAGTAGTATAATTCTATCATTGTATGTATAGTGAGTACTTATATATTTTGTAGCTCTCTTTTTATTAGTATTCCTACACTTCTTTGATATTCTGTTGTGTTGCCTAAATATATAAATGAATATTTTTAGTCATGTATGTATCTATCTTATTTCCATCTTGTCTCTGATATGCTTAAAGTTCTATGTTTAGTCGTTCTGCTTCTAGAAT
>JAVIAB010000050.1:66913716-66936216 GCA_032433765.1 Megaustenia siamemsis
CGTCACGCCACATGGCGTATAGGGAATATGGTGTTAGTGACCATATATTTTACAGACCTTCGACACATGATTTTTGGGGTAATATGGTCGGTATTACGCCCGTGCCACTTTACTTTCCCAGAAAACAATCCGGTACCCATTAAAGGTTGGGTGAACCCCGAATCAGTCGGTAGGGATCGAACCCTACCTCTTTTCCCTTGTAGTCTAGTTCACTAACCACTGAGCTATCGCGGCTCCCAGTTAGTACATATATAGTGTGAGCCTTCAGGTTCAGTACAGCAGGAGGTCGACGCCTGGGAGTCATGACCTAGGCGTGCCCACCTCCCCTAGAGTGTCAAGAAGATAATGGTAAGAAACACGTGCTCGACGGCCTACTTCTGATGATCAGATTACCCCCTGCTGTTAAACTCAGTACAAAGAGTTTCCTTTACTGTATAATCATTATATTTAAAGTTATTCACATAAAACCTACCTAATGATATCTCCGGCTTGCTGTTGTGTCGCACTCTTTATATTGAGGAGAACGGTAACCGTACTTACCACTGTCAGCCATTACTTTACTGGGCTAAAACAGGAGTAACCTCAGTCGTAATTGTAATCACGGTTATATCTATCTATTGTCCTTTCGAGCCGAAGACGGCACATAGGGCAGAACCACAATCTCAAAAACAGAAACCTTGCGTGCCAAAATGGCACATATTGCAGAGATCACTGCTTCCAAAATCTATAGCTCTGTTTCCATAACAATACTTTTTACAATGACAGCTTCACGGTTATATACTGCCAGCAAATATTCTAGAATTATTCTTAGATCTTTGCTGTTGATATTCACTACGACGTAACGGGTAAACCGTAGTGCTATTTGGTGTATATAATATATAAGCTACATAGAGCCAATTCTGACTTATAGAAGAGAATCATGGACTGTAGATAAGCAAATCAAAAGACGATTAGATATGATTTATCAGAAAAATGTTGAGAGTTCCCTGGGCAGCTAAAATAAACCAACGAGGAAATTCTCATAGAGGCCAACACAAAAAAGGAGCTACCAAGAAACATTATAAAGAAATAATTAGCATATTTCCGTACACATCATGAGAAGAGTAAAGTTGGAATACTTGGTTACAACTAGTAAAATACAGGGAAAGAGATATCGCGGACGACAAAGGGAGAAGATGGTGGATAATATGGTGTCACGGTACGGAAAGCAGTCAATAACATTATTGATACGATGCACTATGGATAGAGGGAGCCGCGATAGCTCAGTGGTTAGTGAACTGAACTACAAAAAACAAGAGGTAGGGTTCGATCCCAACCGATGGCTTTCGGTTCAGCCAGTCTTCTATGGGTACCTGATTTTTTTTCTGGGAATGTAAAGCGGCACGGGCGTAATACCGACCACATTACCCCAAAAATCATGTGCCGAAGGTCTGTACAATGTATGGTCACTAACACCATATTCCCCATACGCCACTTGGCGTGACGGGGGTATTTTACTACTTTTTTTTTTTTACTATGGATAGAGAATTGTGGAAGGACATGATCGCCTATGCCAACTCGTGTGGCACACGATAATGACTATTATAATTGTACTCACATGATATGTTCTAAAAGAGGTCAATGCAGATAGAACATGTGTTTCCAATACAAAAAAAGAAACAACTTTTTTACTATGTTGTAAGAAGGGAGCAACTGTAGCATATTGTGACAACAGGAAAACTTGAGAGAAGAACAGATAGAGAGGGAAACAAGAGATTAAATATATTAGGATTGAAGACACTGACATAATTTGATAGGCAGTTGTGGAGGTATAAAGTTATGGAGAGACAGGATCACCTACGCCAGCAGTCCACGTAGTTGATGATGATAGTGATCATATAATATTTCTGAAATAAGTAAAAACTCAAAATAACTAAAACATCACCATCAAACAACTGTGACTAACCCTTGTTCTTTCCTCACTGAGTTCTCAAAATAACTAAAACATCACCATCAAAGAACTGAGACTAACCCTTGTTCTTTCCTCACTGAGTTCTCAAAATAACTAAAACATCACCATCAAAGAACTGCGGCTAACCCTTGTTCTTAACTCACTGAGTTCTCAAAATCTCCCTCTGTCAAACTCACAGCTCACGAGTAGACACGTGATCGCTAGGGGCTTTCCCTCACAGTGGGTTTCAGAGCTGGTTGTCTGATCACGAGGTGATCTCCCCTGGCGAGAAGATATAGTAATAAACGCTGACATCCAATTGATTATTTCCTTGATTGATGTTCGAGTTTTGGCCAAGCACGTCCCAGTTTGACTATGTTTCACATTTTTTCTAACTCCCTGGGATATCCGAATGTCCCCTCTTTCCCTAGCAGTGATAACAACATCTGCATTTACTCACGTTTCTACGGTACGTGAGTGAGAGCGTTTTTATCTCTGAGAGCTAGTAAAGAGATTACTGTTGGTTGTACCACGTGATGATGAGGAAGTGTTGCCATGGTCACGAATATCAATATGTCCTGGTTTAGATGTCATGTTTACTTACAAGCATCATCAATAGGTGCCATGTATGTTATCATCATCAGGTGCTATACCGGTTGGCGTAAGCGACATTTTCTCTTCACATCTCTCGGTCCTTTATACATGTCATAACATGCAAATATGTGGTCTTTTCTTATGCCATTTGGATAAGATTTTCAATATTTTTTCCTGTTTGTTTTCCTTTTCTCTGCTTTCCACTAATTCTGCCTGTTTATTATTGCGTTCCCAATGCCTTATTTTCGCATCACGTGCCCAATAAATGTAGATTGTCTCCTCCTTACAATTTTAACATTTCCGGTTTCTCCAATTCGTTTTAAACATTCTTCTTTTGTAAGTTGTGCTATCTATTGAATTCGTAGCATTCAAGTGATAAGCCACACCTTTCAGCTGCCTTTAATGTGTTTTGTGTTGTCTTACTTATTGTCCATGACTTACTTCCATAGTAACCAAGGTTATATATATATATATATATGAATGAATGAAAGAAGGAAGGAAGGAAGGAAGGAAAGATTGAAGGAAGGAAGGAAGGAAGGAAGGAAGGAAGGAAGGAAGGAAGGAAGGAAGGAAGGAAGGAAGGAAGGAAGGAAGGAAGGAAGGAAGCAAGGAAGGAAGCAAGGAAGGAAGGAAGGGCTAAGAAAATACAAGTTTGGGAAAGAGATGAAAAGAAAGGACAGAGATAGGAAGTAAAGGATAGAGTGAGTGAAAAAGAAAGAATAATACGTTTGAAAAAAAGAGTAAAGAAGTAAAGAAAAACGAGAAAGATTGAGGAAAGGTTGGAAGGTAAAGAGAGGGGAGGGAGGTAATAAATGAATGAAGGAAGGAAAGGTCGATGCAAGGACACAATTTTCTCTTCCTCTAATCCTTCACAACATGTGTGTTAGGGTGTACTTGACCTGTTGTTTCTTCTTTTCATATCTGGGACCTCGTAGAGAGGAAAGCATGAATAAGGCTTTTGTGTATACCAGCCAGGAGCCATCTTGTTTGACGACATTATAAAATGGCTGCCTTTTACGATGATTCATTTCACATCTGTATTTTCAGCAGCGTAAATTCGTCGCAATTTGCGACTTGATGTATTGTGTGTGTATGCTGCGTGTTTACGAGTTGTCGTGTTTTAATGTACGGATTTGTGTGTCTATTTTTTTTGTGTGTGTGTGCATTGTCAACGAGGGGAAGAGGGGCAGATCCAGAGGAGGAAAGAGAACGTTGAAGCGATGAGATTTCAGGAAGAAACAATCACACAGAGAGTTTGAAAGGAAGGGATTGAGAATAAGAATAAGGTATAGAATAAAATATGAGAGAGAGAGAGAGAGAGAGAGAGAGAGAGAGAGAGAGAGAGAGAGTCTGGTCACGTAGCGGATTGTGTAAGTTTCATTTTCATCTTTCATTTATGTGTTCGTAAACATTTTTCCCATTTTAAAAAATACATGAAAATACTGATCAGGAAAGTTTACATTGTTAACTAAACATTTCTTGATAAACATGAACTGTCAAAAGTAAACAACTGTCTGAACTTGGATCCCAACCGTTTATCGTAAACGTAGGAAACTGTTTTAGACTACCGGTGATAGATGTAGCGCTTCATGGAAGTGAGAAAGATCCGAAACCCGGAAAGTTAAACCAAACAACAAAAATAGCTTGATGTTGTAAAAGACATAAACTTGACGCCAAACCTGGGCATATCAACGTTGAGGGCAACAACGCTAGGGCAACAACGTCTGGACTTGACCAAACTAATACTTGAAATCAGTGGTTCTCAAAGTGCCAACCAGCGGCGCGCCAGACTCCGGCGATGGCGCCGCGACTAGGAAATTATCGTGTGGTCCACTCAGTGGTTATATATCATATAATAAATTGGCGCTCCTCACAGCACCAGAGCTGGAAGTTGTCAGCGACCCACAGCTGATGGCTTGCGCCAATATCGGTGAACCAGAACCATCCAGACCCTGCTCCACCTCTCCGTGGTGCCTATAGTAACAGACTAACCCGTCTAGTCTGACCATTCGGTTAGGGATCGAAGAGATAAGACAACCCGGTGCTCAAAAATGTCGTGCTGAAGTCTGATATGTTGGACCAAAAGGCGCAAATATTACAAGTCATACTGCAAACCATAACACAGTGTAGACACTCCCAGTTAACGTCCTTTTAAGGGCGGATGACGAAAAGGTGTACTCCTTTAGTCACCGGGCGAACGGAAACAAGCATATAATACATGATAACATCCACATACTTAATATTTTTAGCACATATAAACGTTTCTAATGTAAATTGTTAAATTATATTGTATATCTTCTTATATGTTCTATCTGTGGTTCCTAGTTTACCCCATTTTTACGATAGTAACTGCCATGAGGACACTGCAGATCAGCAGGGAAAGGTACCTGAGGATGTCAACAGTTTGGAGACCACTGTTTTAAACTAGTATCTGGCCTTGCTTTCACAAAACTGAATTTACAAGGACTTTAGTGATAACTTTTATATTATCAAATCAGAGAGAATGAGGTCTAGGAGAGGAGTTGAACCACAACAGTGATCTTTATTCGTTCTTTATATTTCTTCTTACTTCCTGTAAGTTGAGGTGTTGTACATAGGAGGTATGTGTAGCTTGAGTTATTGTACATAGGAGGTTTGTGTAGCTTGAGTTGTTGTACATAGGAGGTATGTGTAGCTTGAGTTGTTGTACATAGGAGGTATGTGTAGCTTGAGTTGTTGTACATATGAGGTATGTGTCGCTTGAGTTGTTGTACATAGGCGTTATGTGTAGCTTGAGTGTTGTACATAGGAGGTATGTGTAGCTTGAGTCGTTGTACATAGGAGGTATGTGTAGCTTGAGTTGTTGTACAAAGGAGGTATGTGTAGCTTGAGTTGTTGTACAAAGGAGGTATGTGTAGCTTGAGTTGTTGTACATAGGAGTTATGTGTAGCTTGAGTTATTTTACATAGGAAGTATGCGTAGCTTGAATTGTTGCACAAATGAGGCATGTGTAGGTAGAGTTGCTGTAGGGGAGGTATGTGTAACTCGAGTTTTTGTAGAGAAGATATGTTTAGCTTGAGCCGTTGTACAGAAGGGGTGTGTGTAACTGGAGTTATTGAAGTGGAGATATGTATAGTTTGAATTGTTGTACAGAGAAGGTATCTGTAGCGTAAGTTGTTGCACAGATGAGGTATGTATAACTTTGGTTGTTGTAGACGTGGTTTGTGTAACTTGAATTTATGTTCAGATGAGGTATGCGTAGCTTGAGTTGTTCTACAGAGGAGGTATGTGTAACACGAAGTTGTTCTACGGAGGAGGCATGAGTAACATGAGTTGTTCTACAGGAGAGTATTTGTAGCTTGAGTTGTTGTACAAGAGAGTATGTGTAGCCTGAGTTGTTGTACAGAAGAATATGTGTAACTTTTGAGTTGATGTACAGTAGAGTACGTGTAGCTTGTGTTGGTGTACAGGAGAAGTATGTGTAGTTTGAGTTCCAGTACAGAGATATTATATGTGGCATTCTCTACATAGCCACTTAAATACCGTGAGTTGTTGTATAGAAAAAGTATGTGTAGCGTGAAATGTTGTACAGAGAAGGTATGTGTAGATTGAGTTATACAGAGGAGGTATGTGTGACTCTCCGAGCATCGCAAGTTGTGTAGCTTAAGTTGTCGTGATTTTGAATATATTTAGCTACTGATTTAACCTATCCACAATTTCCTGAGTCAAAATTGTGTCTTGTAGTCTAATTTTTTATTGTACTATTCTCGATTAGCTTGCTTGTTGATTGAGTTTCATTCTTATAGGTTGTCCAACGTATTTAATTATTTTAAATCTGATATGACCATTTACTGAAAATGTCCCTACTGTTCTGTCCAGTTTTACCTTTCACTGTCTCTTCTCGTTTTTATTACAGCATGGAACACATCTCATTTATCAGATGTGATTTACGTGTGTCTTTCAATGACTGTAGATGTCTGGCATTAACAACATTGCATAATCGTGAAATATGAACATATTGCAGCATCAGCAAGCTGATTTTGGATGTTTCAGCTCAATATAAGATTGCTCTTGTAGGAAATATGAGAAAAAAATTAAACTTTCCAAGATGATGGTATTGATGTGGTCACATGATTACATGGTAGATGTATGTGCTGATTTGAGACAAGGACTCAAAGTACATGGTAGAGGTATGTGCTGATGTGTGACAAGGACTCAAAGTACATGGTAGAGGTATGTGCTGATTTGAGACAAGGACTCAAAGTACATGGTAGAGGTATGTGCTGATGTGGGACAAGGACTCAAAGCACATGGTAGAGGTATGTGCTGATGTGGGACAAGGACTCAAAGTACATGGTAGAGGTATGTGCTGATGTGGGACAATGACTCAAAGTACTTGGTAGATGTATGTGCTGATTTGGGACAAGGACTCAAAGTACATGGTAGAGGTATGTGCTGATGTGGGACAATGACTCAAAGTGCATGGTAGATGTATGTGCTGATTTGGGACAAGGACTCAAAGTAGATTGTAGAGGTATGTGCTGATGTGGGACAAGGACTCAAAGTACATGGTACAGGTATGTGCTGATGTGGGACAAGGACTCAAAGTACATGGTAGAGGTATGTGCTAAATTGGGACAAGGACTCAAAGTACTTGGTAGATGTATGTGCTGATGTGGGACAAGGACTCAAAGTACATGGTAGAGGTATGTGCTGATGTGGGACAAGGACTCAAAGTACATGGTAGAGGTGTGTGCTGATGTGGGACAAGGACTCAAAGTACATGGTAGAGGTATGTGCTGATGTGGGACAAGGACTGAAAGTACATGGTAGAAGTATGTGCTGATGTGGGACAAGGACTCAAAGTACGTGGTAGAGGTATGTGCTCATGTGGGACAAGGACTCAAAGTACACGGTAGAGGTATGTGCTGATTTGGGACAAGGACTCAAAGTACGTGGTGGAGGTATGTGCTAATGTGGGAGAGGGTATATGATAGAGATGATGTGAAAGAAAATTGACCAGTCGTCATTGGGTATCATAATAAAGTATGTTTTGTTATTGTTATTATTATTGTTATTATTGTTGTTATTGTTGTTAGATTTGATGACGATGGCGATTAGAGTGGTGATAATAAGGGAAGGGTGATGGTTGTGGTGATGATAACAGTGTGAATAATTTGATAGAGGAGGGGATTATAATGATGATGATGGCGATGATGATGATAATGACGATCATAATAGCAGCTATTAACATGATAATGACGATCATAATAGCAGCTATTAACATGATAATGACAATGATAACATTATTGATGAAGACAGTAACGACGATGGTGGTGGGTGTTACTGAAGTGGTAACGTCAGTAATGGTTGTGATGATGTTGGGTGTGAAGATGGCGATGACGGTATTTGTAGAACAGACTGTTGCAAAAGCAAGGACGATGGTAATTGTTGTTGTTCTTCTCTGCTTGTTACTATCACTTGACAACAACTGAATGAACACAATTTAGCCATCATTGGCATCACACACTAACCATCTCGTCACATCAATCTAGCTATCTCTCACGGATTATATAAGTACCCGTCTCTAACACTTTATTTACGGACACTCCACGTCCCTAGCACATAATTCATCTGTCATTCTTCCGGTATTTTCTCCAACTCGCCAATCTATCTGTTTCCGTACCGATTTGTCCATCAATCTATTTCAGAAATTACTGGAAGCCACTCCCTTGATGCTTGCCCATTCAGTGACTAACCGTCCTAAAGTCCCTGTCCGCCCCATATGAATTATCTCACATTCGGTGTATGTGCTTCCCTCTAGCCAACAAGTCCAGGGTTTTCCTGGTCTACTCGGTAATTGTGAGACTCTTTATTACCACGTGGTATGAGAATGATGAGCTTGAGTGATGTGTAGATAGACGGAATAAATTGTAGTACCAGAAAGAGTAACCCTTGTTTCATGTAATAAATTGTAGTACCAGAAAGAGTAACCCTTGTTTCATGTAATAAATTGTAGTACCAGAAAGAGTAACCCTTGTGTCATGTAATAAATTGTAGTTCCAGAAAGAGTAACCCTTGTTTCATGTAATAAATTGTAGTACCAGAAAGAGTAACCCTTGTTTCATGTAATAAATTGTAGTACCAGAAGAGTAACCTTGTTTCATGAAATAAATTGTAGTACCAGAAAGAGTTGTTTCATGTAATAAATTGTAGTACCAGAAAGAGTAACCCTTGTTTCATGTAATAAATGTAGTACCAGAAAGAGTAACCCTTGTTTCATGTAATAAATTGTAGTACCAGAAAGAGTAACCCTGTTTCATGTAATAAATTGTAGTACCAGAAAGAGTAACCCTTGTTTCATGTGTTGTGCCATTCATCGCCGAGAGAATGGTTCTGTTTCTGAGAGACAGAAGGAATATAGTCAAATAAGAAAAAGGACGTATAAACGGAGTGAGGGATAAGAAGATAACGGTAAATGAAAGCGGAAGAGATTTTGACAGGTGGGAGTGAGAAAAATAGTTAGTGGGACGATTTTCTGGGTAAGGGGCGTTGAAATTAAAAGAAATGAAGAGAGGGTAATGAGCATAAAGAGGAGATAAACAGAGGAATGTCTGGAGGGATTGGGAGGATTGAAAGTGAGTTAGGAAAAGGGAAGGTTTGATTGGAAAGACATAGAAAGAAAGGGAAACAAAGTGATTCTACTATCTCGAAACGGCGCTGTGGTAGTCTGTGTGTGGTTAATGAACTGAGGACAAATGTGGGTCACCGACCGGCCGACATGTAAGTTCATCCAGCCTTAATGGGCGCTGGAGATTTTTCTGGGACTGAAAGACGACCGTCGTAGTTCTGACATTACCCAAACTGTTGATGGTAAAAGATGGACACTGCCACCATGTTACTTAAACACGACATCCACGGAGACGGAGGTCTTCCATCTTGTGAGATCACTACTTAACTGGGAGCTACAACGCGCTTATAGCAACATACGATCTAACGCCTCGAGGATAATCATAAGCCAGATGGATACACAATTTAAAGTGAGTTCTGCAGGGGTTCTTTGGTTCTTTAGTTATGGAAGAACCCGGTATCACTGCAAGCGAATTAAAATCCATAATTGCTCAACCGCCCGTGCCAGTGGGATCATTCGAATTACTATCTCATCTCCGAAACAAAGAAAGGTAGCTGTAGTCCCCATCATCGCAGTCTCAGCACACGCCAAAAGACATAAGGCGAAACAGCACAGAAAGTGAACACAGATGTGAATTACATGTGTCTGCAGGGGTACGGACTAACAACTATTATAATTCAGAAAAGCATGGATCAGTAAGTTTACGAATGCTTACAACATGTATCCATGCGAAAATATACACAGAGTTTATGATATCATATACAGTACTGCTTATTTTACTTTAAAAAATCATAGTCATGGTGTTAATTTATCAATAATGGCACTCATTCAGACCCTACTCCACCTCATCGTGGTGCCTCCAGTAGCAGACTAACCAGCCTAGTCATGGTGTTAATTTATCAATAATTGGCACTCATTCAGACCCTACTCCACCTCATCGTGGTGCCTCCAGTAGCAGACTAACCAGCCTAGTCTGGCCACGTGAGTAGGGATCGAAAAAGGAAGGCAACCTGGTGCTGAAAAATGCCATTCTGAAGTCGGACGTGCTGGGCCGAAGGACGCAAATAAATGAATGACTTTACAAGGACAGCCTAGTTAGACATAAGAAGATATAAGAGCAAAAATGCAAGAACAAACAAAGATAAAGTCACCTCATGACTAATGTTTAACAATATAGAACACAAAATGTACAAGCAGTTATGCTTATATAATGAGATAAATGAATAATATCATGCATGAAATATTAATTAAACAACACGACGTTGGCTTAAAAACCGTACTGATGGGTCACGTGTATGTGTCTATGACATCCGGTTTGGTTATAAGTGCAGACATAGAGTGACTGCCGTAGTGTGGCAGCCATTTTGAAACAATTTTATTTTGTTTCTTCTCACTTGTCCGATTGGACTAGTTAGAATGTACTAGATGGTTCGCGATATGGAGGGGTAGAGTCTGGAATGTTCTAGCTCATCGATCCTGGCTCTAGCTATCATCTAGGATTCTCTGATGACTTCATCATCTGGTGATGTTAGTAGCATTGCCCTCCTGATCATGTACTAATTTAACTCAAATTCATTTGAATGATACTGTAACGATGCCAGAAAACATATGCACTACAGTATTATCTGTAGAGAGGTAGCTGAATATTTTCTTTCGTTTTTTTTTTTTTAATTTCCCTTTTTGTACATATTACCAAATGCATCAGTCATATCAGCTGTAAAAAGTGTACTCGTATCTAAACACTGAGTTAGAGATAGTACGTTAGCAGGAGTTATGGGGTGCTGACTGTTGCTGACGCTGTTACCTGTAGCTTCTCTGATATCGGCAAGCACAAGATATTTATCGATACTGAAGATATAACAAACGCGAATGAATAATGTGTTTCAGCCACATGTGGTTCTTTGCAACAAAGAGCTGATAGGCTGACCTAGATGCGCGGTGCTGAAAACTGACATGCGCAAGAGCGACATCTTGAAGATCGTCTGTATGTTGGTAAAGACATGACAATTAGTGAATATGAAGATCTTTAGCGAATGTATGTTAGTAAACACATGACTGTCACTGATCTTGAAAACCTTCGGTGATTTTATGTTGGTAAAAACATGAATATCAGTAATATTGAAGATCTTTAGCGATTTTATGTTGGTAAAAACATAACTGTCAGTGATCTGAAGATCTTTAGCGATTTTATGTTGGTAAAAACATGACTGTCAGTGATCTTGAAGATCTTTAGCGATTTATGTTGGTAAAAACATGACTGTCAGTGATCTTGAAGATCTTTAGCAATTTTATGTTGGTTAAACATGACTGTCGGTGATCTTGAAGATCTTTAGCGGTTTTATGTTGGTAAAAACATAACTGTCAGTGATCTTGAAGATCTTTAGCGATTTTATGTTGGTAAAAACATGACTGTCAGTGATCTTGAAGATCTTTAGCGATTTTATGTTGGTAAAAACATGACTGTCAGTGATTTTGAAGATCTTTAGCGATTTTATGTTGGTTAAACATGACTGTCAGTGATCTTGAAGATCTTTAGCGATTTTATGTTGGTAAAAACATGACTGTCAGTGATCTGAAGATCTTTAGCGATTTATGTTGTAAAAACATGACTGTCAGTGATCTTGAAGATCTTTAGCGATTTTATGTTGGTAAAAACATGACTGTCAGTGATCTTGAAGATCTTTAGCGATTTTAGTTGGTTAAACATGACTGTCGGTGATCTTGAAGATCTTATCGATTTTATGTTGGTAAAAACATAACTGTCAGTGATCTTGAATATCTTTAGCGATTTATGCTGGTTAAACATGACTGTCAGTGATCTTGAAGATCTTCAGCGATTTTATGTTGGTAAATACATGACTGTCAGTGATCTGGTGATCTTAGCGATTTATGTTGGTAAAAGCATGACTGTCAGTGATCTTGAAGATCTTAGCGATTTTATGTTGGTAAAAACATAACTGTCAGTGATCGTGCAGACTTCAGACTTGAGATTGCATCGTGTTATAATAAAACAACCAATAAACAGGAATGCGAAAAACAAAGTGCTCTGTGTGAGTACAATCAGCAAGCTACTGTAACTACCTGTAGCACACACTTCGCCATCTGCTGAAAGTTACTGAGCATAGGAGAGTCCTGAGTACTTTTGTTGTTGTTTTGGTGGGTTTTACCTACTTCTTGGCGAGGCACGACCTGTTCAATCCAAACTAAGTATTTTAGGTTATATTTGACGGCTATTACCATTAGGTGAGATGCAGAATGGCTCAGGCAAAAGCAACTTTCCAAAAAATGAGGAAGATACTATGCAATCCATTTTTGACAATAGAAACAAGAAAAAGAGTTCTTAACCCGTCTGAAAGAATCCTGTCTCTAGCCATATCTCCCACTTCTGTTGTCATGTTCAATGTCCCCTTGATGTCATGAAACCACCTTCTAATAATTAGGTATCACATTTACTTTACTTTACTTTTCTTGAACTAGACATATGCTGGGAGAAGTAAATGACAATTGGGACAAAAGCAAAAGATAACGATATCTAAGATGAGATGTCATTGAAGCATGTTTAACGTGACAATTAGAGACAAAATAATAAATGAAGAAAGTAGGGGGAAAGCAATAGCATCGATCTGAAGTTGTTGTATCCATAGACAAGTTGTTACAGCTGGACATGTAACATGACTACTGGTAGACAGTGTTCCCAAACACAAACAACCAGATGTAACAAAAGAGAACAGATAGGAAGATTTTCTGAAATATTGATTCGCGTAATTGACTCCAAAGAAGATGATCACCTGCATGAGTCTTGATGGCTGGGTGGTTAGTGTGCTCGCTTCCTGATTAGAAGGGTCCGAGTTCGATCCTCAGAAGTGGAAGTTTTTTTTTGTCAGGCAGAGATGGCTCCAGGGTTCACTCAGCCTCTAAAAGGGGTACCATAGGTTTTTTTTTCTTCTGGGAAGTAAAGGCGGTCTGGCGTGATACCGACCACAATACATAAAAATGTGCAGTTGTAGAAAAATATGGTCACTAATATCAAATTCCTCATTTGCATATCAAGGCATGATAGAAACCTTTGCTTATACACATATATGTTTATAGTTCCCTAGAACTTTCTAAAATGTTGAATTTTCTCTGGACAGCTAAAATGATCAACAAGGACATTCTCTAAGAGGCCAACACAAAAAGGGAGCTCCGTAAAAAAACATCATAAAGAAACAAGCAATATTTTTCGGGCACATCATGAGAAGAGGAAAGTTTGAATACTTGGTTACAGCTGACAAAATACAAGGAAAGAGATATCGCATACAACAGAGAGAGAAGATAGTAGATAGCTTAGTGTCATGGTATGAAAAACAATCAATAACAGAAGTGATACGATGCACTGTGGATAGATAATCGTGGAAGGACATGATCGCTTACGTCAACCGGTATGGCACATGATGGTGATGAGAACTAATAAAATTTGTGAAGTCACAAGATAATGAACTGTTTTTGTTAAATAACATTTATTGTTTGAATTGTTTTTTAATGTCTTGATATTATTTCTGAGAACATTAAATATTCAACATACATTTGACAGCAGAAAATCTGATAACGTAACTCGAAAATCTGATTAACCATTAGGCTTTCTTTGGAATGGGTTTTACCGAACTTATTGATAAGAGCTAATCGAGTTTCAGCTAATTCAGACCTTGAAGCAAGAAACAGAATAAAAAATAAAAATATTGTTCCGGGGTTTTCCATTTAAACTAGTTCCAAATTGCTTATTATTTTTATGTTATTCACTCCCCCTCCCCATCATCCCTTCCCCGTTCAGATTATACAGTTTCTCCACCGCAATGACGACATGAGATGTGCACACAAAACGATGACGTCGCTTAGCAAAGTAATTCAGAGTTATTGTTTTGTTAAATATATAATAGAACATAACAACTAAAATATCGGCTGAAGGATGCAGTGATTAACCTAGTGTGAAAGTAGGTCTCGTGGGTGTTTGAAAATGTATTGTTGTGGGAGCTGAAGTCAGTGCATGGCTGGTACATTTTGGCCGTATTGTTCGATTTCGTTGCATTGTATGCACAATGAGTGTTGTCTCTCCATTATTTGGTACCTTTCTATTCGTAAATAAAAGTATATTTTGGTGTTTCTATTGTTGTATTTTTACATTTACACCGCTTCAGATGTGATATTTCTGTTATTGTCCAGGGTGTTTATAAAGTCGTTGTGCAGTGAAAATATTTTTTTCGAAATTGAGGAAAATCGTAATGTACATTTGTATTATTCATCTAGACACTACTGCTCTTGGCTGGCCTGTATTGGGTAAAGTGGCCGTTCATACGATGAAGTTGTGTTTACAGCATGTGTTCAAAATGTCCACCACGGGGATCAAGACATTTGTTGACTCGCCTTTTCAGTATTTGTGACACCATTACAGAAGACATCCTTCAATAAACGTTGTGAGAACACTAGATCCAAGAGTCGAACACGAAAAAGATGGATCCTTGGAATATTAGAAGCACTAGGAAACATAACAGCAGCAGATGCGAACAGAAGAGCAAAAGACCGTAAATTATATCTCCCCTCGACGTTGGAAGGTAGATGAGGAAGGAAAGAAGAAGAAGACAGAAGACATGTCCGATCAAAGATACCCTGTTGTCAATATTAACAGGATTTCCTTTCATCAATAAATAACTATACAGCGTGACTGTAACAGCGTGACTATAACAGCGTGACTATAACAGCGGCTTGTTGTTTTATGTTGCAGGCGGAATTACAGACACATAATATCATGACGTAAATTTCATAAATCGGTGACGTAATTTCACAAATATTTTTCAAGGCATTGCACAGCGACTTTATAAACACCCTGTATTATGTATGTGGTGATTCATTTTCACGATTTCATTGTTCATTTTTATATCAAAATAGTATTTTAGTTATAATCTTATAGATGTTGCAGCAATTATTAATGAAGTCGTCCTGAGTCTAAACTCAACCTATTCTTAAAATTAATATTTAATAGAAGTTGTTTTAGTTTGAGACATCACACGTAAAACGTAACATTTGTACCTAATTAAATCGTTAACGTATGAATATTTTACTAGTTCGTAACAAACGGTCATACATTGGCCAATCTGAGAGTTTTGGGGAGATGCAAGTTTCAATTTTTAAAATACAATGGTTTTTCTTTAATTTTAAGATATAGCTTCTTCTAATCACTTTGAACGTGTAATTCAAGAAGTATGTGCGGTTTATCTTCATGGAAAGACAAGAGGAAATAAACAAAAGTATCTGCGACAAACAACTGTAGAGTGGGTAGGAGCAATCTCACTTGGTGACAATAAGGAAAAGCAGAATTGGAGTCGCTGGACACTGCAGGACTTGCTGAGGAGGGGATCTGAGCATTTAGGTACATGTTCAGAGTGCATTGATGATGACTCGCAAATAACGCAATCAGAAAACAATGGTAGCATAAACAAGGAAGTGATTGACAGGTAAGAAATGAAAGTATTAGAAGGAGGGGTGTTACGAAGGGAGGTCCGTTCAATAAGGGAAGCATGTGCTTGTTTTTATTCAAACGAGGGAACAATCCGAAATAGTTTGACCCGACAAGCCTTTGTGCATTCACACGATTACTTTCTCATCCGGCCCTTTAAAAGAACGTTAAATGAGACATTAAATGCGTTGAGCTGTGGTTTCTAGTAGAACCGTGCGATATATGCGCCTTTCGGCCCAACACATCCGACTTCAGCACGCCATTTGTGAGTACCGGTTTGGCTTCCCTGTTTCTATCCTCACTCACTTGTTCAGACCACCCTGGTCAGTCTGTTTCTATCCTCACTCACTTGTTCAGACCACCCTGGTCAGTCTGTTTCTATCCTCACTCACTTGTTCAGACCACCCTGGTCAGTCTGTTTCTATCCTCACTCACTTGTTCAGACCACCCTGGTCAGTCTGTTTCTAGGGGCATCGCAAGGAGGTGGAGTATAGTCTGGATAGCTCTGGGTTCACCGATCCTGGCGATCCACCGATCAACTACGAGTCGCTGACAACTATTAGCTCAGTTGCTGTCGGACGCCTCTGGCCCCGCCCGACAAGCTAGCACTCTATCCACAAATTGACACACAGATTCGTCTACTCCATTTATGCATACATGCCCATTCTGCTCATTTGCTGACACGTTATCGATGCCTATTACAGATCTCCCTTCGACATTTGATTTCCTCTGCGTCCATTGCAATGCTGGAAATTGGCTGTATTTGGCTTGAGAAGATAATGAGTCATATAGAAATGTTGATGACAGAAATAAATGAGTTGGGCCTGTAGATTCCCGTGTTATGGAAAAATGATTGCTCAGAAGGAATTGAAAGGATGTAAGAAAACAGGATATAAAAAAATAATTAGCAAGGATTATGTTCTATAATTAGAAACCAAAATAGATTTAGCTTAAAACAAGAGCACACATTAACAAGATGTGAAGATCATCACACTACAACAATGACCAAAACACATCGCCATTTTGAAATAAGTACTTATCTTTTGTTTCTGTTTGTGAATTAATATTTGTTGTTTTGTACCCGATGAAGGTTTTTATTCAAAATGTCGTAGTTTGTCTTGTCTCTCTACAGGTTTATCTGTTTAATAACTTTTTTGTATGTTACATATTTTCTGCAGCTCTACTCACGGCCCCGCGATATATTTTATATTTTTATAAGAGAAAGAATAGCCACCCATGATTATATAAAGAAGGTACGACGGTGGTTTTCTTTTGCCTTCCGTCGGTTTGTTTACTGTTCACTCCGCTAGCCTCTGACTAAAAAGTCTCACCAACAAGGTAATGAGGTTGTTTTACTTTAGAGTACCCTCCCTTAGCCTTTTACTCTCCCGAGCATACCTGCAAAGTAGCCGAAGGTTGTACTGTCCACTGCAGTGTCAGTCTAGAAATAATATTTTTAACTGCTGGGAGATCAAGTAAAACCAAAGGGTAAAGGAACAATCTGGAAAGAAAATAGCGTTCATTACGAATGCATCGAACCGCGCGGTCAAAAACACATTGCAATGCAATCTTGACAATGCATTGAAAACAAAAGAGGGCGTTCTGAATGGGGTGAAACTGAAAAAAAAGAACTACTTAACACAATTAGAAAACGACAACTGACATTTTTTGGACATGTGAAGAGACATAATACCCTTCCGAAAGTTATCTTGGAAGGGGAAAGTACAATGCAGGAGAAGGTAGTTGTAGGTCAAGACGAAAGTAGATTGATAATCAAAAGGGGGACAAGTGAACAAATGACAACGTGCACCATCAAGACAAAGATGACACAACATGGTAGCCAACCTTTGTTGTGTGGATGGCACCCCATGAATGAATGAAATGAAATATCAGTATAGGTTCTCTCCAAGCGTTGCTAGACGTATGGGGAATATGGTGTTAGTGACCATATACGACCACAGCACTTTTTTTGGATGAAGTGGTCGGTATCACGGCAGGCCGCCTTTATTTCCAAGAAAAATCTCTGGTACTCATTTTTAGAGACTGGGTGAACCCCAGAGCCTTGTCAGTCGAAAAAAAAAATTCGCCACTGCTGGGGATCGAACCCGGGTCCTTCTGGTCAGGAAAGGGAGCACACTAACCACTCAGCCACCGAGGCTCTAAATGCAATGTGCTATAATATAATATAATTATTGAACGAAGAATAAAATGTATATGATTACTGACAAATAACTACTTGCACGAGAAAAAAAAATTTGGATGATAATGTAACCAAAGAACTTCTTAGTTATAAAGCAGCGAGCAAATGCAGACAGATTTAACAGACTGATATAGAGTTGAATAGATCACGTACTCATTAGAGATACCGAAGCTACAACAGATGATGTCATGACGATGATTCTAAGCAGTAAAAGAAAACAAATGACAACTTAGGGGAAATAGCGTTATTTGAGATTCATATTAATTGCCAGACTTTTGAGTTTCTGCTAATGAAGCACACAGACGGACTTTTCTTTCTTTCTTTCTTACTTTTTTCTTTCTGTCTTTCACTTTCTTCCTTTCATTCTTTCAATCTTTCTTTCTTTCACCTTCTTTCTTTCTTCACTTCCTGTTGTATCTGTTCGGATGTCAAGGGAGATATAAAATTGACAGTTAATGATCTTGTAGCGGTTCTTTGATGTTGTCTACAGGTGGTGATATATATATATATATATATATATATATATATATATATATATATATATATATACAATTTATAAGATAAACGATTTTGGAGATATAGACAATGATTCAGCGGAACGAAAAGGACACCAGACAGACCGGCAGACGTGAAGACAGACAAACGCATAGATAGCTGAGTTAAGCTATTTCGTTATTTGTCTGTATGCAAGACATTATTAAACAGGCACATCAACCGTTGACTTTTCGGTCGATCATGATCATAGACAGCAAGATTAAAAGAACATGAACTATTATTATGTAGAGTAATTAATTACTGGATTAATGCTCGTTATTAATCATCGGTGAATAAATTATTACAGTCAGTGATAGGTAATGGTTGGTTGGTTGCGTTCGTCCGATGACTAAAGTATTCTAGAGTATAGTAGTAGACTGATTGTTAATAAGGATTGTTATACAATGAGTGACAGACAACTTGTTCACATTCTTATATATGGCCATAATATTTGAACCCCTTCAATGTTCATTAGCAACCAATTGTTCATCCAGTTCGCTCGGGTGAAAAATCGCTTGGTTAGTTCACGAACTCTTTAGCACCGGCAATGGCCCCTTTTGTAACATCATCAATTGAATTAATATAACGACTTCTTTTTTCTTCTTTATCTTCTGCGTTCATCTAACGACAACTCTGATTTTCGTCTACTCTTGAATGGACGTTAAATGGGCGTGAATTTGATTTTTTTTGGTAGCTCTCGAATGTTGCTTCTTTCGGCCCAGCATATTCGACTTCATCAAAGAATTTTTTTGAGAACCGGGTTGCCTTCCTTCCCAAAACCTAAAATCTTGGTCGAAAGATTAGGTTGTTTATCGTCATCATCATGTGCCATACCGGTTGCCGTTGGCGTTGGCGATCATGTGATTCTGCAATCTTCTATCTACAGTGCGTCGTGTCAATTCTGTTGTTGACTGTTTTCCATGCCACGACACTAAGCTATCTAGTGTCATTTCTCTTTTTCGTCCTCGATCTCTTTTTCCCTGCATTTTCCTAGTTGTAACCAAGTATTTCAACTGTCTTCTTTCTTATGATGTGCCCGAAAAATGTTGATTGTTTCTTTAGGATGTTTTTAAGAGCTTCCTTTTTGTGTTGGCCTCTTTAAGAATGACCTAGTTGGTCTTTTTAGCTGTCCATGGAACTTTCAGCATACTTTTGAGAAATCCCATCTCTGTGGCCTCTAATCTTCTTTTCATTTGTTTGTCTACTGTCCACGATTCGCTTCCATAGGTCAGAATTAGCTCCATAGAGCACCGAGAACTCTCTTTCTCATTTCTCTTGACATAGATTTGTTGCATAAGATGTTTTTCTTTTTCTGAAATGTTATTTTGACCTGAGCTGTTCTGCTTTTTATTTCTGTGGTGTATCTTCCATGTGATGTTATTATTGTGCCCAAGTATTGGACGCGTCGCCCTTGTTTCAGATTTGCCCTCTTTATTTTGTGTATACTTCTTGACGGTGGTTATTGTTTCTTCGACCATTACTTCTGTTTTCTTACTATTCAGACTGAGACCTTTCTTGTTGCTTTCTTTTACTATTATGTTTATCTTTTCTTTTAGTTCATTCTCTGTCTCTGTTATTAAGACTGTACCTCCCGCATACAGCAAATTGTTTATATTGTGACCGTTGACTTAAAATCATTTTATAACTACTATTGGGGTTGGTCTCGTGGCAAGATCCCGACCTCGAGACAGAGAGGTTATAGGTTCAAATCTCGGCTGCACCAATTGAGATTTTTATTTACGATTTATCTCTGAGGCAACCACCCTGGTCTCAGCAGCGAGGCCCGGTTTGAAACGTCAATTACTCATGGACGGAAAACAATATGAGTTTTAACTGCCTGTGCGACGAGGGGCACCAGTACACACGGCTGGGATAAACGGATTAACACTCAAAATTCAGTTCCTAGCCTCTAGGGACTTCGTCAGAGGTAAAAGCTGGCAAACGCAAATATATATATATCTACTATTGATCTCATAATTTTTTCGCTGTAAACTGAAAATAAATTCGGCGACTGAATACAGCCTTGTCTGACTCCTTGTTTTATGTATTGGAACTGTCCTGGCTGGTTGCTAATTCGTACGGCTGTTGTTTGTTGCCAGTACATCTTCTTTATGATTCACAGATCCTTACCGTCACTGTTTAATTTCTCCAGCATGTTGATTATTTCATTTGGTTTGCTTTGTCAAATGCTTTTGTGTAGTCTATCAAGCACATATATAGATCTATCTGTACCTCTATAGCTCTTTCTATAAATGTTCTCAAGATGTATATTGCATTATTGGTGCGCCGTCATTCCACAAGTCCACATTGTTCCTCACTTTTTTCTGGTTTTATGTTACTCCTTACACGTCTCATGATTATTCTTAGTAATATTTTAGTCATATGGCTCATGAGACTAATAGTGCGTCGGTCTTCACAATCAGTGGCGCCTGACTTCTTCGGTATGGCTACAAAGATATATTATAGTAGATCTTCGGGTATGTGTCTACTATATTACGCTGTTACCAGTTCCATAGAGTGAAGATGTAGTAGAACTCTCATCAGCTGCCGCTAATTTTGGCGCAAGCTGCCAGCTATGAGTTTCTCAACACTTTCACACCACGCTATGGTAAGTGAACTGAATATCTTTTGAAGGGTGGTAGTAATGTGGCGTACATACACAATACATTCTACTTGTTCTATTTTTTTTTCAACTGCTATGGTTGTTTTATTCTTTAATTTGAACAACGAACCTTTGTTTTGTTATCTGTCTCAGATAGGACTAGTTACTTGATCTCACTCACCTCTGAGATCACGTACCATTTCAAAAACGGATCAAATAACACTATTTTCAAAATGATATATCTTTAACGCGAGGTAATACTCTTGTCTAAATGCTACAGGGAAGGGTAAAAAAGACTGCACTGAAGTAGTGCTGGTCACCTTATTAAATTGCGCCGAAAATCAAAAAAATATTCACACAAACACATTATCCCCATTGCACCACGAGACGTGATGTGGATTTTTTTCTGTAAATTGTTCTGTAAATTAATTGTACATTTTTGTGGATGACACTAACCCCTATTTAAGTCCGGGAATACCTGTTTTTATGACTGAATATACGCATTTTGTAATTTAATCAGCACCACGCCACATCGCCTTTCCGTTTTTTAGGGAAAATAATTTTCACCTATATTCAGTGGTTTCACCTGTCGCGGGAAGAAGGGAATAAAATTAGTTACAACTGGTAATCGAACCACAACATCTAGATCACAGACAAGAGTAACTAACCACTCTAGCACCACTGCGATCAAGTTACATGCGAGGATCATCACAAATTGGAACTAGATAAATCACATTGATCGATCTCTTCTCTATTGATTGGCACTCCTCTATCATACAGTTCTCCTAGCTGAAGCTGTAAATGCTGTGACCGTTTATTAAAGCTTGCCTCGAGCTACTCACGGAAGATTGCTGATTAAAGTCCCATTTAAAAGAAATAACTGCAGAAGCGAAATGCTCACAAACCTTCGTCCTATTTTAGGAATGAGCCCTAGGCGGAATCAATAGTTATACATTCGTGTTATTTTTTTGTTTTTGTTTTATCTTTTTGTGCCCTACAGATGGGATTGTTAATTATTATTTATCACATTATTATTTACCACAGGTGGGATGGTATTATTCATGATTTACATGTGGTATTGTATTTTTGATGATCTACATGTGGGAAGTTTTTTTTTTAATGATATAAAGGTGGGATGGTATGTTTGATGATTTGCGGCTGGGATGGTATTTTTGATAAATCTATTTTTGATGATTTACAGGTGGGATGGTATTTTTGATTTTAGATCAATGCAACAGAAGAGATTTCAGAGACAACATTTTTCATGCTTATAAGAATCAATCTACATATTTATATTTATTAAACATATAACATATTATATACGAAATTTTGATAATAGAACAAGGAATTAGATTTCACCAAGACCATGTTGATACAAGACATGTAAAAAGAATATGTCTTAATGACGGTTCACTCTAATCAAATTGAAAGTGACTCACTGTGCGGCGAAAAGTAGTGAAAGAGTTAATTTACCAGTCCACGTGTCTTTATATGGAGGACTAAGATCACGTGACAACTCTGGTGGAACCTCTTCGTTGGT